>VWZW01005256.1:2383515-2420976 GCA_013397115.1 Edolisoma coerulescens | reverse complement strand
GTGGGTGCCCGCGGCGCCGCGCCGGGAGGCAGCGGCATGTCGGGACTTGTAGTCGCGACAGCGCCGCGTCCCGGGGCCGGGGGCTCACGTAGCGTCCAACTGACACGCCCGGAGCAGAAGGGTCCCGCCCCGGGCGGGAAGCCCGCTGCCGTGGGAAGTGCCGGGGGGTCCCTGCGGTGGCGATGCCGAGGCGCGGCGGCGGTGAACGCCGGGCAGCGGGAAGATGGCGGGGCGGGACGGGGCAGGGGACGGGGACGGGCGCGAACACCTGGCTGGGGACCGCTCCTCGCGTACTTGTATGTATGTATATTGAATATATATATGTGTGTGTGTGTGTTTGAATATTAATTATATATACATGTAAGTGTATATTCTTTATGAAGTATATATATGTATGTGTGTGCGTGTATATATATATAGATATCTATAGATCTAGATATCCGCTTGATAAAAATGTCCGCAGGCGAAGCTGAATCATGCACATGCCGCCGGCAGGTGTCCACGGGCTCCGGGCTGGTGCCAGGCGGGGAGAGGGTCCCGCACCCCTCGGCGCCGCAGCGGGAGGGCTCAGGCACCCCGCGCATTCCTATTTTAAACATAGTATAAAATCGCTGCCTTGCGTGGTGCTGGATGATTTGGCAACGCGCTGTTTCATTCTGTATGTTATATGGAAAAGTTAAACTTCTTCACGTTTGGTGTCCTGATGATATTTACAACTTCTGCTTCAGCAAAGCAAAGCAATTGCAGAGGTGTGCATATGTACAGCCTTAAAGCTTAATAAATATTCCAAGTGAAGTCTTTTAAAATATAGTTTTATTGGTGAAGAACTTCACAGCGCTGAGTGATGCTGTTGATCCGATAAAACTTTGTCACACGGGCAGATGATGAAGGCCCATGCTGAGAAGCATAACCCAGTTAAGTCACTCCTGCCCAATCGCCCATTCTCTGCTGCTCGTTCCCTGCCCCGGGAGCGTGTGGCGCTTGCAGTCACACCAACACAACCCCTTCTCGGACAGGACATCGAACCGGCTCAGGGAATTCAGTCAGCTGCAATGTAAGTCCATAGAAAATAGGTGTGTTTTCTTCTCAGATCGTTACATTAATCTTGCTTTGTTACCAAAAGAAACAGAAACCTACAAAAAGCTTGGTCTTCCTTGTGTTGGTATATTACTGTTTTAGAAGGCTGCCAAAGAATACCACTTCCACATCAGAATTAGTACAGTGGTACATTACCACCCTCAGCCCAATTCCGTGCCTACCAACTCAGCATCTTCCTAGTGGAGGCAAGCTTTGAGATATGGTGTAGGACCTGAACTGCAGCTGCTGCTGCATGGACACACATTTCCTTCTCCTGCATCTGCTACAGATGCAACCACCTCTGGCAGAGGGGTAAGTTGGAAAATTGAGAGGCTTAGCATTTTCACGACCTGCTGCAGACTTCAGCATCTTATAAAGGGGTTGGGTTTTTTAGCTGTTGATGTTCATCAACTAATATACAGCAGACATAAGGACACATGAAGGAGCTGGGAAAGGGCATCAGTTCTGTGCTGAGGTTTAGTGAAGCCTGAGCACTCCACACAAGCATATCAGCTGCCAAAGCTCAGTCTCCCTCTCCGTGTCCTTTGCACCAGCTTCTATAATAAGCTAATCAATTGGCCCCAAAGAGCCACAAGGATACCTGCTTTTCTTGTTTTAATCCTTCTCTTCCTTCTCCTTTCCCTTCTCCAAACCTCCTTTTCTACAATACCAAAAAGTAGCTTTAAAGAGAAATAGAGAAATTAGAGAGAGAGACCAGAGACCACAAGGATAGCTGGGGCTTGGATCACCAGATAGTTTTTCCATGTTACCTTGCTGGATTTCCATCTGCTTAGGAAGGTTGCTGTTTGCTCAGCAGTTGTCCTGGCAAACCTGCTCCCAGCGCCAGATGGTAGGTAACTTCAGAAAAGTGATAGTTGAGACTAAGCAACCAATTAATGAAGTCTTGAAGGTTGTATGGTTTTCTTCATTTATTCACACAATCGAGTTATAGAGTAGGAAAGGAAAGATCGTGATGAATCTGATATCATTATTGCCTGACACGGAAAGAACCCAGTTGTCAGTCTGGCCTCATTCATAATCTGTCACTGAACTGTAATAAACTGTTGTAAACCAGTGAGTGTAACAGGGGCCTTTCATTTGGGTTAACTGTTAAGAAGGTTATACAGTCTCGGAAGACAAAAAAAGCCCCCAAACTAGGCGTGTGTCACTAGCCAAAACAAAGGTATACATGAAACAAAGAAATTAGGACTAGCACGGAGAATTGTGCCTGGCATTGTCTGCATGTGCACGTGTACCTGTACCTGTGAGAGCTGCCAGGCAGTCCTGAGCACAAACCCAAGAGCACCAGTTCTATCTCCCACAGCCCTGCATATGCTGCATGAAGCTGTCTCATGTCTGTGCTAGGAACAGACACCTAAAGCCTCAGCAGCAAAAATAGCATTTTAACTAAGACTTTTGATCTGAGGCTCATACATCTGGGTTAACCCCAGACATCTGACCAATGCAGCATGTGTGCATGAGTGCGTGTTTGTGTAGCTGTAGGAGAGGGGTGGAAAAACAGACACACAGTGTGAATTACTCACCCTATAGATAGAACAGGAAGTTTCAACCCAAATCTGTAGAAGAAAATTCTAGTTGTGTCTTCACAGTCCATGCAAGTACGATCCTTGAAGAAAAGCAAGTAAATCACCTACAGCTTCTCTGCTATAATCTCATTTTTTCTTGCCATGCACTACTCCAGCTGCTGCAGGGAAGGAAGATAGACAGTTTTTTCTGTTCCAGGTGGCTTCTCATGTTCCCACAAGGTAAACATGGTGTAAATTAGTAAATGTGCTTCCTGGCCTGCATACCACGGTGCTGCCCAGTCAGTGGGCAGAACTACCACACATCCCAGTTTACCAAACTCCAGAGGTTTCCCTCAAGCTGAGATGGAGCACAGGCTCACGTCAAAGCTGTTTGGCTTCAATGCCTCTGTGGCTTGGAGCTGTGTTCAAAACCCAGCACATATCTACCCAAAAGTGTGCTTCACAAAGAAATCAAAGAACTGGAATGGGAGAGAAGGGTGAAAGAACCCTACAGCTCTGAGTAAGGGCATAACCTCCTATGGTTTTAATTCCTCTTTTGTCCAGCAAAACAAGACTTTGTGTATTCCTCGTAATTTTGTGCAACTACATTACAATGATCGCTCACTTTCTTCTCCCCTTTGCAAAAATCTGCAGACTCTTAGACTTCCACTAACTATTTGGAATAATGCAAAAGAACCATATTGCACAATAACACATTATGGTGTTGTATAATTAATAATGTAATACTGAAATGATAATTAAATTCTGATCAATATATCCTATACATGAAAGCTCAATTAATTTTATCTGTACTGAGTGTCTGAAAAGTTTTTGTAATCAAAATTATTTAGGATAAGAAATAGATGCTGGCATTCATAGATGTCAAAATAACAGTCCTGAAACATATTTTAAGTGCAGTTATTTGGAAGTTTTCTAAAAATGTGGTGTTTCAATGGAAAATGCTGCTTCTGTAAAAGTTACATCTTCCACAGGAAACAATTTTGCCAATGTTTTTCTGCTTTCCGACAAAAACAATGCACTGTTATACTTACAAATGCAGAAATGTCTTTACCATTGAAGTCAGCACAACTTGGGTTAGGGACTCAGCACATGAAAGAACTGGAGCATGGAGTATAAATGCCAGGAAGCTGTTGAACAGCTCAAGGGTACACATAAAAACTAAGTCCAAGCGAAACATTTGTCTTTGATCTGACAAACTGAAATGCAATGTGTCTTCCCACAAATGTCAAAATGTTTCATGCTGGTTGGAAACAGTTAAATGAAATATTGAAGAATATCAGTATCACATACTTTTTGTATACTCTTATACTCGAAACATTGCAGTATTTAGTCACTTTTGTTTCCGAAGAGGATAAAAATAATGTATCGAGTTTTCTGGCTGAACTTCAGCTACAATTTAACCACCTAGATTATAAGTAACAAACTAAAAGACAGCAACCCCCATGGAGTCTCAAAATTCTAATTTTGAAAACAAAAGGCATTGTGGACAATAGATCTGAGGAAGATACAGAGCATCCTTTGTATACTACAAATAAATTGAATCTCTGATTTAAACCTGAAACTAATCTCATTTTAAATGAGTCATAAAGACCTGATCAGTGTCTGTATAATACGTTCCATTCATATTCATTAAGTGCCATGTGACTGCTGGATTTCTTGACATTGGCCTCTATTACTCTCACTTCAGCAATGACAGACTCCTGTAATTACCACTGAAAATACTCCTACTACAATTTAATTTTACCTGGCTTGCTTAGTTTTTATTTACTTATTTACCGTCTTCTGGGATTCATTGTGTGATATTGCTAAAACCCTTTAAATGTGACATTTCTTATGCAGGTAATAAATATTTTAGACCAGAATTACAGAGTTTCATGATCAGCGCATATTTTGGAATCCTGTCTAACTGTAACATACACCCCCCCCACCCCATACACACACAGTTTCAGTACATAGAAGAAACTTTGTTCTTGCTGCAGCACTTACTGACGCAGCATTGAGGTTTAAAGTAGTTTTTAGGTATTGCTCGCATGCATCTGAAACAGGAATAAGTGTGTGCATTATGATCATCAGCATAATCTTCTACCATGACCAGCTCTAAAAAGCAAACAGCTGTGAAATACTGTCCAGACTTACAATGTTTCTGGTTTTGTTGTTGTTGTTTTGTTTTGTTTTTATTTCATTTAATTAAAGATTGTTGATTGAGGTACTTTCTTCAATTTTTGCGAGTGAAAAAAAAAAGTGTTTCAGAATACAATCAAGATTTTCTGCAAGTTTTTAACAGTATTAAAATAAATAGCATATGGGTTTCAAATTAATTGCTGTGTCCCTTTTTGATAGTTGCTGTTTGACAGCCTCACTGTAAATCCATCCCTGAGAGGCCCAATGACTGTTATCTATACGTGTCACTATTAGCGCAGTAGGAGACCTGCTTTGTGCTATTGGATCGGGAAAAGCAGGAGCCATTTTCCGTCTGTATCTTTTGACCTTTTTAAAATTGGACACGTAATTTCTGAACCTATCTTGTGCCCAGGCTGTGCCTCTGACCCAAGGTGGTGGGGCGTGGGCTGCTGCGGGCCAGCTGCAGCACTGCGGTGGGCTGCTCCGGAGAACCTCATTTGCCTCCCTGTGACAAAGCTTTCCTTGAGGGTATTCCCCAGGCACAGCCGCAGCACGTCTGAAATGGAAATAGCAGCAGCAGAAGGTAAGCCTGTGCACAGAGCATGCTAGGTATCTGTGCTCTCCAATCTTTGCCCGCAAGTATCAGAAAAAGCATCATTAAAAAAATTGGTGTGTTTCAAAGACACCGGGGAAGAAACTGGATGTTCTAATGGGAGGCACTCATTCAAAATGTGATTTTGAAACAGGTAATTGAATAAAAATGAAGTTTGCTGTATCCCTTGGAAAAAAAATAATCTTAATATAAAATTTTGCATCAGTGAATCTGAAAGATTAGTAAAAACTGAATGAGCTTTGCTTCATCCATCTTGCTTAGTTATTGTGAATCAGCCTGAAGAACAAAAGAATTAACCAGTTCTGTTTCAGGGTTCTTATCCATTAGCATAGCAGTATTTGTATCATCCTTAAACAAACCTTTGACTTGTTTGTCTCTAGTTTTATATTCATCAGTACACATTAAAGTATTCCCACTTCTCTAAAATGCATCTTTACTGAAAAAAACAAAAAAAAATTGCTAGACAGAATCTGAGCCAAAATGATTAAACAGTGCTCTTTTACCTGGCGTGAGCATTCTCTGGATGCACATACTCTTTCATTTTATTCTGAAAATCCTATTAAAATAATAATAACAAGGACAGAGACTGCTAATGCATTAGATGGACTGGTGAAACTGAGCTCCCTAAGAGTCCCTCCTGTGAAATGCCTGCTATTATGACCATTAATAGTCATAACGGCCAGTTCAGATTCTCAACTATTTTGTAGATTAAAAAAAAATATTTTTAATAGTCTCTAAAGGAAAATAGTAAGCTTTATAGTTTGGGAAACAGAACCAGATGGGAAGGGGGAAAAAAAAGTGAAAATAAAGACACCCCTCCCCCTCAAGCCCACAAAAATTATACTATAGGGAGCCACCCTATATATGACCAGATTCGTTTTTATACTAACTTCAAACAAATACGGATATAGTTTCGACTTTATTCTCTAATGTGAGTTTTCTCCCCACATTTCAGTGAAAGGTTTGCACTACAGCAAAGTGACATAAGCCCAGCATATACTGTGTCCAACAATATTCATATTTCATTATCAGAGAGCACAACAATAGTTCCATTGTGTAGGGCAGCTCTCCTCGGAGGTGGAAGGAAGGCTGCGCACAAGCTTCCAGAGTGGTCCAGAAATACGATGGTGACACCAGACTGGCTCATGTAAACAGGAAATCAAACCAGGATGTAAACTGGACTGCTTCCATATTCAGTAATATTCAGCTAAAAATAAACAGTTTGAATAGAGGTAGGAAAGCCAATTCTCTCTGTAAACCCATTTTTCAACTTGAATTTTTCAAGACCTGATAGAAAAATTCAAATAAAATGAGTGTTAGTGTTGCTCTATCAAGGTAATGAGATTGCAGTCACATCCAGAGGGCCTACTAGTGTGAAAAGGAAATGGAAAGTCTCTTTCCAGAGAATAATAAGGACTTGGAGATGAAGATTGAAAAGGGATAAAACTGATCTCTAAGTATATCAAAGGATTTAAAGAATCAAGGAGAAAGAAGTTCTACTTAAGCTAAAAGACAATGTAATCATAAGAAGAATTAAATACAGACTGTGAAATCCAGAACTGATGAGCCATCTCATTCTGAGAAGAATAAGGGGTTCTCAATCAGCCAGCACAGAGTGAGGAGAAGCTGGGGGATTTTTCTGTAAGAGTATTATCTAATTATTGTTGACTTAAAGACCATCATGTGGAGTTCACCTGGGAGTTCCTCTGCAGTCTGAAGTTCCTTATGAATTCTCTGACTGTCGAAATAAGGCCAAACTGCTCTCCACCTTTAGGAATAGGTGAATATAGGGTAAGAGCTGGAAAAGAATAGCAAAAGTCACCAAGTCCAAGCTCCTGCCATCACATGTAAACTTGAATATAATCCTATTAATAACACTGTCAAGCTTCATCTCCAAATGAATTATATTATTTGCCTTGACTGGCCACACAAGAAGACTATTCCAAAACCTTGGTGCTATAACTCTGGGAGGTCTTTCTTATTTTCAGCTTCAGTTTTTCAAGGATATTTTTTCCAGCACAAAATATCTCTTCATCACAATCATCTTTGTTTTACTATATTAGAAAAGTTACGCTTTTGCTCTGCTCCTATGCCATAAACTGCTCATCAGTTCTAACAGGCTCTTCTTCATAGCTGGAGAGTCAAATTAATTCTTTAAGGTGAACCAGTCTTTCTTGGGAAAGATTAGGTATGTGCCAAGTTCCAGATTATTGAAAAACTTCCCTAACCTCTGCATCTGCTTGCTGGGGATGAAGGCTAAAAGACACAATGAGTAGATGTAATTCTGAAGGAAAATAAGGAAAGACAGGAGGAAGATTTTTGGTTAGTTTCATGGCTGGTGAGCAAGAGCAGCACATCACTTCCCAGAGCTATGCTTGCTCCCTGAGAACAGCAGCAAGGAATTGCCAAAGGTTCTCTAATGGGTGGCTGTCATTATTCCCACCTGGAGTACTGCATCCAGCTCTGGGGTCCTCAGCACAAGAAAGACATGGACCTGTTGGAGTGAGTCCAGAAGAGGGCCACCAAGATGGGTAGAGGGATGGACCACCTCTCCTAAAAGAAAAGGCTGAGAGAATTGGGTTTATTCAACCTGGAGAAGAAAAGGCTTTGGGGTTATCTAATTGTGGTCTTTTAGTACCTGAGGGGAGCCTACCAAGAAAGATGGAGAAGGACTTTTTGCAAGTGCATGTAGCGACGGGATGTGGGGGAATGGATTCAAACTGAAAGACAGTAGGTTTAGATTAGATATTAGAAGGAAGTTCTTTGCTGTGAGGATGGCAAGACTGGAACAGGTTGCCCAGATAAGTTGTGGATGCCCCATCTCTGGGGCAGGCCAACATGGATGGAGCTCTGAGCAACCCGATCTACTGAAAAGTGTCCCTGTCCATGGCAGGGAGGTTGGAACAGGATGATCTTTAAGCTCCCTTCCAACCCAAACCATTCATAGCACATTCCACTAACAGCTAATCAAGGCTTTGGCATTGCCACAGACTACGTGACACTGGAATAGGACCAAGAAACCAAGTAAGCCAACTGACCTAGCCTTCAAGGAGTGCTCTTTCTTGAGAAAACAGTCCATATGATCCACTCTTGTCACCTCAGGCCCACTGGAAATGTTGGATAAGTAAATAAATAAGGTGTCCAGTTTTTTCTCTCCCTGAATGTAGAATTTCCCTAGAAACTTAGAGGCTGTAGAAGGAGAAAAGCCCAGACAGACTTGGCCATGAGCCAAACATCTTGGTTCAGGAGTCACAGTTCTGTCCTGGAGACACACAAAGGATATCTTGGATGGCAGAGGTAGAATTTAAGTGACTGCCATTAGAAAGAAAATCACAATAGAGTAGAGGTGGTGCATGTTCTCATTCATGTGCGAACTCTGAAGGGAAAGGATTTTTACACCACCTAGAAGCTGATGAGTCGGTGTAAATGCAAACTCTGTGACAAGGCCTGTAATGGAACTGAACTCCAGTGCAATGGATTTTACTCTAACTTCCACCCTGTTCCTAGTCCTCAGGTCCCCAGGGATTGCCTTTCTTCCTTCATTAGCCTTCTGCCACTAGAAAGTTCATTAGCATATTCTTGGTTTTCATCATTAATGAAGGTGATGAATAGTACCATTGAATGATCCTGTGCTCATGACACAATTCTGAGAAAATCCACTTGCAAAACAAACAAATCCAGAAAACCAAAAACACAAACATGCAACTTCCAGTAGTTAAAACTGTTCCATTTTCATAGTATAGACTTTGGGCTTCTTAGTTTCATAGCAAACTGAAGTGGATGATAAAAATCTGTAAATATGAACTAAAATAGAAAGAGGAAGACAAGAATGATTCAGTAGTGATAAAATGAAATCTGCGCAAAGAATGAGGGTAAAATACAATGCAGCTGTTCCATCTCAGCATCACTTATTGAAGAAAATAAATATTAAGCTCTTTTAAAATTATCCTTTTTCCTCCTTTTATTTAGCTCTTATGTACAAAAATGAAGTAATTGCTTGAATAAATGAGTCATAAAACTATTTTGCACATGTATTTAACTATAATTTTCAAGCATGCACTCTTGAAAGTGCTAAGACCTCAGCATTAACATAACTTGCTTGCAGTATTGATTGTACGTATGTTTGCTGGTTAATTATTTAACATTGAAACAGCTCACTGCTTTTTTGTTACTAGTTGCTCTACCAATTTATACTTCTGGCAAGCCTCAATTTCTACTCATCACAGAAGAAACTACTTGATTAGAGTCAGAAACCATTACATTTAGTTATGTTTTCTAAGTGCAACATGTTCTCTGTACATGGAATAAATGATATACCTGCTACATTGCCAGATGCACAGTCAGTAGGCAATCTTCTGCAAACATGGGGGGATTTTGTTGTTTTCACATCAGTACTAACCATCTCAATCAAAATGCAAAATTCACACCCACTGCCATCTGGATGGCTGTAAACACAAAGTCCCCGGACAGTATTGTCCAGGGACTTTGTGTTTACAAATGGAGAATGGCTTTCCTTCCTTCACTGATATAATTTCAGAAACAAAATTAGCAAGGTAAAAATCACTATGAGGTATTATAGCATATACTGAGCATTTTCAAAGCATTTGTGTCAAAGAATTTAACAGGATGTAAATTATTAATATCAAGGAAACAACGGCATAAGCATGTGGGCAGAGCAACAAAGATAAAAATTGTGCCTTTCATAACAGACAGCATCAAGCAGATTGAAAGGATGCATGATGGAGAAAACACTTGAGTATTTCTAAATTATGATAGCAATAATCACAGGCAATGTACAAAAACAATAAGAGGCAAATCTCTTCCACTAACATCTTTTGAATTTACAGCCCTGTGAAAGACACACTGCCTGGACTGCTAGCATTTTTAAAAATCAGTATGGTGTCAGTGTGTTGGAAGGATATTTCTACTGAGTAAGTGGCCAGGAAGTCTCCCAGAAAAGATACATAATTGACAAACATTTTATAGACCGTATCTGCTATATATACATACATGCTGTCTTACTGGAAATACCTGCAGAATCCATTAGCAACTGTGAGGAGCCAATTCAGTTTTGTTATGCTTCAACGATGGTTGTCAGAGGCATGTGGAGGGGGGGTGCACATGTGCCACGTGCAGGAGGCAACTAGAAGAAGCCTTGTCTCTGGGAGTACTTCACCTGGCAACCCCCACACGAGGCAGTCAGTAGGAGATGCTGGGGAGGGGCTTCTCCAGTCAGGTCGCAAAAAGGTCTCCACCAATGGACGGCAAAGAAAGGCTGGACTGGGACAATGGTTCCCTGCTAGCGGGCAGACTTTGGGAGGGGCCAGGGGGGGTGTAAAAACTGACTGCATTGCTGCTCTTTGGGGCTCACTACTGTTCCTTGCTCCCGCTCGCTCCCTCCTTTGCCCTGGCCCAGCCTGCCTGCCTTCTGGCTCTCCTGCCCTCACTGCTTTGCCCTCGCACCTGCCCTGCCTTCCTGCGCCCCGGACCGCTGCCTTGCCACTTCGCCCCGCGTTCCTGCCAGGGCTGCCTGCTTCCAACGCTGCCGCGCCGATCCAGCCGTCCCTGCCCGCCCAGCCGCCCCAGTCCGGCCGGTCGCCGCCACCCTGTCCAGGGTCCCGGCCTCCCCGCCCGGTGCCCGCTCACCGCGTGTCCGCTGCCGTCGCCGCGGGAGCCGCGCCCCTCCGGGAGCCGCGCAGGCTCGCTGAGACCCAGCCCGGCCAGGGGCAGGCAGCGGGCACACCCCCCTGTCCCCGGCTGGACACCGACAGCACTGCCCTGACTCGCTGGTGGTAATGCCCTCTTTTTCTCTCTGTCCTCTCTCTCTCCTCTCCCCCATTCCTTTTCCATTTTCATTTCTTCTTTTCTGTCCCTTCTAGCCTTCTTTCGTCTGGGCAACTCCTTTTCTTTCTCCTTTTTGTTATCAATAAACGGTTTTTCAGATGCAACGTTGGCCTCATTTGGCTTAATTTCATTCCTGACCATCCATTTTTAAAAAAACTCTCCGCAGTTCCCCACAGTGGAACGCAACAGCAACTTTTTGGATTATTTTCCTCCCAAACAACCAATAACCCAAGAGCCTTTAACATAGTAAAGCATTTACTATTTTTTCCATAATCTATCTGGCAGTCAATGAGTAGGTAATAGCATGTCTGAATGCTTTGAATACTAAACACAAAATAGAGAAAGCCAAACTACTCTCAGGTCCATACCCAACTACTAAAGTGGAATGCTCACAAAGTTAGCTGTACTCATGGTTTAAATCTGCTTTTAATTTTAGCTTTTACTTGCATTATACAAATCCAGTCAAGTCGACAGTCACATACTGTAAAACTGGTATAACCAAATAAACAGCCTTTTAATATGCTCAGCAAAATTCACCATTCCTGAAAAGCCTGATCTCTGGTTAAGTGCAAATCTACATGTTGCCCAAGTTGTTTTTTGGTTTTGCTTTGTTTCATTCTAAATGAAACATGAATGGTTGTCTTTTACACCGCTCACAGAAATGGAGATGCACAGGAGAGCAAACACTCAGCAGAATTTTTATTAAGAGGCTTCTCAAATGCAGTGATCCTGGCAGCACTGCTCAGCCCATGCCAGAGCATGGGCACAGCACCTTGGAGCTGTCCCCTGCATGTACTTCAAAGGTAGGGATGCAACTGCCTAGTTGTGTATCCATTTAATATATCATCCTTAAAGACAGCCCAGAGAAGCCATTGCTAAACTTAGTGTTCACTATCCTGATACCAGTTTTTGAGCAGGACTGCAGGGCAGACATTCAATACTCTGAACTAATAACCTGTACTGGTTCAAACAGAAGAAAAATAATAAACAACAGAATTCAGAGACATCAAGATAAATACAGTAAAATGAGGAAGAGTCAACATGGTTTTTGTAAAGAGAAGTTGTGCTTCACTTATCTACCAAAGTCCTCTGACATGTCAATAAAATGTTGGCAGCACAGATCTGTTTGATACCATCTGTCTGGATTTCCAGAAGGCACTTAAAATGTTGCCTCCCTTGAGGCTCTTGAGGAAGCTAATCAGACATGAAGAAATGTTCAGAAGGTAGGAAGAAAGGAGGTAAAGTATTAGTTGCCTCCCACAGTAGAAAGAGATCACACATGGAGTCCCACATGGCTTTGTACTGAAGTCCACATTGCTCAACACAGATCGCAGGGGATCAGAAAACAGTGTCAAAAAGGATGAAAATATTTGCTGATGGCACTGAATTAGTGATACAGACTATGGCTGATTGCAGACTCACATAAGAACTTCCTACCATGTAATGACTAGGCAACAAAAATTCAGCATAGAGGAACGTAAAATGAGGACAAACATTGCTAGAAATCACTACAAAAGGAATCAAAAATATAAAACATTCTTTTTCTGTTGTATAAATACATGACATATCCACATCGTCAGCAGTGTTTATAGCTATGTGTCCATCTGAAGACAGATATAGAAGTCCTGTAAAAGATACAGATAAGTGCAACAAGTATGATTAAAGAGATAAAGTGATTACAGGATGAAGAACAATGAAATAGATTAAGGGTCTTGGTGTTAAAAGAAAACATGTACCAGAGAACAATAAAATCTGGAGTGCCCTGAACAAGGTGAGTAGGAAATAACTGCTTCTTTCAGCCCAAAATCTGGAAGATAACGAATGAAGCCAAAGATGCCAGCCTCCAGACAAACAAAAGGACCTATGCCTTCATCATCACATTATTAACCAACAGAACTTGTTCCAGGACATTGTAGATGCTAAAAATGTACCTGAATTCAAAATAAAAATTTCACAAATTCATGGAAGAAAAAGACACCAAGGACTATTCAATACAAACTATTCAATACAAACCCACATCAAATAGTTTAGGAAGTCACCGAATTATTTATCAGCAGATACTCAAAATGTATTTTGGAAAGGGCTTCTAGAGGGCCCTTATAACCTTCTCAGGAAACTCACTTGGTAGTTACTATTGGAATCAAGGTGCAGAGCTGGATGAAACTCTGCTCTTACCCATAGGCAATTATTCAAGTTTGAATAGGAGTTATGCACTGTCAGTGTTGAGTCACTGTGCACAGGAAAAGTCTTCTGTGTTTCACCTGCAGAATGAAACTGGAATTTCTGGGCTGTGCCATCAAACTGCACACACAGCTGCACTTCTTGGAGAAACATCAAGCCTACTCTACACACGGAGCCACAATCTCCAATGTGTTAGGAATGTCCAGGGTTTCCAACATATGTCAAGCCTCTCCTCACAACTACGCATGCTCACTGTCATTGCACAACTGTCAGATTTCCCAGGAAAAGGGCTGCTGCATACCTCCAAATCTTACATGAATACACTATTTTTCCATATTGTGCCAGACAAGATTTCTAAGTGAGAAATAATTTGTATTTGTGAGAAAACAGAAGGATGGTAGTCCTACCTGGAATATCTTCTTTTATCTGGAGTGAATGTGGCTTCTCTGACTTGAACGACAGTTTTTATATCATTTGGCGGTCCTTGTGTTCATCATCTGCAAGTGAGCAGCCTTTTTGTCTCTGCTTGGTGGTGGGACCCAAAGATTTGCTAGACAGTTACATTTCTTCACCCTCACCATTTTTGCTGTCACAATTCACAGTTCTATAATAAGAGGTGGTTAGTTCATGAGAACACCCTCAAATTTCTGTCTTTTTGCCAAAGTGATCTTCCTGGTCCATATTGCACACGTGACTGAGGCTCTCGAGTGCAGAGCTATGGTTTTGTAGTGAAGCAAACCAGGATAGGATCTTAATCATTTTCATTTGCTTTAGTGTTTGTTTTGCTGTTTCAACATAGTTTTCAAAGTCCATTGACCTCTAAGTGATACAGGTTGCAAGTGTGTCTATGAAACCCCCAAACCTTTCAAATATCTGAAATTCCTGGGATATTTAATGTGTTCTGTTATATGAAACAACTTTATCCTAAATATTGTTGTTTAATGCTATCCTGTTGTTATTCATTGCCTTGCTGACTAATGAATTATTTAACTGAATTTCATTAAAAAAACTAGTGCAATAGTCGTTGCAAGCAGGTCCTGGTCACCTCTGTGTTTGAATAATTCCATTGCCAAATGCTTCCAGGCTCCACCTCAGAAATTAACACAGGCTTACTGTAAGTTTATCCTTAATATTCTTTGTACAGTGAAAAAAAATCTTTTTTCTTCTGTTTCTGCCTTGTATTGAATTTTAGGGTTTTTTTAAATTATTCTTGCACGTTTGTTGGTCAGCACAATACCAGCATGAGTTCTCTGGGATTCTTCTCAAATCTCCACATTTTCCTCAAAAGAACTGTTTCCTTTTCTTGGAGGACTAGTTCACTTTCTGCAGACAATTCTCTGGTTTTATTTTAGATATCTGTAAGAATTGATGAAGTTTTCTACCAGCTATCCAGAAGATTTTTTGTTTCTTTAAAACATTATATAGTTTCCCTCTGTATCTGAGGCTTATTTGTAGATTATGCTAAATGTATTGTGCTGCTGTTCCTCTTTGGTCCTACATTTTATACTCTGAAACAGAGTAAGTGACACCTGTTTGACAAAATCTAATGTAAGCCTCCAGTTTTACGTTCAATTACAAGCTATATTTTCCCATCTTTTTTCTCACAGAAAAAGGTTTTCTCACAGAAAAGTTGGCAGCAGAGATACCACACCTTCCTTAAGAATATCTTCTAGGAATTGTTTATACAATTCACCTCTCCAGAACTCGTCCAGACGGTTTTCCTTTCTGTCCTATCATTGTGTCTCACTTCAAAGCTCTTGCAGACACGTTATGATTTTCATGTGTCTCGCAACAAAATATGGAAAGTTTTCTTACTGTTACTAATGTGACTTTCACCCGGGGGCTGGGCGGAGCTGATGCTTTTGACAGTTTCTGAAAGATCACAGATAAACTTTCTGACATCTAGTGACAATGTGAAACAACTCCTTCTCTGCTGAATTTTGCTACCTCAGTTGTGTTCTCCATTTGCTCCATTCTTGCCACAAGGCTGCTCCAAGGGCAGCTGGTGAAGGAGCTCAGAAACCTGTTTCACACATGTTAAGGAATTATCAGACTTTCCAGCTCACCCTCTGCTTTCACTAGTCAGCTCAGCAGAAGCAGTCAATCACCAAAAAGCTGGAGCCTCCATTGATTTCAACTGCTTAGCTTTTCTAAAGGGAAATATATATGGATATAGATATTTATTATTGATTCCTCTCACTTTTATCTCCTAAAAGCTTAAGCAATTCGTCAATCATGAACAGCCCACTTTATATTTTACAGAGTCACATTTTAAGCTGAAAAATGGCCTGAATGACAACACGTGTTGATTGCAGATACCCCCAGCAGCAGCTGCAATCCAGCTTCCGTGCGAGATTCTTCTGCAGCCAACACCAGGACAGGGGACGATGTGGGAGCAGATGTTTGTGGCCCTGTGTCCTGAACAGGGCTTCTGCCAGAGGAGATCAGGCCTTGTTGTCCCACTAGCACTGTGAGGAGGAATGGGCATGAACGCTCCTTTGGATCCACCACAGGACAAGGGGTACAGGGAATTGCTGATAGTGCTGTTGGAGTGTAGCTGGCCCTGGCTTTGGCTGTTGTTTATTTAGAGCATACTGAGAGCTGCTGAATTCTGAATCTCCTCTTTGTGGCACAGCCACAAGAAGTGTAGGCTTAGGACTTAAGCTTAAGAACATTAATATTAGGGGATTCTGATGTGCACTTTTATTCTGTCATTACCAATAATTTGCAAAGGCAGGAACAAAATCAATCTCATAAATATCATAATCCATCTCAGCAGAAAATGCATACAGAGGCATTAACATTTTAAAATACTTCCAGCTTCTGCATGAAAAACTGTGAAGCATCTGTCTCAAAAAAAGGGGGGTTTAAATAGTTTTCCAAAGGTCAGGTAATTTTTTTTACCTATTATTACCTCATAATTCCGTTGGATGCAGATTATGGCCTGTGAACATCAAATACTTGATCTTCTCACTCCTTTTGTTGACATTTTTGTGCACATTGCTCATCACACACCTCTCTAATGCAAACTTCTTAATTTTGACCTGACAGTGATCTCAACTGCTTTTCTCAGAAGAACCTATCTTTCAGCAATATTTATGACAAAATATTTTCAGTTATTATTTTGTTGTCGTCTTTTGATTTTATCATTCACAACGGGTTATGGTAGGTGATTACTAAATGTAGATTTCTACTCACTAAGGCTTTAATTTCTACTAAAATCGAATAAAAAAGTTTCATTACTCAAACCTTAAAAAGCCAGATGTTTTAAAAAAAATCTTTCTACATTTTAGAACAACTGTTTATTGACAGATGGAGAGAGCATTTTTAAGTTAATTTTGCTATCAGGACAAAGAGTTCAATGAAACTGAAATTCTTCCAACAATACCAGTTGAAATAGGATAAAATCATAAGGGTTAGAAATTGAGTGTAAAAGGTAAGGTCTGATCAATGAACCTGAGATATTAACGAGCGTCCAACTAACTAGCAACATACATTAAAACCCTTCCCCACTTCCTTTTCCCCTCAAATGCAACACGTGGGCAGTTTATAGGAAATGGTCTCTCACCGTAATGGTAGGTTAATGATTACTCAGTAATAGTCAGAAAAAGGCTTAACATTAAAAATTTGTCTGGTTTTACACCTTTTTTTTTTTTTCCTGGTAATTTGTGTACACAGAGGTCCGAGAGTGAATTTCAATAAACTTAATTGTGTTTCTTTCCAAAATTTCAACGAAAAAAGCATTACAACATTTTTTGATCATGGCAGGTCGAGTCACAGTCCATCTGGGTCCATGACCCCCTGTAATCTGTCTCTGCAGTGGCCAGTAGTGGATGTTAAGGGAATGAAAACAAGACACGAGACAGATCCATAGCCAGGTCATCCACAGGCACCGGCCCTTTGCAGCTAAGGAGATCCTTAACTGGAGTTTATACATTGACATCCTGTGCTACAGTTACCAAACAGTATCTACGAATGTATCAGCTCCTTGACACAATGCATTTCAAGTTCAAAGCATTCTGTGGCATCGACTTCTGTAACATATGTTACCTGGAAAAGTACATCCCTTTGTTAATTTTAAATCTGTTGCCCAACAGGATTTCATTAGATTCCTCCTAAATCCTTGTAGCACAGAAAACGGTGGCTAACACCCCTTGTATTCATGAGTTCAGAGTTCTCTCTCAAATCCCTCCTTAAATTTTCTTCTGCAAGCCAGTCAGTCCAAAACTCTTTTGGGTTTCTTCATACAGAAGCTATTACGGCTGCTCAATGTTTGAAATTTTCAGCTGCCATTTTTAAACCAGACTATCCTGAATAACTCTTTACCATTCCCAAACTAACCTCTATATATCCAAGATTGTTTATGGCCAGTTAATTGAGTAGTGTCCATCTCAGCAGAGATACTTTCAGAAACTGCTTATAACATCCTTCATTGTGAAGAGAAGAACTCTGAAGAGAAGTTTTTTGTTCATTATATGATACCTCTGTTTCTTTCAAATACTTTGGTAAGGGACTTAAGCTTTAAAAAAACCTGAAAATATCTAAGTACACTTACCATAAACACTGGGTGACCCTTGACCTAACATCTCCAGTAACTTTGTGGAACTCCACATCATGTATAGAGATTTTGTTGATTTTTCTTCAACATATCAATCTGAATGTAGTGTTTACCTTTTTTGTATTATTTGGTATCGTTTCCACCAACATACTCATATGTACTTTCTTCTCATATGGCCTTTCTATTTTAGAACGCCACCTGTAAGGACTCATTTCCCTAGCCTCTACCAACTGCAAAAGCAAACAAAGATAATATTAATATTTGATTATCATTGAGATGTCTGTAGCTATATCATTAAAACAGCTTTTCATTTTTTGTACTCTATGCACAACCAGTCAAAGGAACTTTAATAAAAAATTAATACAATGCATTTGCAGAGCTCCAAGTTTAACTGTAGAGAGAGGCTTGAAGGCCTTTCGGAAGTAATTCAAAGCCCATTGTACTTTTGCAGCTCCAAAGATTTCCAACGCGTTTAGATGACTTGGTGACTGGGTGTTTGATGCAAAAAAATTTGCAGAAAAGGCTCTGCTGTAGAAAAGGCTTCTGACTGGTTATAAAGTTCCCATGAGGTTGATGCTGTTCTGTAGACTTCCAAGACTTCCTACTGACTTCAGTGAGCACAGAATAAAGCTACATCATCCCGCTGCGGCTTTGGGAAGCAAAGCCCGTTTCAAGCAGAAGGAATTTTTGCATGAAGAAGAATCCTATGCCATGTTTTGGGAGAACCAAATCTCGAAGTCATTCCTCTGGAAAACTTTCATTGAAAGTAACAGCTTAAAGCAATTCTGCACTGGATAGTAAGTGTCTAACCCTAATTATTAAAAATGCTGCATCGAGGTAAGGAAAGAAAAAGCTGGTCTGTCATTTTATTGAACTTTATTTCATTTGTAAAAAATGTAAATGAGCAGTGACAAAAATGTCAGTCTTGACATTTTATCTACCCTTCCTCCTTTTCTTACATATTTTACATTTTCCAAATAACTCCTTATCAGTTCATTTTTGAAAAAATGCACTTTATGTCTATTTTCCCAATGTTTTGATGCAAAACGTTCATGCATGCACTGTAATTTGCACATTAAAAGCCAATTTACAATGCAAAATTTCATGTTAATTTTTATATGCAATTCAAATTTCCAGAACAATGGCACATACATTAAAAAATACTGCATTTTGAAAATATAATCTTATGTATGCAATAGATTGCTATTGCAACTACAAAAGAATATCATAAAACAGTGAAACATGTCTCACAAGTCACAGCAAAAAACACATTAACACTCTAAGCAGTAGCTTGTTTACATTAAAATTAGCTCTGAGAAGTTTTACTGGGAAACTGAGTGCTCGGATTTTCCATTAGAGTACTGAGTGCAAAATGTAGAGTTGCTACCATTTTTGTGTGGCTTCTGTTCCTCTAAGCCACGTGGAAATATCCATTTGCTTTGAATTTTCTGTAAAAATCCTACTGAATTTCAAACTGAATACTTAGGGTTGTGTGAAGCCAGCAAATAAGACTGTGGTGGCTGCATGCCTTTGGGGAAGCAATCATTAGTTCACACTCAGGAATACGTTGCTGGATCTCACCAGGGATGTTTGGAGCTATAGAAAGGGAATGCAGAATTTCCAAGCCTGTACTTCACACCGGGCCCAGTCACTTCTCATTTAATACCAGAGGCTGATTTGTACAGTGATTAAGCGTAGAATGCAGCCAGCACTCAACTAGCTGGATGAGAAGGAAGTGTTATAAAGGTGTTATTGTCGTCTAAAGATGACCTAAAGAAAAGCAAAACTATTCACACTTTGGAGTTCTCTGGTATCTCTGCAATTTAGATAAGACAGTGCGGCATCAGTTCTGCAGCCCAGATGTCACACTGGAGATTTTTCTGTAACCATGAGCTAAAAAAAAAATATCCCTTTTTGTTAATGAGTCCTGAAATTCTGGACAATTGGTAGGCCAAATTCTGTGGCATTGTCCACTGTACAGTCTGTGTATATGATAATCCTGTCTCAAAGCATGAGGGGGGACAGAAGTAATGGGACCTGCTGAAACCTACTCGTTATTTCTTAGGGTTGATTTTGTTCTGCTGAGTTGCTCTAGAGCTTTTACTATCCCAGACTTTTTACTACCCTCATTCATGTTTGCACTAAGATCCCTCTACACAGCAATGAGTAAGAGCAGGATGACCACAGCCACTCTGCAGAGCTACAGTTCATAACTTAAACTGAGATCAAATGTTGGTAACTGGGGTAAATGCCTTTTTTCATTTTCAACTAGGGAAACTAATATTAATCATTTATACAGCATTCTGTGTTTCTGAAATACTGAAAACATTTTAAATTGATTAATCCTGTCTGTCATCCACATTGAGGTCAAACTCGCTTTTATAGGCAGAGGTATTACTCAGGATTAACTCAGCAGAATTCAGCTTCTTCAGCATTACATGATAATATAATTTGGCATTTAGTAATTACAAATATTAAAGAGGTTAAAACATTGAATGAAATGTTGTCCTGATCTGCAAAGCTATTGCTGTGGTCTACAGGATTCCACAGTTTTAGGCAATGGCAGGATCTGCTCATTTTGAGGTTACGCTTGTGTAAGGGGTAAAATTTATGCCTGAGACAAATTCACTGAACACAGGTTTTTACCAGCACCTCAGGTCCTTGCCACATCTGCACTGCAAGTGCAAAAAATCAGAGCAGAGCAAGGTGTTACTTAATGTCCACCTGGCTGTACCAGTGCAAATACAGGCCAAAGGGAGGGTTTCTCTTACTGCCAAGGAAGAGTGGTAGGCTGCCACACAGAAAGGACAGCGAGCCTACACACCACTAACTAGGTCCAAAACAGCAAATCCTCACCCTTCCAGTATAACTGCATTTTATCATATTGGATCTATATTTAAATAATTGTAGATTTAAAAAAATGAAACAGTCTCTCCTTAAATGAAGAGCAGATGGTTAATTCCTACTCATGGCCACAAGAGGAAAATCAAGAAATAACTAGCTTATTTTATAGCATGGGAGATTTAGCATAGACATTAGGAATATGCTTTCCTACCTAAAGGATTGTTAAACACCAAAATAAGTCAGCCTGGAAAGCCATAGACTAGAAAGGCTTTAGGAAATGGGAAGTTTTAAGAGCAGTTAAGCATACTTGTATTGGGGATGGTCTAGGATACAGCTGATCAGCTCAGTGCAGGGGATGGACCACCAGTCTCCTGAATTCCCACACAGCTTCTCAATACTACGACTCCATTGGGGTACGGCTGCCCTTAGTCTGGTACAATACAAACAATACTGAAAGCAAATGACCAACCTGAAACAATCGTACAGCTGACTAAATTAAAGAGAAAGGAAATGTCCTCACAGTTTTCTTACTACTCTTTATCCCAAAGTTATGTATTATATTGGGTCAGACAAGAAAACAAACACCATATTCTGACGCAATCCAGTCCTGTCTATTTTGCCCACATCACCGTTTCTTTTTCCCTATCTTGATTACAGATCAGAGTAGTCCAGGCTTAAAATTGTAGTTGTCAGAACAAGAGGTCACTTGAGTCATTGCAATTTCCAGAAATGTGGCTTATGCCCTCAGAATTTTCTCTGGCAATGTTTTATTGTAAATGAAACATATTCCATATTGCCCTGCCTTTGCAAAACTTTAAAAGAGTTGACAAAGTGGGGTAAAATGGCTGAAGGGTTTCTGCTTGGGTTTTTTTGACTGCATAAACATCAGAACAATACATTCCTGGTTTGGCCACTTTTATGGCTGACTGCCTGCACTTCTGGTAAAGAAATAATTTTAATGAACCAAACTGTAAGCTGATGCCCTATTGCAGTCATGGGGTCTGCATCACCCCATTAGAGAGGGAAAATCATTTTGAACGGCCAAATCTCGGCTTTGGAACCAAACTCTTCACTGCTGTAACTCCTTTGATCTGTGCAAACCTGACTTTTGCTTTCTTTAGTTTTTGCAAATTGCAGCTTGAGTTTTCACACTTTTTTTTTTTTTTATTGCAGAAATCACATTTTTCTGTAAAAATCCAGACCCTGATCTGAATGCAGTTTTGGCCATCTAATACTGTAAAATTAGAAACTGAAAGCTGAAATGACACATTCAAAAATACATAGTAATTGTAATTAATATTAGAGGAAACAAAAAAATCATGACCTACAATTCTCTAATTTTCCCCTTAAATCCCAATTTTATTCCCACAGTAAGATTACTAGCTAGTCTAGCTCGTGTCTAGAAAGCTAATTTTCAAATGTACACCAGTACTTGGCCTATAAGTATAATCTGTAAAGATGCACGTGGAATACAAATGTTAAAAACATTACATCAAATTCTGGTCCAAACCAAATCCAAATTATGTTCCAGTTTTGCACCAGTAAATCCCCAGCACAGGTCAAAAGGCACAACCAGCACCCAACAGAATAAAAGACTCTAGCTGAGCACTGAGGAAAAGCTTTACTGTATCAATCGCGCTGAAGCAGGAATAAAAAATACTAGCAAAAGAAACCAGTAGAAAATGAGCTACATTTATTCTTTAAATAGCAGGGGAAAAAAGTGCATAGTATTTGTGGTTCTCAAATGCTTCAGAAGATCGCAGAGTGTTTAGTGGAAATCTTTCAAAATTGCCAACTAAACTGATGGACATCTTGTTTGTACATGTTACATTACCAAAATTGGGCATTACTATATTTAAATGAGGTTTTGTGGAAGTTTTTCACGTCTTACCAGTTTCAGACTAAACCAAACAGTGGTTTATTGAAATTGAAACATTCTCCAGTCAGTCTGGCCTAAAGACAAGCCTTAAGTGACTTTAATTCTGGAATGGTTTCAATTAAAAAATAGAAAGTTTAAAGATGCTATGCTTACGTTAATTTGTTTTTGCTGCACAGAATTTTTTCCCAGCCTTCATATTTATTAATTATATTCCCAAGATTTTAATATCTGCCTCTAATTCTTTTTTCATTTATTTTGTATTCTAGATGGGTTGTGAGAGGTATAATGCAGGTGAGAAACACTGGATAACTGTGTTTAGAAAGTATGCTCTCAAATGTAACTCCTAGTAGTGTCAACTATGTCTTCATGGGGTAACAGCAGCTGATAAATGAATCTAGCATCTGGGACAGTCTGACACCAATAAGACTGGTAATTTACAACAAGATTCTCTTCTCTGTTTTAAAATTAAAAAAAAATATACTTAAAAGAAAAAGAAAGAAAAAAAAAAGATACTGGTCCTCACACACACCCCCTACTTCTTACTGTTCAAAGATAGCCCATTTTAAGCAAAACTGATACATGCCTTACATGAACACAGCTGTCCTAAAATTTGCAGCTTTATCTTTCAGATCCAGCAAAAATTCCTGTGTTTTCCTGCTTCTGCAACTTTTATACATCCATCCCAACAAACCTGTAAGAAAAAACCACAGGTTTCCCCACTTTATGAACACAATTCACCCTCATAGACTATTAAGCCTGATCTAGTTCACTAGCAGGCCCAGCTCATGGCTGTAATCATTTTGCTTTTTGAGTTCATTATTTTTACATGTTCCTTGCTTCGTACTGCTTTGTATTTGGAGTTACAAAGCACCTTGGGGTGGTGGGGTGGGGGGCAGACAGGCCACTCCTTCCCATCTTCTTCCACTCACTAAATAGTTGCACAAGTTTGGGTTCTTAGGTAACTCTGTAAAAGACTTGGATGTTTTCATTAGTCTTGTTTTGAAACTCTGTAGCCCCCACTGGAAAAGACCAAACCTTCCACCTCACACTCATCCTCTTCAGTCACGGGGATGACTCTTACTTCACTGTTGGAAGGAGTAACATGGTTAATTCAAATTTTGTGCATCCAGAACTCCTAAGTGAATTCACGGCATTTCACCTGAAACGACCAGTCTGCTCTGATCAAACTGGTCGTCCAGGAGCAATACCATGTTTCAAAACACTCAGCTTCTCCTGGCTGTGACAGCTCCTGTGGGAAGGATGGTGAGAGGGCAGTCATTACAGTAGGGCGGCAGGCCTGAGCAAATTGAAAGCTGGTAGACATGAGCTGCTCTTAGGGCGTTTGCAGTCCCCTGAAAGAGATGTGCTTGCACTGGCCATTTGAAAGTGAAAATTGTACTGTGCGTGCCTGGTGAGCCCATCAGATGTGCTGGAGAAGTGGCAGCTTTACAGACTGGCATGGCTGAAAATGAAGCACTGAGAGAAGGTTACAAATTAGTGCTCTGTGCTCTCCACAGTTTGGGGGAGGTGACATCTTGGGGATCCCATCTTTAGATAAAAAGATATAGGAAAAAAGGCTGAAATAAATTACTCATGATCATTAGCTTCTTAGTCATGGGAGAACTACAAAAGGCACCTACAACTGGTTAGATTTGCATGTTGTGCATTCATCTGGTGTCCTCAGTGTGCTTCTCAGTGGAAGGAACAGAGCCTGATCAGCGAGCTGGAAATGCAGCTCTGCAGGATGCTGTCTGCCCTCCTCAGTGACTCTGATGATTACTTCATCAGGTTGTTTTATGCAGCAAATTTTCTGCCTCCACCTAGATTTTAAGCAAGATTGCTCTTTTTCAGACTTCCCCTACATTCACCAACTTCAAACCTTTCCAGAAATGACAAAAAGCAGAGCAGCAGTAGGCTATATTACTTTCAACTGACTTCGTTGCCTTTAGTTCAGGCAATCTGAGATGTTTTGATATTTAGAATGACCTATGAAGCTGACCTTTACATTCAGAATAAAAAATATTATTTCAGGATTTTGAGAAAAAGAGACTAATATTGATACAGGTTATGTACTAGTAATTAAAATGTAGAATAAAAAATAAGATTGTGGTAATAAAAAAAAAGTTATGGTTTTTACAGTAAAATATTAAAGTGTCCTTAAGGTACCTAAGCAACTGTAACCACACTTCAGAGAAGAGTCACACAACAATCAGACAATTAGAATTAAGGTATTTGGTGCACTTAGCTTTTAAGTAATTAAAACTGGTTTTTAAAGATGTTTTTACATTTTAATGTAATTTTTTCCCAGCCTGAGAATACCTCTCAAGGCTATTATTCATGGAGTTCTTAAAACAAAACTGGGTAGAAACATTCACTCTGCACAACATGGGACATACAACTCATTAGCTAACCTCATTAGGCTCTCAGTCCACAAAGCAGTATAGAGTATCTAATTTGAGGTCCTTAAGCAATTCAGAGCATGAAAACTAAGCAAGCTTCTTGTTCCCATAACCAAGAGCCACAATCCCACTGTTTGTGTGCCCAGCACCACCCTGCACATTTCCCTACCCACAGTCCCCAGGAGGAATGTGTGAACATGTAAAACCTACTGCAACTGCAAGGCGCTGCTGTTTTGAGTGGCCACTCTCTTCCTACTGGGCAAGGAGCAGGTAAGAAAATGGCTTTGGCAAGCAGTGAACACAGAATCAATCCTAGCATGGTCTGTGTTGGAAGGGACCTTAAAGATCATCTAGTCCAACCCTCTGCCATGGTCAGGGATATCTTTTCCTGCCGTGGGCAGGGAGGTTGTGCAAAGTCCCATCCAAACTTGAACACTTCCAGGGATGGGGTATCCACAACTTCACCTCGGCAACCTGTTCTGGTGTCTCACCCACCCTCATCATAAAACATTTCTTCCTTATAACCAATCTAATCTACTCCCTTACAGTTTAAAACCATTGGCCTTTAAGTTAAGAAAGGCCACAATAAGGTCTTCCTGGAGTCCTCTCTTCTCCAGGCTGGGCAACTCCAACTCTCTCAGCCTGTCCTCATAGGAGGGGTGCTCCAGCCCTCTGACCATTTTTGTGACCCTCTTCTGACACAGCTCCAACAGATCTGTTTCTCTCCTGTGCAGAAGACTCCAGACCTGGACACAGAACTTGAGGTGGGGTCTCATGAGAACAAAGTAAGAGGGGCAGAATCCCCTCCCTCTCCCTGCTGCCCACACTGCTTTGGGTGCAGCCCAGGACACAACTGGCTTTCTGGGCAGAGAGTGCACATTGCCAGGCCGTGTTCAGCTCTCATCCACCAGCACCCCAAGTCCTTCTCACCAGGGCTGGTCTCAATGCCTTCATCCACCAGCCTGTACTGATACTGGGGATTGTCCCAATCATAGAGGAGCTTGCTCTTGGCCTTGCTGAACCTCATGAGTTCATCTTGATCTCCTGAAGTCTTCTGAAGGATGTTGCCAAGTACAGACTGTTTCTACAGCAATTTAACTGTCCCCACCAGTCTGGTGTCCCGAACAGCTGCTTCCTGCCCTAGGGCCAAAGCTAAAAGCAATGTGTGAGTTACAACTGATAATTAATATTAGATGGCTTTTGTGCCTGTGAAAAGCAAACCACTCATTTACATGCCTTCAAAAAGATACTTATGGAAAATAAAATATAAAATGGAAATTAGAAGGCCTAGGTGAGAATTTGACAAACAAATAGTCATTGACATAAGAAAAATTAAAGGGAACTTTATTACAATATTAAAGATGCAAATTATGGATCAATGGCACTCCCAAGAAAATAAAAACAGCAATTACAAAGATTAAAGTCTCTGTATGCCTTTTCAAACATGAATCTCAGAAAAACACAAAGAAGTATATTAAGGATGATAAGAGGTAGGGCATAGATTTTACATGAAAGGATATTAAATGCACTCCTCACCTTGGAATAAGGAAAATGTGATAAATGTATATAAACTCTTGAGTGGAGAATGATTATGCACTATTTTTCTTAAGTTAAAAACTAGAGTAGGCCACACAAAATTATCAGGCAGGAGAATTAAATAGACAGATGTACTTTTCCCCATTTATGAAATCATTAAATTAATTATCATAGGATTTTTTTGGATGCCAAAAAAATTAATCTGTATATTCCAGATTGTCTTGATTCCTTAATTTTATAATCTGGAAGAGCTGGAGGAGAAGGAAAAGAAACTTTTAGGTTTTTTATATATGATTTCTCTTAGCATCTATTATGGGCTACTGTCAGAGGCAAGATGTTATTTAGATGGACCTCTGATCCGACTGGCTTAGTTTGTCTGAAGTTTTATGCAAAACAAATAATCATCCCTGTTTAGCTTTTTTTCCCAGCAGAGAACACTGATTACAATAATATTTTTCTTGTAATAAAAATACAAAAGCAGCAGAAGAATTATAGAGGAAATAACATAGATGTTATAAACCGATACATTTAAAATAAAACACAGGCAGGATACATGAAACACTGTAAGAATGAGAAAGTTCATGGGCTAACATACAAACCTTCTTATTTAAATCATCTATCTAACAGTACTTTAACTCAGTAACATGAGTATATATCCACAAAAATATGGCTAAAAAAGATTTCTAGGAATTTTAAGATAAGAATCTTTATCACTAGGTCAAGTGGTTGACACAGTCTCTCATGACAGACTTATGAAAGGCCTAACCACAACCATGATAGGCCGAACAACTCTGCCCATGCAAAGGAAAACCACACTCCTGAGTGTCCTGACAAAATGGAAAAACAAGTGCATATACCTTACTTCTGGGTTTTAAAGAAGGTTTTTCAAAGGCTCTCCTCAGAAGACATTCAGGAAAAGCTACAAAAATGATCCAGAGCATGGAAAGCAGCTTTTCTGAAGAAAAATTTAAAAGATTAATTGTGATTGTCTTAGGGAAGAGCATCGAAGACTAAAAAGTGCTATAGGAAAGATGGAGCAGGAGTTTGAAATGAATTCAAAGCAATTAAATGATGGCAGTTTCTTAAATAATTCTCTTACTTCTCTCTTACTTCTCATGTACCCTGTAATTAGACTGTGGATAAAAAAGGTCATTGAGCCTAGAAGTTAAAAAGGAATTAAACATTTCTATGGATTTTTAGAATATGTATAGTTCTAATTAATCTGAATATCCTGGAATATTAAATGTTAGACTTTGAGGATAAATCAGTCTCTGACTATCAGAGATCAGAATGAAACCTAACATCCTAGACAGGTGCACTGTATTGTTATCTGACAACCACTTGCACCTTTCTCAGAAGCATTTGGAACTGACCATTTCTGAAGGTACAACAATGCATCCACATGCAATTTTAGGCAAATTTTTGGTTTCTGTACTCCTACTGTGACAAGAACAATTAATAGTGCTGTGGAAAGAAGTAGAATCAAGCCCAGTTGCAGCATTCCTCAGTTTTGGACTGATGTCATTTGTAGTGGAATGAGGAGTCAGTGGCCCAAAATGAGAGAAAGAGGAAGAGGAAAGCAAAAGGGGCCTTTTGGTTAGAGCCCAGAGCAGACGGGCAGCTGTAAACAAGTCAGATATGATGATTCCAATGCTGTGTTTGCTGGCAGGGGTTAAAGGAGAGGAGTGTGGAGAGGAAAAGATGGAAGAGGAGGCTGGCCAGTATGTGCTTGCAGGGAACTTGGCACAGATCTCTACGGCAGCTTATCATGCAGGGAATGGAGGGAGGCTGGAGATCTCAGGAAAAAAGAAATGACTAGGCAAGAAGACTGCTGCTTGTAGGACATTAGGTTCAATGGGCATTAAACATGAGGGCTACAGGAAGGAGCTGTAATGGGTAAGAGTGCTGAACCCAGGTCTAAGAGTAATGTTTATCCACATGGAGCCTACATGCAAATGATAAACAAGTAAATCCTCTTGTAGATACTGTTTGTAAGTATTGACCAAGGTGATAAGAAAAGTCTTGGGGTCCAGTACCAGAACTGTCTCCTGATGCCAATAATGGAGTAGCCAGGGCAGACGTGGTCTGCTTTGCACCATGTCTTGGCCTGACCGTGGGAGAGAATAAAAGCTGAGTCTCAGCTTCCAGCATGGTCGATAAATGACAATTCCTTTCTGCCTGTATCCCTGCTGCTTGTGGGTCTTCATAAGCAAGGAAAGATGTACATGTCTCTGGGACTGGGCTGGTGGAACGAGGTTAACTGGCAATACAGACAGATAAAGTCAAATGCTGATAGATGTGTCACAGTGCTGATTGGAAGGAATTCCTTCAAAAACTCCTAAGGATAATAGATTCCATCTTCACTGTACCCACTGAAGAAAAAGGCCTAGGCATTATAGGAGACAGCTGACTGGAGATATCTGTTCATTCCATGCTTGTATTCAAATGAACTAACAAAATACAGGACTTACAGAAGACCACCATATAATATACTGATGATTCACTATTTAATAAATTGTGTCTCACCATGCACAAAAAAATATAGGAAAATAAAAAGAAGTGATTAAAATGTGAATGAAAAAACACTGGGACTTACAAAAGCACTTAAAAATTTTGACTCTTCCACTTCAAAGTGTGAAAATACAAAAGTAAAAAGAAAGACATGTGTAACATAATACATAACTACAATCTTTATAATTGGAAAAGTCATTATATTGGATATTAGGGAAGAGTCAGTTAAATCTGATATTAGGAAAAATTTCTACACTAAAAGGGTGGTAAGGCACCAGAAGAAGCTGCCCAGGAAAGGGGTGGCATCACCATCCCTGGAAGTGTCCAAAAATTGTGTGGATGTGGGACTCATGGATATGGTTTAGTAGTGAACACAGTGGTGCTGGATTAATGGTTGGACTCAGTGATTTTAGAGGTCTTTTTCAACCTTAATGGTTCTCTGATTCTGGGATTCTAAACAAATAGAAACATAATAGACTGCTAAGAGTAATTTTTTTTTATATAGACAATACATCTTGTTACCCAGACCCACTAATGACAATATATTAGCTTCTAAAATGTATCATCCTGCATCATAATGAAAAATAGAAAACTATTAGGAACATCAACACTAGTTAGAAGGGTTTTTAGAAAAAGACACAAAAAATACAGAAAAGAGATTACCATTGTCATACTGTGCTAGTGTAATCACCTAACATTGCAACAATATTCTACTTTAAAACAGTTATATCTTCCTGAGAAAAAACCAATTACTTTTAGTAATAATTTTTATGATTGAGAAATCTAGTGGCTGCTTTCTTCTAAAAAGGCCTGCACTCTCTTCCAAAACGAGAATTTAATGCTTTCATGTGTAGCTGTACACACCTAATGTAATTACACTCAGTTTATTGTTGTAGTACTGAACGCAGAACTTAGCTGCATATTTCCCCCTTATTTTTGTACTTATGACATTGTAAAAATAACACATGCATCTCAGGAATTGATTCTGTGACATTTACCAAGTCCTACTGAGCTGGGAACCAAGCCTGCAAAATCATACTCATGAGAATACACTCCCCAAGTCAGGTCAGCGAATAAAAGCTCCTCACATGAGTAAGGCTACAAGAATAGACTGCAGGAGGTCAAGGTCAGTGGCGAGTTTTGGCTGAGTCAGGGTTGGAGGATAAGGCCCTTATGAATCCTATAAATAGTTCATTGTTAAAAGAGGTCAGACCTAATTCTGGAAGTATTTTGGAAGAAGAAACCACTGCATGACTGATGACGTACACCTACCCAAGCCTCTCTGCTTATTAATGTGACATTTGTTTGGAATCAACATATAATAAATAAAAGATATTTTTAGGATGTGCCAGGGAAATGCATTCAGATTATCAGAGAATAATTTGAGTATATTAAAAGTGTTGCTCAGTATCAAAGGAATGGTTGTTAGAGTATACAAATAAGGTATTAAAAACTAGTGGTTTCTATTGATCCTGAGGGAAACAGAAAAGCAGGCCAAGGAGGTTAAAAGGTAGGATTTACTCACCTGACTTTGATCAGCTAAAAGCTCATACCTAGACTCCTTTTTCTGCAAGTCAAGGGAAGCAGGTGCCTCTACTACCATTAACACATCCTAAGGCTGTAGTTTGGCAGAAACCTAACTGACCTAAGTGAGAACCAACATCAGGAAAAGTGGTTTCCCCAACGTCTTTTGCCCAGAACGAGTGGTTTATTCCCAATTCTGTAGAGTAACTTCATTTTTGTTGACATAATGGTTCAGTAACCTTGAGACATAGCTGACATTACTGAAACCATCATCTTCCACCTCCTTCTTTCTCCCCCCAAGGTTACTTTTCAGTTGGATCAGTTCTCTGGTCTGGAAACTATGCCAGCAGTAGCTGGGCAATGGATCAGAGCAATGCTGGGCAAAAATGACGGCTTCTTTCAACTGGAAAGTCAGAGGAAGGCATTTGGCAAAGGGTCTGAATGAGCCATGTGGGTCTAACACTTCACTGCTACCAGTACAGGGAGGTCTTCTATTCTGTTCCCCTCCCTGCTGCCAGCTGCACACAACCACCACTTCCCTTTGCAATGGCTGTAGACCTATAAAAGCCTTCTGTGACTGGAGACACCTTCACAACCTGGTAGAAAACTGAACCATTAAAAAAAAGTAAATAGATTTTAGTGTGTTAGCCAGTACAGCTGGATCACAGAGGGGTTAGACAGACAGGAGAGCTGGCAAACAAAGAAAGCGGCTGAGTGACCTGGGGATGAGGAAAGGAGAGGAAAACAAGAAAGGAATGAAGTCTGGGTCCATCCTTTCAACAGTCATGAGCTGTTAGATCAGCTGCTCATCAAACTGCACCCTCAGGGCCCCCTTCCATATTACATTGGATGTGATCTAATTGGGAGGCAGACACGGGAAGGGACAGTCCCACTTTCCTCCAGGCCCTCAGCTGCACATTCCCAATAGGCATGACAGCAGAAGTGAGGGGACAGGAGAACCAGCATCCACACTCAGGTAAAATGCACCTTAAATTAACTGCTAAAACAGGTGGTATCAATTACCCTCTGGAATTCTTATATTTCCTCATTAACTAGAAGGAGCCTAGACAAAAAACTTCCCACTAGAACCCTATTTTCAAAGTGCCTGAAGCTCAGTGAGACAAAATTCAGACTGATGTTGTTCATCCTGTGCTATCCCTGTCTACAGTCTCCACTCTACAGTGCTGCAACCTTACATTTTGAAGGAATGCATTTGTGCTAAATATTTCTTTCATTTTACAATAAAAATGATAATGGAAAGACATCTAAAAAGTGAAAGAAATTGAACTGATCTGCTGATATATGCATTGTTATACTGATTCCCAAGACAGTTGCAACTCTGTTGCAAAGTATTGACACTGTCCTCTTGCAATTCAAAATGAAGTCAAAACTGAAAGATGACAAAGGAAAAAAGGGCAAGTTTCTAAACCCTACTGATGAATCCCAATGAGGCTGGAGCTGGAAGAATAAACATAGAGCCAAGAGCTCCTCCAACAGCTGTTGAGACAGTGTGTGCTCACAGGGCTTTCATCAGCACTAGCAGGGGTTAGTCTGTGGAAAGAACAAAGGAGCCTCAGAGCCTGGGCCATGGAGGGAGCAGCAGCGGAAACAAAAAGGCCACTTGGACGACAGTCAGAGACTTCCCTAAGTCCCATTCTCTTCCCCTCCCTCACTTTGAGGAGTACCTTAACTGTTTCAGGAGCCTTGTTCACTCATGTTACTGGCTTGAGCATGTTACTGACTTCAATGAAGCTATTTAAAAGAAGGTGCTGTTCAACATGAGCATGAATAGCAAGATGATTTTTTTTTTTATTAGTAGTTGAAAGACTATTTCCTATGATGAATTATTAAACAAAGCATACAAAAGCACCTCCATGAAGCACTGGCTTCCATAACAGATGCTGACTGATTTCAGTGAAATAACTCCAATCTATGTTGATATTCAGTGATTAAAGAGACTAACAAAAGGTATTCTCACACACTGAAACAAAGGTATTTTATTCTACCAACTCTGAATTGCACACTTTACTACTAAAATATTGATTTCAAATTGCATCTTATTTGTGTCGCCAGGAGGATTTAGTAAACATATTAAGCACCAACTTGAGGAAGAAAATTTATGTATATTTTTTGTGTTTGACTGGAGGAAAACATCCTTCAAGGAAACAACTGTCTAGACATGATGACAATAAACCCTCTATTACTGGAATGGCGGGAAAAGAGGTTGCCCTCAGTAAGCAGTACTTCCCAAAAATTCATGAACTGTTTGCCAGGCTGTCACGCGCCTAAATAATTATTTCAGATATTCATTCTTCATAAGAAGTCTTATGTATAATTTCCCAGTGTGGAACACATCGGTGGTTTACGGGTTTTTTTCCATGAACAAAGCTTCGTTCTGTTGAGAGAGCTGAAAGGTACCTTATACCCATCACCACCATGTCAGGGGGCAATGCTTCATCAGCCCCACACTTGTGTCACGGTATAATTTTGTAATTCTTGCCATATGAACTGTGTGAAAAGGGATTATAGGCCCACAGGAAATTAGTACAAAAATTGTTGTTAGCAGTAAAATAATGCTGATGATAGTCACAGTGCAATCAGTAGGGCCATTACTGCTCTCTAATGATTTCCCTGTGGTCAAGACTCAATCCAGATGAAAATTCGAGGGAGATCCTCCCGTTACTAAGACAGGAACAGATTTCTGGTTAAAAAGAAAATAGAAACATTTAATTTGTCATTTTTTAAATGAGAGCTTTAGTTTCACATCCCACTCTTGGGAGCTGCTCCATTGGGATCACTTCCTGTGCATGCACAGCTTCAGATTGGAACTAAAAAACCAAAACGGAGTCAGATAATCAGAAAAGGAAACTGAGTATAAATTGAGAGCAGAATTCACAATTTCGTTTCATGATGCAAGCAAAAGTGACAAATGGGTTATAACATTAATTTCACCTAAAAGAGATAAGAAATTGGGTTGTTTCTTTAAACCAAGAGCTTCTTTCTACATCTAGGAAAGTTGGGAGATGCTATCAAGGATACACCAGGTTCCATCTTAATGCATCAACTTTTTAATTTTATGTATCAGCTTTAAGGTGGCCTGGTACACTATACTGAGTTATTACTTGAAGAACTCTGAATGAGTCAGCTTTGTGGTTTCTGAGGAATGTGTTGTGCTTCTAGGAATTCAACCAGGAGCTCTGGGCCTGTTGATATGGCCTCTGATGTGCATAGCCAGACTGATGGCTCATGGAATACGGACAATAATATTTACATAATAAGCTCTAAATCAGTGAATTAGTTTTTACAGTTGTGAAAGAATTAGGTATTAATTAGGTAGAAGTGTAAAAAAACTGAAAAAACAACAGATAAAAACAGAAACACAGGAAGAGAAAGAAGAAATACCATTTCACTTCAAAGCCTTAGGTGCTACTCAGCTGACAGTAGCTGTAGCAAACACTTAGTAGCATCTTGAGGAAAAAGGGCAGCAATGGATTAAGTTTTCTTCATGGTATTACAAATTCTTATGCAAGACCATTCACTTCTTTCTCAAAAGCAAGACTGTAAAGACCCAAATCTGTGTTTGTCTCTTTTTACTCAAAGATTGGCTATCTTGTACTCTTTGACAAGTAGGCACTTTGGTGAAGGCAAAGTTTAATGCTGACATCAATTGTGAGTGTTTTATGATGTTTCCTGTGATAATTTAAAATTAATCAATTAAAATTAACCAATTTTGAGAAAGTACAGATAATTACACCGTGGAATCATAATGACCTTCCCAGGGTTATCAGCAGTTTTGGACCTTTAGGAGTCACAAGGAAACCTTTACATTTGAATCAAAGAAATTGCAGAAGTAATAACTGTCTTTTTATTGGATAAGCCACTGGAAACTAGTGGATTTCAAATCAGCTACTGGACTACGGGGAGAATTAGGAATCCCTACTGCAATTCTAGGAAGATTGACTTCAGTTCTGCATTGGTTGTAAACCTTTGTCTCGACTTTCCACATTCCCTCCTCCTCATTCCCGTCTGGCTCCTTGCTCCTAGCTATTCCTTCAGTTCCTGCTGGTATGCTGGTCTTTTCCAGCTCTACATGGTGTTCCTGTCATGTTTCTGCATCTCTACACCCTGATAGTAATCATGAATCACCTCATCCCTTTCTGTTTCTCGGATCTCTTCACCTGTCAAGCTACCACTTCCTTTTTCTCACTGAAAAGATGGGGAAACTTCGGCAAGAATTTCTCTTGCCTCGGTTTCAGGGACTAACATCAGAGAAGCTTCCAAGTTCCCAGGATGACACACTGGAGATGAGGTGCCTCTCTATGCCTTGAGAGAGGAGTGTCTAGGAGTGTCTAAGAGTCTTGAGAACCTTACATGAAATAATGAAAACATACTTGGCTTACAAAAATAATGAAGAGTCCTTTTTAGTGAAAGCACAGTCTGAGAGAAATTTTGTTAACTACTTTCACAACAAGAAAAATCTTTCCTACTGCACACTGTAGTGACTGTGAAGTCTTGCACAAACTCCTCCATCAGCCTGTACAAACCCTTCCAGTTCTTTCCCAAACAACGACTGTAGGATGGATTTTACGCGCAGGCCACAAGTGAATGGCTGTCCTCCACACCCACTTGTCTGCACAGCTGCTCACCAGCTCACATCATGGTGGACCCAGCAGACTACCTGGTAAACTACATGTTAACTACATGCAGCTCCTATTGTCCCAAAGGCCTTTAACACCCTGTGTAGGATTCTCTGAGAGAACAGCACTGTCATATGGTTCTTGATCTGTAAATATTAGAGAATAGTTCATCCATCAGCTCTGTTGGCTCTCTTTCAAGAACTATAACAAGTGGTATGGTTGATATTGAAACAAAAGAACAGTGATAGTTGTTTTATTTGGGGTTTTTTGTGGTAATCCAGTACCATCATACTAGTCAAACATATCTAATTTTCTTTCTTTTCCTTCTGCACTTGGAGTCCTGTTGTTAGAGGCAGGCTCTTTATTACCCATCTCCACATTCCTTGCTGTTTTGCTTTACAGCAGAATCAAAACTTCTGTCAGTTGACCTCATCTGGCCTTAAATGAACTCTAGATCTGGGTACAGGAGACTTTCTCCATGTGAAAATCTCTCCTTTTGCACATACTTACAGAATCAGTCATTTCATTGGCTTTGTTTCACTCCTTTGCTTGCCTCTCCAGTTGTGTCATTCCCAAATACTCATGAATTAGCCCCATCTTGTCTCTCAAAAATTGCATCCTTTTGGGACCTCTTGTCTGTTGTCTACTTTTGTGTCCAAAATAAATATTTCAGCCACATTTTCAAGCTTTATTTCACAACAGTGAAAACATAAGCTGAAATTCTTGCACAAACACTTGATCTAAGGAGCTTTAAGAAAAATTCTGATTACAAAACTTGTGGTAAAATTGTAAAAGTTGGCAATACAGAGATTGAGAAGAAAAGAATGTCTGCTTTGCATTTTGATTATCAACCTGCTTTTCGTCCACACTTTGCAGACATACCTGATTCCGATCTGGCCTTTTTATAGCTCCAGAGCTTAGCAGTGATGGGGAGAAACTTGGTACAGGATTAGCTCTTAGAACAGGCTCAAGCTGTTCTGTATTTGGGTACATCAAGCTTGGTGTGTGCCCTCACAGCCTCTCCACTTATATGCCACCTTTAGCTGGCTGGTATCAGCCAGCACATTTCAGAAGGGAAATGGTAATTATAGGCAGGCTACAGATAACTATAGAGTAGTACCTTATCAGAGCTACAAGTATTTTCAACAGCTAAAATAACCCCAAGCAAACAAACCACAACCCCCCCCCTAAGATCATGTGAAGTTTTACCTCCTTTGCAGATGAAAAGCAGGATCAGGACAGGCCTAGTCTGAGGACAACCCATGTTCTGCCAGCAGTTTACAGACAGAGACTCCATCTATTCAACAAGCAACTTCAGAGTGCACAACCTCAGAAAACAGGGATGCTACTTGAAGTTCTGGAAAACACCTAATGCTTCCTGGGGGATCGAGAGCGGGGCAACTCATCACGGGGCCTCCAAGTCCGTGAACACCAGGTGACTGAAGCGCAACTCCAGGCCTCACTGACAGGCTGCTGTCTGAGGCACTCGGAGTCACTCCGTGGGGAAGCTTCCAGAGGGATTGCCCCTTCTTCTCTCTGGTGACAGGAGGGAACGGCCTGGAGCTGTGTCAGGGGAAGTGTAGGTTGGATATTAGAGAAAGGTTTTTCATCCAGAGGGCGGATGGGCACCGCAACAGGCTCCCCGGGGAAGCGGTCACAGCACCAAGAAGCGTTTGGAAGACGCTCTCAGGCACATGGTGTGATTCTTGAGGCTGACCCGCGCAGGGCCAGGAGCTGGACTTTAATGATGTTTGTGGATCCCTTCCAACTCAAAATATGTTATGATTCTGTGATTCTTCCAGCGTGCCTGAGGGGGAGCCTTTGCGCCCACTCCGTGGGGAGCACGAGAGCCCTCGAGTCCCGCAGGTCACCTGCACGGAGGCGGGCCGCCGCGGGCAGCTCGGAGGCGCTGTCCCGCCGCTGCCGTGCCTGGTAGGAAGCGGAAGGGCCGGCGGCGTCGGGAGCGGGCCGGGAACCGCCGGAACACCCGATGGGCAACCCCCCCCACCACGGGGCGGGCTGAGGGCGGCGGAGCCGGAGCGGCGCCTGGCCGGGCCGGGGCGATGCTGCTGCGCCTGGTGCCCGAGTTCGAGCTGCGGAGGGACGTGGTGCCCTGGCTGGCGGAGCGGGGCTGCGCCGCGGCTCTAGGTAACGCTCCGGGGGGCCGAGGAGAGCCCCATCGCTCCGGCC
>VWZW01005256.1:2269049-2383168 GCA_013397115.1 Edolisoma coerulescens | reverse complement strand
AAAAAAAAAAAAGTGAGTTTTAGCATTACTCTTTCTCCCACGCTACTCCCCTTTCTGGGAGGAAGAACCCCATAGCCTGAACACTTTGGTGTGTCTGGTAAACGAGTGCTAGTTTAAAATTAGATGCAGCGTCAGCTGTCACAGCACCGTGCGATCGCCAGCATAGCGAGCGCTCGGGGTAGTGGTTGGAAAAAAGTGACCTCCCGTATTCTTGGCACTGCGGCTTTTTGCTTGTTATTAATCTGCAGAGCAGCTGGCTCAGTTCTGCTTTTCAGAAACTGGTGAAAACCTTATTCTAATAGAATAATAGTACTGTAATAGTTACTGCTTCAGTAGAAATATCATCATGCACGGTGCGATGAACTTGAAATGCCCTCACTTGCTTTTACTTTACTCAAAATACTTAATTTGCTTCCCACATTGTTGAGGGGTTGTTATCAGATAGGCTCATAAGATTTTGTTTGGTGACAAACCAGAAGGTATCATCTTGGAGAATAAGAGAATTATTTACAAAATCTGTTAAAAAATACTTTGCATTTTCTACATTTACTGAACAATTATTCAAAGGTGTACTGAAGGGATCAGAGGTAAAATTCTGAAATTCTCTATGCATAATTAATTAATCTATGAATTTATTAGTTCATCAGTGATTAATTCAAAGATTAATCCATCTATATGTTAATGGCATAAAGGTCTCAAAATGGCACTGACTTGTGTTTGGGAAGGGGAAAATTGTATTGAAATGTAATAGGGTCTTCATTCAGTAATGTTCCTGGTAATACAGAATCATAAAAATCTAGTTTGGAAGATGCATCTGATTGAATACCAGCATTGCTGTATTGCATTTTAACTCATCTCTCTATAGTGACTTCCTCCCCCTCATACAATGCTGTCATATTAGGAGTGTGAAGGTGGGAGGTAGGGATTTGAAAAGATTAATTTAAACATCAAAGAAATATCTAATCACAGAAAGAAAGTAATTTTTAGGAGTCATGGTACTTTTGTGTCAGTTTTCAGATGTTAGTTATTCATATTTATTATTTTCTTTCCTACGGGCTTGAAAGCACTTGATAGCATTTGAGAACTGCAAATTGCGTGAGAGCTGGGAGTAACTGTGATGAGAGGAAGGGAGCGGCAAGTGAAGCGAACCAGCCTTGTTCTCTTTATTCCACTCACTTTCGTATGAGCTGCATATAATGGCCCTCAGGAAATCAGACTCTGCCTTCTCCTGATTATGTTGATAAAAGCTGAGTGCTGGGCAGGCAGGCTGGGTTGGTTCTTTTGCAGCCCTTCGTCTGCTGGTCTCAGCTGTGGGCGTGAGGAAGGAGTTGTAATTCTATGTGCAGGGGTTTACTGCAGGGCTTTCCAAGGGCAGAGATCATCAGCACTTTTTTGCCTCTATATTCCCACTGACTGTTCAGTGATGTGAAACCCTCTTCTGACTCAGAACTTTTTCAGCACCGTTAGGATGCCTGTGTCAGGTGATAGGGAAATTCATTGACATCGAGATTGCTCATGGACCTTCTCTACCAAAATTCTGTTCTGAGGAAGTATTGCATGAGGAAATGTGGAGACTGTAGTACTCATCTTGAAAGTCTGAGGTGGTGGTTAAGTTCCAGGAAGCTTCTGATAATAAAAAAAAGAGTATATTGTTATCTTAGACTCTCCCAGCTGTCACCATCTAGCCCTAATGTACTGGTATTGTAGTGTACTTTGAGTGATCTGAAACCAATAGAAAGTGATGTGTTGCTCAATGTACAAGAAGGATTTTCATTGTCCTCCCACAGCAAAATAGGAAATTTACTTCCTTCTGATAATACTTGAAAACAGTTTTTTCTTCTTATCACTGCAAGCTGTACAAGCCAGTTTATAGTATCAGGCTTTTTAAAATAAGTTTCACTAAGTGTCTTCCTTCTATCAACACTTCGTGATAACTGCCAAGTAAATAGTGTCAGACTTGACTAAATGCTTGCAGAGGGTTGTGGAGAGTTCTTTGTGTTGATGCTTACTGAACTGCAGGCCACCTTTATTGTAAAATTAAGACCAATCATGCAGCTTCAACCTTGCTAAGGGCAAAATTTCTGCTTTTAGTAACAATTCCATCAGAGAGACACACATTTTTGATGGCTGCAGTGATTAGAAAACATAAAAGCAGTATCGGGAAAAGCATGCGTTTTTGTCACCTTGAGTACAATATTTTATCCTTTTTTCTGGTGATTTTCTTTTTATTTTGTACTGCTTTGTCTAGATAAGCTCTTTTCTTTCTGTGTCCATCTTAGCTTCCTACTCATTTGTTTCCATTTTAACCGTACTCTTTCATTCACATCCCATATAATTTCTTGTCCTTCATTGTTTAGTTCCCTGTACTTGTAGGTAGATTGCCTATCTCTCTGTATGGTATTTAATCTTGAGGTTCTTTGGTTTTTGGTTGGTTTTTTTCTTTACTTAATTCTTTTTGGAGGAGGAGGAGAGGCTAAGAATGACACAGGAGTGTTGGTGTTGTAGAACTAATGTCTAAAGATGTAGTTTATGTTCAGGTTTTTTTTGAGATGCTGAAGGGGCAGGTGTGAGCAAATGATATTTTCCTCAGGCTAGTCTGTCTTCCTGTAGTGTCCTGGAGTATGACTGAACTGTTTGAATCCCATGTTGTGTATAGTGGATAAACGCAAGGGAGTCTTTTGTTTTGGTTTGGATTTTTTTATTCTTTGAAAAAGCACATTCCATTTTCATAACAAAAGGCACTGGCCATTAGAATCACAATTATAATGAAGAGGTACGAGTTTACGGAAATAATTTTTTTTTGCGTGTTTTGAAATCCCTTAACTATTTGTGTTGAAATTTACCAGGTTTAAATCATGATGTAAGAAGTACTCTCTCTTTTTCCAGAAGGGAGTAATTTTGGGAGTAATAAAATGCAAATAAATATTTCCATGTAAAAATGTATTTAATATATTTGCTTAAAGTGTGCATAAATTATATGATGAAGCAGCTGAAATGAAAATCCTGTGCTTTTTTGTACTCTTTATTTCAGACACTTCTGAGATTTCATCAGCACTCTATGTTGTAAATGTTGAAAGAAATGGAAAAATTATTTATACCTGGAAGGTAAGTCCATCTTGGAACTTTATAAAAATATAGTTGAGAATAATACTGTATGTGAGTCTAATTGAGTTCTTGTGGTTTAATTTTTTTCTGCAGTGAGTGTTAGAACATGGAAACATAACTGATTACAACTTGGGGGGTTGGGCAATGGAAAAATCCCCATCTACTCTTCAGAAAAAGGTTAAGAATGATGAAATGGAGAGTAAAGTACTCACCTGATTAAGTCCATAGGGTTTTTGCCCTTGACTTTTTGGTGGCCCAGGATCTCCCCATGAATGAAATGCAATTTTTAAAAAACACTTCATAAACAGCACATAATTTCACCCTCAATTTCTCAGCAAAGCCTAGCTATTAAATTGTGAGCAGTGCTTTAGTTAAATATGTTCTCCTACTAAGATGTCTGAAGATGCCATTTATCTAACACTATTTCTGCACATACCTTTCTTTAAGATTCATCCATAACACTTTATTGCAAGTAGTCTGAAGTAATCACTGTTTATTTGATGTCTTGAAGTATCTAAAGCTGACTTCTTAACATAGGTTTCTGCTCTCCATATGTTTTTAGTTTTACTTCCAAGTGGGTTTTCTAATGGTTTCAGAAGGTGAAACTTTGTCTCATTCCCATCACTCCCTTGATGGGACAAGCTGTGCTCCTTGGCTGTGCAGCTCAGAGGAGTCTGTAGATCCAGCTGGATTCTGGAGGATCTTGTTTCTTGAGGAGTACAGATATGAGGTGAACTCCTGTAGAATAGGGCTGCCTTTCATTCCCCTCTGGCTCAACAATGCTAAAACTCTCCAGCTTCCCTAGGGTTAAGGGAAGAGGTGAGGCCTTCGAGGTGTAATGCACTTTAACTGTGGGTGGATGTTTCCTTTGGTACAAGCATAGGGAGGGGAGTCTGTACAAGACAATAGTAACCATAAAAACTATTCTAAAGTGTGTGTCAAATTTTGGGGTTTTTTCATTGCTCAAAACTCTAGAGGACTTAATGCAAGTAACCATCTAGCTCAGCAGAAGATCTGGTACTCTGTGTGTGTGGTGTTTCTGCTTTCTAGCACCTATAGAATCTCACACTAAGCTTTTTTGGGCCTCTGACAGTCTAACTGCCTTGTGTGCTCTTCAGGCTCTTGCAACTGGCACAAGGGATGAGTTGTAGCTCAAGGTTCACACGTCTAAATGTAGGTGTCTGCCTGCATGCTGGGTGTCTAAGCCCCCACTGTAGTCTGTAGGGATCTGGTCAAAACAGTTGGTGGAGCTTAGGGAACTGGCCACTTGCAGCCTGTTATTGGGGAAGAGGTGTATGGCACAGAGGTGTAAACTAGACTGAGCTGGCCTGGCTTGTTTCCCAATAAATACAAATAGAAAACAACCTTTGTCTTCTAAGTGAGAGGCAATCAAGTGTATTCTGTGTGAAACCAGGGGAAGGTGGAGAATGAGTTTTATTTTCAAGCTTATTTTAGAGTATTATGTTGTACTGTGGTTTTGACAGTCTGTGTTTTGTGACATTAATAGTTAGTGTAAAGGAAGATATTTTTAACAGAAGTGAATTCTATTTGCAAGGTAATGCAAGAATCTTCAGAGTGCACATGAAAAGAAGTGTCCTAGTTTACGCATGGTCATGGGCATTGATGTAGTTCTGTTACCAGTCTTGTAAAGTGTATTTTTCAGTATCTAAGTACTGAAGGTGTTAATGTTTCAGACACACTTGAAAAAAACCATAGTTATTTGTGAAAGCACTTGCTTAATCTTAAATTAGGAGGCCTGGGGCCTGTGTCTTAATATAAAGACATTTTGTTTTCCTTGTTTAAATCAGAAGTCAAAGACTTTTGTCATTGCCACAACAATAATGAGACACTCAGAAATAGACCCCTTAGGAAGGGAATACTCAGGCTTTTGTTTCAAATTCACAAAGCAAGATGCCATAAATTTGTAAATAACCACAGATCTCTTCCCTCTCCCCCTTAGAAGTTGTTAAAAACAATGATGCTCACTGTGTAAGTAGAAGCCTGTGTGGCTGGATTTAATTTCAGTAGTTTAGCAATTTAATGCCTATACCCAGAGTACATTAATAGACATCAGTTTGATTTGCCATCCAGTGTATGCTGCAAAGCAGAATTTTCTTTTTTAATGTATTTGGAAAATTTAAGGCGTGGTAAAAATTAAGAAGTAGTAAAGTTGTGATTTGTAGTCCCAAACATTTGTAAGTGCCCCAAACAAAATCATCATATATTAATTTTCAATAAGCTAGAAAGGATATATTTTATGTTACTCTTCAAAAGCAGAAGGCTAATAGTGAGCTTGTAAAATACTTAGCCTTCAAAAAAATCACTTCCTAAGGCACATCTGAAATCCTTTTTCCAGGCTACAGCTGGATCACTGGGAGCTGATTTTTGGTGATGTTTGATGTTTCTGTGCTCCCTTTTGGAGCAATGACCCACCAGGTTTGTGAAGTTTGGAACACCAGCCTTAAAACTCCAGGGGCCATAGCATCCCTATTGATTCTTGTACAGACATCTCTCTTCCTGGCCTTACTGCCTATAACTAAAACCAGTTTAGAAGCAAAGTGAGAGAGAGGCACTTGGTTTATGCAATGGCTTGTGGGCTGTGGATTTGCCCCATTTCAGCTTTATCCCATGAGTTAGTTCTAAAAGGAAACAATAAATCTTGTTCTCTTGGAATTAGAATTTGCTTTCTTGGAATTAGATAATTAACTGCCTGTTTATGTATAGGACAGGGAAGTGTGCGAGGATGTGTTTCAAGGGGCAGGGAGAACAGGGAAAAAAAAAGGAGCAATGTTTAACTTTGTGTATATTTATATTACTAGTGCTAATTTGTTTCCATCCATAGGGAAATCAGAGAAATACTCACATTGGATTGTACGATCTTCAAACTAAACAAAATGAGGTGAGAGCAATGCCAGGTTTCTCTCTGGTGAAAGTGCTGTAGTGTTTCAGATTTTGATGCTTTGCAACGCAGTATGTTATGTCCTTAAGGAGTGTATCTTTGAAACAGAAAAGATACTGGAGAAGGTGTTGGAATGATTCTCAGTAGCATTAAAATGCACCACATTGCAGAACATCTGAAAGGCTTGAGAGTAAAGCATCATGTGTGCAATCTTTATTTCTAAACAGCAAGTCCTTTCCAGTCCTCTTCACATTGCCCACATGTGCAAGAAGTAAATGTTTGGGGTTTTCTTTATATGTGTGTTCTTGCACCTCTGTTTGATGCTACCATTTGTAAGAGATAATTTTATTCTAAAACTGAATGTACTACAATTCAGTAACTAGAACCATGATAACAGGCCTTTGCAAGTGTCCCCATAATAGTATGAAATGAGAGAAATTTTGTATTTACATAAAAGCCTGCTGTGCTGCTCAAGTGGCAACATAGAGGTCGAAAGAACCAGTTAAAAACAAACATGAGAAAAAGGAGAACTGTTACAACTGAGGCTTGAAATATGATTCTTCTGGCCATGAAAAGATTTGGTTTAAAGACAGAAGCTATGTACTGGACAGCAGTGTTTTCCTAAGGAGAAGTAATTAGATTATTTCCTTTATAGAGTTTGAAAAAGCACAGTTGTTAACATTACTGTGTTTCTCTCTAGCACCTCTATATGTTTGAGAAGGATCTGCACATAATCAGCTGCTCAGTCAACAATGAAAGGACGTTATTGGGTAAATATATGTTTTATCATTAAACTTTTTTTGGTAAAGATTTAGTTTAGTAGGATGATTCATTTGGGTTTAGAATTACTTAAATCTATTTTGACCTATGTGTTGCTCACAGCAGTTTATGAATTTCTATGGATTCATCATCAGATGATGTAGGTAACAACATAAAGACACAGCCGTGACAATATTGCTGTTTTATTAAAACATCTAAGACACACTGACCCTTTGTTCACTTCCTCCTCCTGCATTCATTCATGCCTCCTACATCTGTTCCTTTAGCATATATGGTTTTGGTAAAAGAATTGTGATACTCGTTTTTCAAGGATGTTTAATAAAATTAATATCAAATATGTACACTCACTGTGGTTGTGTTGGTTTTTTCTCCCCCCACAGCAGTCAGCTTCTGTCAATATACCGAGGAAGAAAGAGCAAGTCAGCTCTTACAGTCAGGTACTGCAAGTGGGTTTTTTTTATACTATTTGAAATATTCAACCCTTTTGCTTTCTTTCTCATGTAATTTCTGTTTGGAAAACAAACTTGTGTACATAAAGACTGTTATCTAAAACATGTTCTTTTTGCAGTATCCAAGTATTTAACCTTGCTAATCGAAATTCATCCCATTAATAATGTGAGAGTCCTAAAGGCTGTGGATAGCTGTGTTCGAGTACAGGTAAATTATTCACTTAATCTAAAGACAAACCTTTTTAGTCTGCTATTGTAGAAAGAAAACATGGTTTAGTGCAGAAATATCTCATTTTATCTTGCAACTGTTGCAGAGATAATGTCCCCCTGTTTCTTCATAGAAATAAAAAAATGAAACTTCATAAAATGTTTTGTATAGAATATTTCTCCAACATGAAGGCTGCTTTTTTATTTCTCTTCAGTCTTCCAAAGTTTGCAGTTATAGCGACTGATGACTATTAATATGTAATAATAGCTATTTTTATTAAATGAATATCATTAGTGTGTCTGATTAAATATAAAAATACATAAATATCCAGAAAAAAAAACCCCAAAACATTTTAGATAAGTGTTCTAAACTACTTTGGTTTTTTACTTACTTTTGTGAAACTTTCTCTGTAGTTTCTTTATCCAGTTGAAGGCAGAAATTCGTCTACAGAAAGTCATCTCTTGCTAGTTTCAGAAGATAAATGTGAGTTAATATTTTCAAAGTACATTGTTATTCTTTTACTTCAAGATGACTGTTATAGATTATGTTTTTGGTAGACTTTAATTGGGGAAAAAAAGACAGGAAAAAGAAGGGTGTGAGTTATTCTAGGTATTTCAAAGGTCTTTCAAAAACTGTATCATTTGCCGCAATTTTTTCAATGTTAACAGAATGGCCATCTTTGTCTACAATTATTTGCTTAGCTCATGCATTCATCAATTATCTTTATTTCTAAAAAAGCTAAAATAGATTCTTTATAGCTGCCTATGTAAATTCAGAGCAAATCAATTGACTGAAAGATGGACTCTCATTTAACATGTGAAGTGAGATAAGAATAGGACAATAGTTCCTTGGATTCAGCTGGCATTGCATGTTCAACCTAATCTAATGGCAGGGAATGGATAAAGGTGGACACTTGGAAAAGGCTGGGTTTTTCCTTCTTATTATGGAGTGAGATCGCTTTTCCCATCCCCTTGGAGAGGCCCATCTTCCCTGAGCTACACACCAACCTTGGGTAGACTTAGGTGGACAGAGCTAAATCAGAAACACAAGATCTGCTGGGTGAATCTTGTACTTCTCATGCAGGCCACCTGTGGATAACTTCCAGGAATTTTGTGTGGGAAAGGTCTGTGAGCGGTATTCACGTTAGGAAGTGAAACAGGTCAGGGGTAGTCTCGGACACGGGCATGCAGCTCTGCAGACTCTTTCTTTCCACGTGTGCTCCTTGGCTTGGATGGGCACATTCCAGTCATTGCTCTTCATGCCTGTGCTGTAATGATGTGGGCAGGGAGCTGTTTCCACAAGGTGTTATGGCTGAGGCCACTCTCAGCTGAGGAAAGGAAGAAAGTCCAGGTCTCTGTCTAGGCACCTGTGCTCATGTATCACAGATTTCCTCTTACACTGAGTTGAACATTCCTGGCCCTAAAGTGTTCTTACAGAATTCTAAGAGGTGAGCTTGTGTAATAAGCTGTATAAAACCATTTAAAAATGTTTGTTTGTAATGATTTTTTTAAAATATTTTAAAGATATTGAGCAATTTGACATTCGTGTTGTTGCAGAAGAAGAACACAAAGTGGTAAGATTGAAATATCTTTGGGTTTGAGGTTTTCTACTTTAATTAATTTAGCTGAAAGCTTTTGTAGTTTTATACCTGGGCAACACATAGTTTATAAAGAAAACATTGATTAGTATGGCAACTTATGCAGGTAACCACAAAGCTGATTGAAAATCAATTGTAATCTATGAGGAAAGTTATTTATATTACTGTTTTTTTTCTGTGTTGCTGAATGCTTCTGTATGTGAGAAGCTGGGAGTAAACATAGTGTTTATTCATTTTTAAACCATTTGAAATATTTGCAACCATTTAAAATATTTTCAGTCACCTTCCTAACCTTGTCTCTTGTGAGTCTGTGTGAACCCAGTAAAGGATTCACTTAAAAAACAAGTGAACAAAAGATGTAAAACTTAGATACAGTCCAAGTACTGTGGATGTTCCAATCTCTTTTTCCCCTCATCTCTTTTTCTGTTTTTAACATGAATTTGTCATCAACAAATTGTGGATGTTCTGCTTGAAAGACTTATTATTAATAAACTTTAATCTAATATAGTAAGTAATTGTGTCCTGAAAGCCTATGTTTTGCATTATGGAGGTGAATGTAGGCTTTGAAGGAAAAGTTAAGGACGTCATTTTGATCATTTTGCAATCTTTCATGCTTTTCTCAGTTTATCATGACCTTTAAAGCAGATGGGTTTTATATGCTAGACTACAGTAGTGGAGTAAAGACTTAAGTATAATCAGAAAACAGATTGATCTGATGTCCTTCGGACAAACAAATTTGTTTTGGTTTAAATGAAATCTCCCTACGTTATTCAAGTGTGCATTTATACAATCCCAACAGTTTTCCACAGTTCCAGTCTTTTCCCTACTTCCAGTCCTCTCTCTTGCATGGCTGAGACTTTGGATAGAAATCTCTTTTAGAGCTAATACCTCTTCCTTCAGTAGTTGATGTAGCTGATTCTGAACTGACTGTGGTATTTCCCTCCTCTCTGAGGAAGGGTGCCTCTGCTATTCTTTGTTCACTTTGAGCAGTTTAAGTGGTGGATTTCTTGCAAGCAAGAAAGCCTGAAAGAAAAGATTTGTTAGTAGGTGTACCCTGAAAACTGTGCTTCCGATCTCTTTAAACTGAGCACTTTGCACACAAAAAAGGTGGACTTCGTGCTGCTAACAAGAAGCCTGTTCCTTCCAAGCTCCTTACTATTTGTGCCTCTTCTCTGACTGCTTTTGTCTTTAAAGCACAGGCTGTGCACAATTGTTACAAAACCTTATTTGGTTTCTGATGTTTTTATTCTTTCCCTCTAGGTGATTCAAAAGTCAGGTCAACTTCCAAGAGCCAAAGTTGTAGATGACCTCGTTTGGGCCCAGTGGGATATGATGGAACAAAGACTCTTCTACATTGTTCCAAAGGTGAGATGAAAGTCATTCTTGCAGTTTTGTTCCTGCCTGCCTAGTGACAGTGAAGTTTTGAGTGTGTGGGGTAGGAAGTAGGAGTTTGTTTTCATTAGGATGGTCTGTCTTGTTCCTGCCTCAAATAACCCAAAGCAGAAGCCAAACTTGCCTTAGCTGCTATTGTGCTTAGTAAATTGCAAGAAGACTGGTGGTCTTAGTGCTTTCTATAAAAAAGGTGAGCCTGTAAATTTTTTTTTTTGCTTTAGAAAAGTCTTTTATTCAAAAGTATCTAAATCTATCCGAAACTGTCGTGGGTATAATGCTTCTGTTCTAGAGAATTCACATCTAGAAAGTATTTTGTATGCAGACGTACTGAGTGACCAAACGAGGACAGGTTCTTGGCAAGGAACTCTGAAACTCTTAGGGTTTGGGTTTTTTATTTTGTCTGAGGGACTATTTGCACTTGATGCATTCTCTGTAAATAAAGAAGGATTTTTATTTACTCTTCTTAGCCATGAAAAGAGTGAATGTTAGGAAATAACAGGAAGTGAACTGTGGTGGAGAAATGTATTCATGTTTTTGTTTCTGAGATACCCTTTTTGAGCTGACCAAAGTAAGATACAGTTCTTTTTGCCATATAGGTAGGTATGGAAAACATTTTTTTAACTTTCTGAAATGTGTGAGACGTGTATTGCTATGCTTCAAGTGAGAGCCCACGCAATTATATATGATTGGCAGATAATGATCTGGGACAGGAAGGAAGCATGTCATTGTGCTATTGTGAGGGGTTATATGTGGTTTTTAAATTCTTTTGTCCCCTAAATTCTGCATATCTGTTAGCAAAGCAGGTTGAGTGTATAGAATGGTGCTGAGTATCCAATCACTTTTCAGTCTATATAATATGCTTTCTTACTTAAAAAACATGTCCTTTTTAATTCCAGGAATCAAAGAGTACTTTAAGGTGTGTCCAGTTTTATCCTGATGAAAATTTTAACTCAATAGTAAGTTGTGAGTATTTTATTATATAATAGTTTTAAGTGGAATGTAATTATGTTTTCCAGGTACTGGTACAGAGATCTGTTTGTCTTTTTTATTGTTGAAACTTTTTCAGAGGAAAACTGGGTTTTGTTTTTCTATTTGGTTTTGGGGTTTTTTTGCATTATTTTCTTATCAAGAATATATTCAGTCAGATTCAGATTTTGCCACAGTATGGGAACTTGTAGTGGTATTACATTTTTATTGACCTAGAAGGCAGTAAGTGACATGCATGGCACTATACTGATCTAATATTCCGCTTTTGAGAAAGCAGGCTTATCAAGTGCACTAGACAAAGAAACCATGTACTGATTTTGTGTCAGTTTTAAGTGAGACAGGAATGTTTGTTGCAGCCAAAATACAAAGAACAGAACATAAAAATTACAACATGTAATTGTTACTAGACCTTTGTCCCAGTGGCTGAAAATTCCTGCAATGCAGTGATTTATTTTCTCTTTTTAAAAAATAATCTGTTTTATGGGGGTTTTTGAAGTGACTGTAAGGATTAGAAGAGGATAAATAAACTTGTTAAAATGTTGAACCTGGTGAAATGTGACTATGACACATTTTACTGGTCTGAAATACTAAACAGAGTATATTGACCTCTGTAAAGAACAGTTTTGTTTTCTTTTTTGTTTAACAGCTGGAATCACACCTGGATATTGCTATAAATGACACACAATTAAAGTAAGTTGTTTGGTTTTTTTTATGTTTTGTTTTGCTTTCTTTTTAATACACATGGTAACATTTTACAAACCCAAGTAAAATTTGTCCAAACCACAATACCTTTGTTTGCAGTTGCCTACATGGTACTGGAACGTAAGAATAATATGAAAACTGTGTCCAGACCTCCAGTTCTTGTTTTCATCAGGGTCAACTGTAAAAAGTAATTTAATCCTTGACTGCTTCTTAGTGCCATTTAAAAAAATTATTTGTCTGGAGAGCTAGCTATAGGTTAAACCTTCTGAGTATGCTACACCTATTTAAATTAATTTTTTTTAACCTTGGGCATGTTGTAATGGCAATGTCAAAATTTCTGTCAAGGGAAGCTCTGCATTTTTAATTGCTATTGCAAGTTTTATTGGGCAGTTAACCAAACCAGCAGCTCCTTTTTATAGCCCGTGAAGACACTGCCTGTACTCTGTTCTCCTCCAGCATGCTCATTCCAGCAGCCTGCACTTTCAAAGATGAAGATTTGTCTGATTCTATGTCTGCCATGCACATGGCTGCATCTGAGCTTGTCTCCTGAGGGCTCCCTTTTAATTGACGGAAAAAACTAGTCAGGATGGTTTAACTCTGTCATAATCCTCATCTATCTTTACATTCCTAAAGGGCCTGTTTATTTTTGTGAATAAAAAGGGAGGCCAGAGCTGTTAGGTCACGTATCAGTAGCTGAAGGTACTTGAGTTCCACCCTGCCCAAGCTGTGGCTCTCAGAATATCTCAGTGCTGTGCATAAGGCTCAGTGTGGTGCTCCTGCATGTGCAGGCTGCCCTATAAAAGGGCAGTGTATCTTCTTGCAGTTGGTGCTGAAAGAACACGGCTCTTGGAAGAGCTTCAGGGCTGTATTTTACTCTATTTTATTTTTTTCAAAATTACTGCAGAAGACCTAGGGGAAAATCCCTACAGGATCAAAATACTTTCTGGAAAAAAATACAACCAAACAAAAAACCCACCCAGCAACACAAAAACCAAAGCAGACTGACTACTATCTTCTGCTGCATGTTCTGCAGGGCGAAAATAGGCTGTGTAGATTTAAAGATATGTAAAACCATTAAAGCACAGAAGACATGACACTGAAAATGTCATGGTATAACAAGTTCCATGCGAGTGTGATTTTGTGCTTTTCTTTTCAAGTATTTCCACTGAAAGTAGTGTCCCTATTGCAGATGAAAATGTAGCTTTACAGGCATGGGCTGTAGAGCTCTGCAAAACCTTTGAGTTATCAGGTGTCACAAGTATTTGGATTTCCAGTATGTCATGAGAACTTGCTTTCACTTCAAAGTATGGGAATGGTTGGACAATGCAGTTAGTGAATATGAAGTTGTCAGGTATGTTGAAAATTGTTGGATAACAGTGTGCAGTTTTGGGATTCTTGTTTCTAACAGCGTTGAGCAAATTGGTTAAGGCCTAATTTTACTTGCATTACAGAACATTTGGTTATAATTTAATTAGTATATTTTGATTACATAGTGACTGTTACTGTGATCTTTTTGTTGTGATAAATCTCTGTGGATGAAGTGATTTACTTAGTGATCTTTATTTGCTCATAGACTTGTGAATTTTGGATATGATTACTGTCAAGATCAAGATGTTGCATCTAAATCTTTGAATTATTTGAATCTTCAGGTTTTTACAAGTAAAGCAGGTAATGAACAAATACAAGTACGGTCAAAATTACCTCCACTAGTAATTATCATGCAGTGTAATCCTAATTGATTACTAAATTTCTTCATAAAATATTGAAAAACACACAAAAATACAAACATTTATAATGTGAGTGTGAGATTTTTACTCCTTTAGAGCATACTTGACAGGTAACTGTGAGGAGAGGGAGAAGGCAACTGTGCTTTATTTCTCGTAATAAATTTTACCTTCCAAAAGCTGCAGTGAAGTTGAGCTAAAGTACCCAGGGTTTTATATATCAACACCAACAACAAAACAGTCACCCAGAAACTTCTTGGTTGCCCAGCTTCAAAGAACTGGTACCATGCTCTCCTCTAGTGAATATCTCAGTCAAAGAACACCATAGCATTTTCCTGTCCATTTCAGAACACAGGAGGTACCAAAGAGTGGTTGTGTGTTACATTAAAGCAATCTAATATTGAAGCTGACCAAAATTATGTTAGAAAGTAAATTCAAGGAAGGTTTTGTCTGGGTTTCTGATCTAGTATATGTTTGTGTTACAGAGTGGACATATGTACACAGAGCATGTGCAGTGCAGGCTTTAAGAGCTTCATATTGCTGTTAGTATGTGGTGTTTAGAGGGTCCAAGTATGTGATACTAAACTTGGTATGTGCTACTCAAGGGCTTAGTATATATATGATTCTTTAAACTTAAACCTTAAATGTTTCTTAAACCTTTAGGATTTTGGAGTCTCCCTCCGTCCTAATGTATACCATGAGCTTTTTTGGATTAAAAACCCGTCTCAAGAGGTACCTGTTCATGACAGCTTTTTTCAGCTTCTCAATTAGACCATACAGGCAGGCAGAGATGGTGTCTGTTCAACCTTTGAACCGTCAGCAGAGTTGTACAGGGAAGTGTTGCAGCAGAGTCTTTACATGTCTCTCCCCAAGGCCTGCTGTGAGCACCAGTGAGCTGCTGAGCTGTCTGCCACTTGCACTGAAATGACCATTAATGCAAATCAAGTGAAATACAGCTTCTTTACATGGATTTTTCTCTTACCAAGGCAAACTGCATGCTTATAAAGATTAGAGGGAAGGAATTAGAAGTAAGAGAATGCCAAGTTTCTATCTACCAATTGTAGATTAGGCTTTTTCTCTGTTAGCAAGACAATTTCTTTTACAAGCAGCCAGTCCAATAATGGAAAATATTACTGGTTTGTGTATATATGTTTCCTTTTTAAACCTATGCTTCTCTGGGGTTTATTCAGATTGAAGCACCTCCTTGAGTTTAGGATGAAGTTCAGTCATCCTTCAAAGAGACACTTGTTTGGTTACTCTGAAATAAAATGGTTTTTTCTGTCTGATGACACAATATTTAAAGTCTGTGTGGAACCATTCACAGGTGCTTTTCAATGCACTTACTGTAAAACACATAATTGGACAATTGCACTTACTAAATGAGATTACTCTGTGGCTTTTCCTTGAATGTTGTTTGAAACTGAGAATTACCTTGCACAACTCATTTTGGGTAACTAACAGTTTGGAGCAAGTTATTTTGGTGCTAAAACCATATTAGTTGTTGAAGAACACTGTGGGTAATCACACTAAAGTTCCCTTTTGTGCTTCAGTGGTGATTTGCAAAACTGGACTGCAAGTTCTTTGTGGTGCAGACTGTGCCTTCCATGGGACTGCTAGTACGCCTCTGATATTAATGCCAGTATCACTACTTGTACCATATCCCTGGCAAAGCATAATTGGCAAAACTTAAAACTGGAATATTCCATGCAATTTCCCATTTAATAAAACTGTTATTGGCTCCTGCCAATGTGAACTCTGAATGAAATCACTTCTCCTTTCTCAAACTTCTGCGGCAGAAAGGTAGCTCTGTTCCTTGCACTCAGCACAGACGAAATCTGTCCAGATAAAAACCCCCATGTACTTCTTGAGTAGCTGAGATCAAGCAGTTCAGAATTAACTTTGCATGTCCAGAATTCAGTGGTTATTAAATAAACACTGTGCTGTTAGGTTTTCTCTTAGTGCTTTAGAAATATTTTTCAATTAAATTTGCTCACTATTAAAAAAAAATGCAGGCAGTAAGAGGTCACAGACGCTGGATTACCATCACCTAACTGTCTGCCGGAAAGTTAGGCATCTGGACTATGTTTCTAGAGAGAAATAGGCATCTCCAGAGGATGATTGTTTCAATGCATATTTCTTTGTTAGCTGTGTAGGAGTCTAAATGAGAGACGTTTGGATGGCTGAAGTGAGGCAAGTCACTCCTGAGTCAGTACAACTAGACAAAATGCCCTGGTGCAACGTTGTGTTTGAGTTGTGGCATTTGGATGATGTTGAGATGCTGTTACAGCCTCAAGTCTTGAGTTTTTGCTTGAACAGAAATGAGGAATTTAAAGTTAAAGTTTCTTAGGGAAAACTTAATGCCTGCATATCATAGGTGACTCTTACAGTCTCAGTGGGGTGACTTTGTCGAGTGCCGGAGTTGTAACTGCTGTTTCCTGAATAGGAGTAGAACTTAATTTTAAAATTCTTCCTTCTTTTCTCTCTTTTTTTTTTTTTAACCTTTGTCGTCAAGATCTTTTTTCCCTTTTATTTCTGGAAAGATAAGTGTTCATCCGAGTATATCTTCACACAGGTCTTCTCACCTCAAGACATTCAGCTACAGCTTTTACTGTTTGCAAATGATTTTGAAATGGGTAGTGTGGAAGGCCTGGCTCTGCATTCACACTGAACACCATACAGGTGCAGTAGGCTGACAAACTTTCCCTGCAGCAGCACAACCCACCTCTAATTTGCAGGGAGCACTGCTAAGGATAGGAAATGAGTCTGTGGTGTATTCGCAGTCTCTGGCTGCTCTACTGGGATTGCCAGAACGGAGTCAGGTGTAACAGTGCTTGGACACTTGCTGGTCTGAGGCTGCCATGTTTCTGTCTGCATTAATGAAGCACCATTTGTTATTTTCAGTTGTTTGTCGTTCAGTTTGTTGACATGTGGACCAATATTGTTTAGTTGAAAGATGCACATCCTATTAATAGTCCACCGTAGCTGCTGTTTCTGTGGTCAGCTTGCACGTTACCCCCTGACGTTTCAGACTGAACACACTTGCTTGCGTGTTGTGCAATTTACAGAGAGCAGTGTACACAGTAGCCTCCAGCACACAAAAAAGAAATTTGTGGTGCTGGAAGGGAGCTGTTGATAATAAAACAGCCTTGTGGGTTGCTGGGGCTTTTCCAGTCTTCCTCATGAGTCCTGATGCTGCTACTTTAAAAATTATGCATGTTCTGAAAGAAGCCAAGTGCTCTGGCAAAATGCCTTGTCTGTTGTCTGAATGACTCAAATATCCAAGCAAAACTGTATCAAACAGCATTCAGTCAGCTAAGAATAAGCAGAAAGAAAAATTGCATCTCAAGAAAGTAGTTACCTTCCCCAGAAGGCAGAAGTGTGAAGTGTCTCAGCCATATCTGTATCACAGCTATGGTACAGCCTTGTGGTGTGAAACACTGAGGCATTTAATCAAATGAAGTTACTTGGTAGCTGTGCTGTTTTTATACTTGTGCTTTTTCCATACTGTGCCATTTTCTGTATAACTTGAATACATGCCTTTTTTTTTCTTACAGAACAGTACCTATATTAGTATTACTTTCTTTTCTTCTTTTAAATGATAAACTTTCAATAAAGGTAAAAGGTGAATGGTCATATTTGTGGATGAGCTTTCCCAGCTGTATTCAGATAATGTGGTTTGGAAGCAGTTTCTAACATGAATGCCAAAGCATCAGAGTAAGGGGATTAAAGTTTTTGTAAGAGATGGAGGCATGGTTACCATCCAGTGGGGTCAAAACAGGATCAGTCAGATGTAGAATTAGGCTGGGAGTGGGAAACATTCCTGTATGCAGTACCCTGCTGAAATAAACTTGTCCCAAGGACTGACTTCTCTCCTAAAAAAGGAATTAACAGTTCTTTGGGCTGGAAAGGGGAGAAGTGACTATCACTTCTGGTGTGAGAAAGCTCTTGTAGTGTATTCATGCTGCTGCCGATATGAGATTACTTGAAAAGCAAAGAAATTGTGTTTTACTATGTTGTTGAGCATATCTGACAGCTCCTGAACAGAGAATATCTGTTTGAGGATTGAGGCAATCTGCGGAGAAAAAGGCTTTATCAGTTTTCTGGCTGCAAGCATGATTTCTCCTGGGAAGGGCTAAAATGTACTTCCCCTAAAGGGATGAACTGGCCATGTCAGGACCCAGGTTTCCATCATGCCAGATTGACTCCTCTGCTCTTTCTTGATTTTGTTTCATTAGTTAAATGATGTTTAGAGTCCATAACAGATATTCCTGTAATCTTTACCCGTTTTGAGAAATTATTTTTAGTTTCTGATTTGAAACAGTCTTGCTTTAGTTTTGTGCAGTATAAAGATGTCTAGATGTTCAGCTGGACAAGTGAATTTTTTTTCCCTGTTTTGTCTTTTTAGGAGGCTTGTGTGTGTGTTGTAGTCTAGCCTCTGATATTCCTCATGAGATCATGTACTCCATATATTTTTTACATAAAGGTAAGACTAACTTGTTAACTTACTGTGCTTTATTTTGGAGACTGTCAGTGTGCTGAAAGAGTCACAGAATGCCTTTCAAAACAAATAACTACCAAAGTCTGCAGACAATAAACTACTGTGGCTCGTGTTTAAAGACAGCAGCTGCCTTTAGCTGCAGAGTTGACTTTCCTGCTGTAGACTTCCTGCCTGATGCTGAGTGAGTAGCTTCAAACCAGTGGCCTTGTAAATGGTTATTAATTTGGTCCCTTATTTCAAGCCAGACTTTCCGGCGTGCTGAGCACAGACATCAATGAAATCTGTGGGAGCTTGCAGGTGTGTTGTACTTATGCCATGAGGCATTTGTATGGGAAATAGAGCCAACAGCTCTATTAGCTTGAATGTCTGTTTAGAATTCCAGTTCAACATGTCATTTTCACAGCAAGAGGTGCAACACCCACTGACTCTAAGAATAGCTGCTGTGTAAGTGGTGCTCTAGCTCTTAAAGTTAAGACCTTTGTTTTTGTTTTAAAATAATAAAGGACATTGTTTTATTCCAATCAGAATAACAGTTCTCATTACCAAGATTTTCTTACTTGATACATGGACCAGAGAGGCAAATTATTCTCAGCTGAGAAGCTGCATAGTATGCAGTAACTGTGTTCAAGTGCACAATATGTCTTTGTTCTACCTTAACTGTTTGCTTTCTTGTGTCAGGACACTTCTCATATGTCAGAGCTGCACTAACATGTTGCTTTGCTGATGGAACATTGTGGGATTGAGTGAACTACCTTTTTGCGTTCTTGAAGGCATTAACAAATTGGAAAAGTCCTTTTTGGGTGTGGCACACTGTGCATTGCACTGCTGTGAAGGGCTGATTTCCCCAGAGACGCCTGATCTGTGGCCAAAGGGTTGTTGGATTGCTTGGAGCCAGCCATGGCTCTTGTACATCCTGATCTGTACTAGGAAGAAACTGAGGATAAATATGGTGACATTGACTAGCTAAGTCTGAAATGACCTCTGTGGAATGGAGTTGTTTGGTGCAGAGCTGTTTGTGGGTTCATGTAGGGTTCATCAGTTGTACAAGAAAATTTTAATAATTGTCCTGCAGTGACCCACAGAAGCAGGGGTGTATTGGGTCCATAAGCCATATTTCGGAGACATGTAAGGAATTCAGTTTGTTCTGCAGCCTCTGTAATCTCGGCTGGAAGCTTCCCACCCCTGTTAAAACAGTCACTGCAGCATAAACAGAGAAGTCACGATGTTGCACTTGAATTCTGCAGTGCTGGTTTTAGCTTGCATGTGCTCAGGCTGGCAAGTAACAAAGTGGTGATGGAGAGTATACTGACTCATTGCAAGCTAACTTCAGTCAATGTTTTGTATGAAAAACTGTATCTTTTGACAGCTCTTCATCTGAAGTGTTTCTGTTGGTGACTTTTTCCCTTGGTGGTCCTGTAAACTGTGGATCTTATATTGAATTTCCATGCATTATTAAGTAGCATCCTGATCATGACACCATTAGTTACTTTAATCTTCAGCTTTTCTCAGGGATAGAGGAAGTTTGAGGGCATTGTGTCATTCTTATTGGGTGCCAGAAGTGTGGTACAAGTCTAGATTAAAACAACAGCTGTGCTGATGCAAAGCCCATGCAAACACAGCAGGTCTGAAATTGGCCTTTGTATAAACTGAGCTGAACTGAATTAGAGCAATAGGCCATGCAGATAAACAAAGTGGAAATTCTTTAAAGCAGTTGAAAGATCACCAAAATGTGAAACACAGCTCTATAAAGGATTTGTGTTTGGGTTTTTTGGGGGGAAAGGTATTTTTACACAAGCTTGCTCTGGGATGGAATGCTTCTTTAAACACAAACATAGGCTGTGCAGTGCATGGCTAGTTTTCACACACTAAAGAACAACATTGTGTAGGTGCCAGTCTGCTAAGTGTGCAGGAACTCTGTTTAGGACGGATTAAATCTGTGCAGACAACCCCATAAAATGATGTAAAATATCCCCATTGGGTCTATGGGCACTGCTGAAGTTTCTAGCTATAAAGTCATAGGTAGATTGTAACAAACAGTGTTTATTGTTTGAGGGATTTTAAGTATTTTTATTTTTCCCCAGGTTACAACAAAACTTTTACAGTTTCTCTAGAAAGAACAGAATCTCATCAATTGAAGGAAGTGGCTTTTATGAATCTTGGTAGGTTACTTGTGTTACTTCCCTGTGTGATTGCCATTCTGTCTGCAGTAGAGAGACAAATGGCTAACTCTTCTCTGGAAGGAAAGGGGGTTTTTTTTCTTAACTTTAGGTAGCAATGTTATTTTGCTGCTTTTCTTCTGCATGACTTCTGTATTTGGCATTTGATATTGCAATGCCTCACTATTAGTAGGCAGCTTCCTCTGAAATTGCCTCAGAATCTGTGCTGGACACCAGCTGCTGAGTTCTTGAGTGTCTCAAGCCTCTTGAATCCTCCCCTGGAAACCCCAGTGTACCACTAGTGTTTCCTGTGTTAATACAACAGCAGCTTTTAATTAACTCCTTTTATATCTCCTAGATATAATCAATTCCTCACAGAGAAGTGGGACAGGATGAGAATCATGTGAAAGAGCCTCTTAAAGCAAATAAGTGATCAAGTGCTAAATTGACCACTGTTGTTTCTTTAAATAGACTATTATGTGGCTGCTTATTTGCCTGGCCAGTTCCTGCACCTCCTGAACATTCAACATCCTGACCTGCTGTGCTATAGTTTATTTCTGACAGGTATAGTAAAACTGCTTTAAGTAATTTCATTATTGTTGTGGAAACTTGTTCATATCTCTTTACATGAAAGTTGTATTTCTCAATGTTTCCTTATTGCACAGTGTTCTGACGAAGGAAGGATACTGAAAAAATAAGAATGACATTTTTGCTACTTTCCATTTTAGAAAGAGAATCTGAACTGGCATTTCATACTTTATGTATTTCATACTTCTTGCTTGTTATGAAATGGAAGAAGACCTTTCACTGAATTTGAAATTCTCTGCCCTGGTTTCATAGTTTCCCTTCCCCCAACTTTGCACATGGTTCTTTATCCTCCACTGTTTTCAAATTTCACATGGACATGTAAATTTGATTTTACATTTCCTTCCTCCAATTGAGTTGCTCTAAATGTGTGTGTTTGGAGGGTGTGGGGAAAGGAAATCTGTGTTTCCTTCACCTGATCAGGCTGGTACAATTTAATTTAGAGTCTCATCTGAGATGCATGTTATTTCATTTCCAACAAATACATCTTTGTGGGAAGTGGTTTATTTTTGGAAGTAGGGTGCCTTTGTTTGAAAACAGAAATCTGTTGTTCTGATTGGGTGAAGGAGACATAAATTGTGGAAACTGGTGCTGGGGCAGCATCACAGGAAGCTAATACCTGTTTTGTATGCATAATGAAATACTGTCCTGCTAAAAATGAATGGAAAGCATCTCTGATGTATGGTGGGCCTGATTTCTGATGCAGAGGGTCTGAAATACAGTATCTGTATTGTACCATGGTGCTGAACACTAGTACTAGCATGAATAAAGTGGTTTTGGTCTGATGCTTCAGTGAGTAATCATAGAGCAGAACCTTCCTGTTCTGGCCATTGGGATTGATGGCAAGAGATCCACCAACAGAAGTTTGTATCATGATTCTGCATGTGAACAGACCTGTACAAGCTGTACCTATAGGTGCTAATTCTGGTGTTGAACTTGTGCTACTGTCCTTGTGCTCTGTTCTGTTCCATCACACGTACTCTGATTTGCCTTGGGGCAGCATTACGAGCCTCAAATCTCCACACCTTCTCTGTGTCAGCAGTAGGGAAGGAGAGAACTGAGTATGGACTGTGCTCCTTATCTGCTTTCCTTATCGAGTCAACACCATTCCTACTCCTCTTCAGCATAATACCAGGGCAGCTAGTGCAAGAGGCAGACTCTTTCTTACTGCTGGGTGCCTAGGAGTCTTAAGAGTAATACTGGTAGCAGGCAAATTTTATGTTCTTACTCCTTTTTGTTCTCAAACCAATGTTCTTCAGGTGAGGATGCAAGAATTGACACATTACAAAACTGTTCCATCCGGTCCCCATGGGTGTCAACAGCCCTGGATTGTGAAGCAGGAAGTCTGTATGATGTGAGCATCAGTGACAGTGCCTTGCTGCAGTTCCTACAGAAGAGCAAACGAGACTGTGAGAGATTGGCAGCTCTTCACTGTGCCCTGCTCTACTTCCGACACACAGAAGACTTGGAAATGCAGGTGGGAAAAGAACCTCCTCTAAATTTTCTTCCAGTGACTGACGTCTTATACAAAGCAGGGGCAGGGCATGAATGATATCAGCCAAAGAGAAGTCCCGATTCACCTGGCAGGTCCCAGAGGCTCATCAGCCGGGCTGCCCTAAACCCCCTTGTTGACCCAGGCTGCCCTGAAAACAGTTGTGTCCCTATCACTACTCCCTGCAAAGCATTACTACCAAAACCAAAGTTTCTGTACTGTCTTACAACACTTGCTTAAACAGAGAGAAGTGACAAGCTCCCTGTTCTCATTCTGACAGATTATTCGGTGGATTTCTGAGAACCTGTCAACATGCCATTCTTTTGACCCCATTCAAGAATTTATCATTGGTAGGTATTTCTTTTCCTACATACTGAGTTTTCCTGCATACTCCAGTTGACACTGAAGGAGAGGCCATGGCAGTACAAACTGACTCTTACTTCTGAACTTTTTGGTTATGATTTATGTTAACTAACCTGCATTTTGTGGCATTGAGAGACAGTATCAGTAGTTTAGAAGATACATAGACATCTCAAAATCAGATTGGCAGTAAAACTTTTCAAATGCATTCTTCTGTCTAATGGAACAAATAGTTTTATCATTATTTTAGGTCTCTGGAGACTGGTTCTTCAGCTCCATTCTCCTCTAGCTCTAGCCCAAACCATTTTTTCAAAAGGATTTGGCTTATCATGATACTCTCTTCTAATTGCTGATTCCTCAGTCTAGCCAGTGTATAGTCTTTGCACAAAGGACCCCTGCAGGGCTGAGCTGTAGCCAAGCAGCTGACCCGGCCCTGCAGCCATCTGGACTTCTCTTCCTCCTTTTGTGCACAGAATGGGACCAGTTCCACCATGGAGGAAGCTGTTTCAGAGACAGCAGCAGGACTTTTCCCTAAAAAAGTGTCAGATAAGGAACTGTGAAGCCTATTCTTGTTAACTGATAGTTTATACAATCTTGCCCTTATAAATCTTTTTACATTACATTCAGCCTCCCTGTACTGCAGAATGTGTCCAGAAACTCAGAACCTGGATAAACTCCTGCCCTACACATCACTGCATGACTGGATTGGGGTAAGATAACAGCTGGTACTTTAATTAATAGCTGGAGGGTCTGTTTTTTATCCCTTAGTACAGCCTATAGCTTGTGTGTCTTACCTTTTCATAGATATGCTCCAAATTGATACCTGTGCTTTATGCCTGTTTTAGTTTGCCAAGTCTTACCCTTTGTGGTTTTTCCATGAGTCAAACTTTTTGTCAACAAATAAAAGCATTTACAGAACCAAGAACAGTTATTATAATTGAATGAATGGTTAAATATCTCCATTTTCATAATGAAGTATTAATTTTTTCCTCATCATATGAGGTTTATAATGAATACAGAATACATTTAACCAGCAAAATCATGCAGTTATTTCCAGGACAAACAGAACCAGCAGAGTTGAGATTTTCAAGTAAGTTTGCAGAAGTAAAATAACTTCAAGCAAGGCTTTACAGTTGGAGCAAATAGTGTCTTTTAATTTCTCTGCTGTGACACTGTTCTAATGTATTGGGGTTTTTCTAAAATGAGAGCACAGTTTTGGGTAGCTAGCTAGTTTCACAAAGGAATGGGTGATGGAGATTCATTTAGATGCCCCATGTTCTATGCTAAACTATAAGACTATAAATAATTTTTCTGTATTTATAGGTGGTCCCTGGAGTAATATGTGCCACAGACATTATTTCTCTACCTGTGTTAGAAGTAAGTTCCAGTATAAAACCACATTTGTACTTGCACATTAGTAGCTGGTTTTTTGTGGGTTGGGGGTGTGCTAAATATTAATGAAGCAGCCCTATTCAAAAATAGATGTGAACAGAAAATTGCCCTGTTGGAAATGATTTATGCATTTACTAGAATATCAGTTAATCAGACTCAAAGATGGTGGGGTTTTTTTTCCTTTCTGAAGACACCTCTATTCAACAGGGAGGATTATCCACTAATTAATTCTTGTTAATCAGATTGATACCACTTCACTTTATAGCTTTGGTAGCTGAGGGCAGAGGTGGCATAACAGACAAGTAGGATTTCTACATATGTCTACATATGCCCACTTTGAGAGCTGTTTCATTGTGCTGCCATTAGTGTGGATGGTTCGTGACCCTCTCACTTTGTTTTGTCCAAAGCATCCTGTGATTACACTTATGTCAGGGCTTTGGCTACTAAATCTAGACAAATTCCTGCACAGCCTGGAAAGGGCAGTGGGCTGTGTGGGGAGAGCACATGCTGTTTGGGTAGGAAATTGCACTTTCTGTTGAAAACAACATGAATGATTCTTCCCGTCTTCCCATTCCACTCCCTCAGCTCCAGTTTAGAGAAATACTTGAAATTTTCCTAAGTACTCCCCTACAAAATCTGAAAGAGGATTTGAATAAGCAGTTTGTTGTGGAGAGCTAATGGGAAGAGTGAGGAGTTTAAACACACCAGCAACACATAGGATTAGACTCTGGATACATGACAATGTTGTTCCATGTAGGTCTTTACAGACATGCTTATAATTAGTCATAAAGATTCACTGTTCACAAAATCTTTTAAAAATCAGTGAAATTGCCCACTGCTCTTTCACTCTGCAGCAGTGCTGCACACATGTATGGGATTTCTGTCAGGGATTCAGGCTTTGCATGCTTTGCTTGGAAAGGCTGCCCTGGGAACTGGGACACCTGGGAAAATCAGATCTTGAGAAAATTTGTTGCTAGATAATCCTTGTAATTCACTAAGGTCAAAGTTAGCAGGCATTTAATTTGTCTGAGATTGAACCTCAAGCCCCTGGGGGCACATGCCTGTAGCAGCTATACTTCCTGATTGTGGAACTCATTTCCTATTTCTGTCTGAAACCTAAACAGATTGAAAAGGTCAGAGTTGAGCTAAAGACAAATATTTCCTGCTACTTTTGATGGCAAATCGCTCTGACTCTTGCATGAGGACAAAGATGCTAATGCACAGGGTAAGGTTTAATGCTCTGTCTGTTTTGTACCACCCCAGTGTCACAAACCCACCATGGCTGGAGTTTAAGTGGTCAATTGGTGTTTCAGTTGGTGCATGTTGTTGGCATCAGGAGTCAGACCCTGGTGACAGATCTGGTCCTACACATAGTATTTCTTTTGCAAAGATTTTCTGGCATTTCACAGAAACAATGCTGAATTGTTACTTTGAGGAGCTTTTTGGAGTTCTCAAGCCTGGGAGTTTTGGAGAGCCTTTGGGAGGGCTATGTCTATAGTCACAAAAAAATTTTTGCTATTTGGGTATCAGGTGTTCTTATGACTAAATTTCTGGTTATCAAGATATACTGAGAAAGGAGGAACAGTTAGTACAATTGTCCTAAAGTTCTACATAAGGATTGCAATTAATAAGTATAATTTTTCCCCCCTTTTTAAGCACAAACCAAACTTGCGGGGGTGCAAATAAGTTCAATCAGAAAGGGAGAATGCAGGAGGAAGAAGGGAAATAAAATAGGAGGAGGTCCAAGGGAAGAGTGAAAATATACAGTGCCAGAAGTTGTCAGAGCACAGGAAAAGAGCTTCTCTCTCGTGCTGTGCTGAACCCCTGAGGTATAGAGTCATGTTTTAAGGACTAGCTGCCTGTGCAGCTTCCTGGTTGGTTACAGAGCTCTCTGAATGCCATCCCTGCTGGGGAGACACAGCACTACAGTCCAGAGAGACATGGGCCTCTTGCAGGCAATTGTCACCCTACATCTTTTCAAAGGGTATAGCAGAGAGCTCTCTATCTTCAGTTAAAAACCCACTACTTATGAAGGCTTCATGGGAGCTTTTCGTGGATTGCAAATTGATAAGGCCTTGCTTTGACTTCTGGTAATACAATGTTTTAGGTGTTCATGCTTAGGTGTTAATTCCTGACTCTCTAGAAATGTCTCCCAAATAAAGACCTAAGATGAAGAAGCCTTCTCTTTCTAGTCCTTGCCCTGATGATCTTCAAGAAACAATAGATGTAATTTAAAAAATCCTTTACTTTAAACTTTTGACTTTTTAGTGAGATCTAATATGAGGCAGCTTTTTGGGATTAAAAGCAGACAGCACTGAAGTCTACCACTTCCTGTTAGAGATTTCATATATGGAAGAAAATTGCTGTCTTGCTTCCCCCTGCCGCATATCCAAGTCCAGTGTGGCCTAAAACACAGTTTTTCAGTGGTGGTGCTGTTGCATGGATTGGTCGCTAGATGATACCCTTAGGTTGTATTTGGTATTTCTCTGGTTTTTAGGCAACATTTAGGCAACATTCTGCAGTAGTAGGTTGTAGATCTCATGAGTTAGGTCCAACAGAGTGAACATATAGTGCCATATGTGCTCCTAGTTTGCAGCTGCTAAATATAACTTACATGAAGCAAACCCCAAGATTTATTTGCTCTGCTGCCGCTACGATAATAAAGTGACAATAGGCACTGGCAGCAAGAGGAAAGTGGCTGGCAGGATTGAGTCTTTGAAATTTATTTTCCTTGACAAATTATAGTTTATAGTAGGAAGTGGTTTCTTCCTTTTGAGGTTTTCTTTTAAAGTTACTGTTATTGTAGAGTAGTTGAGAGGAGAGAGCAAAATCCAATATGTTACTGCAAGGTGAAGGAATATTGTGAACTCAAACTTCTCTTTATTCAAATGTCATTACTGTAGTGTCTGTGTTGGGAGATAATGTATATTAAGGGCGAGAACAGCTTGTACCATCTCTTGTTTTCTAAAACTGTCAAAAAGAATTGCCTTAATCTCATCTCTTCCTCAGCAATGATCACATCTCACCCCCCTTATAAACAGCAGCTTCAAATCTTTATACCCAGTCCAAGAACTAACTCAGGAAACTGGTGTGGTTTTGTTTGGATTTTGTTCCTCCTGCCTGTGCACAGCTGAGTTTAAATAATTTTAGCATTAGAGTCAAATGCTTTAGAATTGCTATGGAAATGTTTGGATTTTTTTTCTTTTCTGGGATGAAGCACTGTTACTTGAGGTTGGTAAATGGATGTTTGCGATCTAAGTATTAATGGAGCTTGAAAATGGTGGCAGCCATGGTGGTATTCCTATTTTTGGAACTACTAGAAACCTCAAATGGGATTTATTTGACCAAATGTAAACATTTACATCTAAGTTAGTAGCCTAAGGCTCTATTTACAGTCAGAGGAAGTCTAGACAATATGGCCAGTGTAGTCTGTGGTACAGTTCTTCCCATCTCAAACATGTGAATAGGTCAGATGAATTGTGACTCAGAAATACTAATTTCTTTCCAGGCACCAAATCTTGATCTCAAGTTTGAGTAAGTGCTACCACTGCCATGCCATCAAGAGAAATTAGTTGATGCTTTGGTTTAACTTTTTTCACTTAGATTGTTTTGGAGCTACATTAATCACATGTTTTTGCAGTCACTTAGTGGGAGGATGATGAGGTATTTCTTTAAGAGGTCAGCTTGTATTCATGCTTTCTCTGCAACACTTTGCAGTTCCAAAACTCCAAAGGCTTCTGGGAGAAACTCAATTTAAACTTGGAGAGTGTGAAGTATGCAGAGCCACACTTGCACTACCAGAGTAATGTGCTCAGGAAGGAATGGCGTAACCTTTCAGAAGAGGTGAGTGAGAGGCACTGGAACTGAAACACTGGAACTCTCCAGAGCTGCCTCTGAAATGGGTGTTTTAAAGTCAAGCATGGATGAGTTGGCTTTTTTATTTTGAAGATGAATAAATGGGAATCTGATTATGAGAAATGCAAAGACTTGCAGTCATTTCACCTAAAGTGATTGCCTGTAGATTTTGTTCTCTTAAAATAATGCAAGAAATTAAACAGAGCTTGCACTGTGTTGTCACATGGTTTACACGTGTGAGTGCCTATGAGCATGGGCAGTTGGAAGATGATTTGAGGCCCCACTGTGTATTATTTCCATTCAGAGGAAAAATCAACTTTATTTCTCATCTTCATTCTGTCAGGGAGTATTTTATTTGGTCTTCTGTTGTGTTCTTTTTGTGATTTTTGTTTGTTTGCAAACCAGAGAGAGGAGAGAAGAACCACAGCGTATTTGAGGAATATTTTTGAAAATGCCAAAAAGTACGTACTGGTTTCTATTATATTTACCCTTTCTTATTTTGCACAAGTATGTTGACGGATTTAACGTGCCGATTAATTAGTTGATTAGGTATCTGATTGGATATCTTTAAAGAAGATTATCCTGGTGAAAATCAGTTATTGGAATCCTTGTCATCACTACGGCATGATAAGAAATACACACAGGCCTCTAGAGCTAGGGAATTCATGGTAGATGTGAAGTTATTCTCATGCAACCTAGACAGATAGAATTTTTTTAATGCTATCTAGTATTTTTACTGAATTTAGTCACATGTACTGTTCTCAGATTTCTGTAGCTGTCTTTGAAAGATCAAAGGCTCATTTGAGTTTTTAATGATCTTATGAAAGCCTTTAGAGTATTGCATATGAAACACCCTGATTTTTGTTTCAAACCCCAGGGTGCTTTCTCATCTGGACACTTGGGACTCTGGTAAGTAAAACTTTTCTTGATGTAGGCCTTAGCTGTAAGACTTTGGTTTATTAGAATATTTCCATCCAGCTGTTGTTTGCTAAAAATAAATTGCTGTGTGTGTTTTCAGCACAGAAGAGTTTGAGGATTTAAGATGAGAAGAAAACTTTCACATAGTGACTAGGAAATGCTTGAAAATAAAGTCCCTAATTCACATTGGATCTAACAACATAAGCAGTAAAACTTAGTCTGCTATAGGATATCTTCTTCAGGATTTTTCTTGTGGAGCAGAGTATCAGTGACACCATGTTACTGTTGAGTCTTGTCCACTTACAGCTGCCTTTGCAACATCAGAACTTGTGCAGGAGATTAGGGCTGGTGAAAAAACATGGTGTGGAGACAGCAGGTGTAATGAATTTCCTTAGGCTAGAAACACTTGAGATTTTGTGATGCTCAGTTCCTCTGTCACAAATAAGTAAAACTGAATTTAGTAGTGTGTTATGTTCCTGCTGTTCACACATCAGTGCCTTCTATGTGCCTTGCCACTGTGTGCTGTGAAATGATGCTGATCGAAGTGCTGCTCGCTCCTTTATTACCAAGAATTTTCAGTGTACTCATTTGCAGCCCCTAATACCAGTCATCTGTGTCACTACTAGTTATTGCAATGGGCTCTGACTTTGAGAGACTTTGTATCAACTTTGTGAACCTCAGCTTCATGTTTTCAAAGGTGCTTATTGATAAAGAAGTCAGATGTTTAACTGTTACTAGAGAATTTCTAACTAGCTGCCAGCTAGTAACAAGCGTCAATGTAGTGTTTCCATGTAGATTTGTCCTTGAGTCCTTTAAAATCAAGCAGTACAGGTCTTTGTGCAGCTAAGTGGGGGTGTAAATATATTTCAAGGTGAGCAAAACCAAGTGGAAATCTTGTAAGAATTTAGCACTTGGTTCCGTAAAATGTTGAGTTGGTTTTATCTATATCATGAAATAGAAGATTGTTTTTCTTCCTTTGTTTTAATAGACAGGAAGCACTGATTAGGCAATACAGGTTATTAATTTCAGTAAACACTACAATCTCCTTCCATTTAGTTAGAAAGGTTGTGTTCTTTTCATAGTGGTCTGCAACTCTGAGTAACAGAAGCAGCCAGACCATGGGAGAGAATCAGTGGGAGGTGATTCCCTGGACTATTTACTGTCTGTCTAGCCATTTCCTTGGAAAACCCATGCAGCTGCTATAGTTTGTTTGTTTGTAAATGACAAGATCTAAGTAGCACATGCATTAGCACTGGTGTTACCAGAAGGTTCTCTGTGCCTCTTTACTCTCTTGAGTCACCATACTGTGATAACTCTCACTTAAATATCAGAGAGAAGAAGTGAATTGCAGATAAAGGATTATTTTCCATTTCTCAGTTCTCTCATGTAGTCCATGATTCTTCACTACCTTAGTTCTGTAGCTGAGTAGATCAAACCATAACTTCTGTTTGCTTGTCTGTTCCTAAGTACTTTTGAAGCTGGTTGAATTCTGGTGATATTTCTGTAGTGCCATGTCCTTGAATGATTGTTGCTCTGTTTATTTCAGAGGCGAGGCTGGTACCTCTCTTTGAAGAGGAGGATTATCAGCAGCAGCTGCTCATGGGACTGGTATGTGCTTTTGTCAGTGTGCACTAGAGGACGCACACGCTCCACAGATGTGTAAAGAGTGACCTTCTAAGTTCCAGCGCTGAGTGGAAGCTGACCCAGAGTAGCTATGGGGCAAACATGGCATTTCCTAAGTTTTAGAGTTCATAGTCATGGTATCATCTTAGCAGGTCATCATAAGGCATTGGGAAAAACAGGAATAGAAAGTTGGTTTGTCAAAGTGCTTTTTCCCAATATAAATTTGGCTAGAAACTGGGAGGTTGTCTTAATCTGTCAATTATTTTTGGACTATTTTATGCCTTTAAAATATAAATAAGTGAATTTCACACCCACTCCCCCCCCAGCTTTTCTCAATTCGATGAGCAGAGGTCTTCTTGCTCCTCAATTTGACACCTTTTTTACTGTTTCTTTTCCCTTCTGCCTCACTTCTGAAACTGCTATGGCCATTCTGATGTCCCTTCCTCTTTGGCAGTGTTTTCACCAAGGTTTTCTCCCTAAAGGATCTATATGCTTCTGGGAAATAAATCCTTTCTCAAATCCTACCTGTCCTCCCTCTGTCTAAATACACATCTCGGCTTATCTCTTGTTCTGTTACTTTTAAAACCAACTAACTCTTCAGCATGTACTAGAAGGTCTCAGCAGTGAAGAGCAGATCAACACTGTCCTGTCTGTTCACATCTGAGACAAATTTTCCTTCTTTGCAGTCTTGTCTCCCTGTTTCCAAGTTTTGCCTCTCATTCTCTGAAGCTTCTGTACATTCCTTCCCCTCTGTTTATTCAGACAGACCCAAAAAGCAGGTCACTGCTGTCCTTTGTCTATGCCTTCCTCATACCTGTATTGCTGTCTTGACACACTGAGATTAATCTACGTATAAGTTCCTTGAGACAGAGATTTTAATTTGCTCCAGTTTCACTCTGAGCTTCTCAGTAATTCTCAGCAAAGAGCCAGCATGGACGTGAGTTGCAATCTGAAGGTACATGAGGTCAGCGAATATTTCAGAAAGGAGAGAGTAGGGAGTGGCATGGACTGTATGATCATAAATACCCAATTTTAATGACTTCACAATTAATGTTTAACCTGAAATTGCCATTAATCACTCTGGTTCTCAGGTTCTTGGCAACTACCACAAATTGTACTTGTGCTAGTTTTCTCTGTCATAAAATCTCTCAGGTGTATTTGTTTGTAATAAATACTTCTGTTCTCAGGATTCAATGTTCATATTTAAATCCTTCTTCCGCCCTGTTCCCTTGGCTTTACACAGAGAGGTGTGAGAACTGTAAGCTTTTTCTCTTCAGTATTATTGAAAGTTCAACTTTACCTTCATTTTGCTGAATGTGCACCAAGTAACCATTTTGAATATTCCCATCTGCTGCTGAGTTTAGCAAGATTGTACAGTAGCTTGGGATCTCATTCTGAACTGGAGTTTTGTAATGGGGAAATGTTTTGTTGAGCCAATGCCTATTGATCAGACCCTGCACCTGCTGCAGCTTTTGTGTCTCTTTGAAGATGCCCAGGGACACTGAAGTGTTGGCTTTTTCTTTCTAGATGGTTGCTCAGCTGAAGGATCACCTTATGAGACATCTACAGTATGTTGGAAAAAAGAAGATTGACCAAATAGTTTTGGATTACGTTGCAAACCTGGTTAGTTTAATTTCATAGTCACTATTGTGAGCAAGTGTGTATTTGTTGGATTGTAGATCCTTGGATGTGCACCAGTTGTATATAGCATATATGTGGTGGGAAGAAATTGTTTTTAAGATATTTAAACATATTTTTCAGCCTAATATTGTATATATTGATAAAGGAAATTAATATTATTTAAATAATATTAAAAGAGTTGTACCAGTCACTCAGAATGCAGAAGAAACTGTTCCCTTTACAGCTTGTACAAATATGTTCTACTCCCAGAAATACAATGGGAACTCATCCTGAAAGTTTAAAGCTGTTAGATCCCTTTGGTTTCCTGTAGAACACATTGCTGCAGGTCTTGAATAATGAGAGTGCCATCAGGGGAAATAACAAATTAACAAAAAAAGATGTCACTACAATCTGACATGTGGGTAAATCACCACCACTCCTACACAGTGCCTTTGGTGGGCTGTGCGTGTGACAGGAGACAGTTTTGCATGAAGAAATCTTTGTTAACTACTGTGAAAATTTGCTTTCCAAATTCTTGTTTTTCTGTGTTTCATCCTCTTAAGAGACCTTTAAAAAAAAAAAGCTACAAAAACCCTAACTGTTGTGTACAGAAGTTATGTACTTGGTTTTGTCTGTCTCGAGATCACGTCTTTTAAGTGCAGAACACAGAGTTCTCAAAAGCTTGCATGGCAGCTGTAAATCCTGTTCTTTGTGCCATCCCTGCCCGTGTGTTCAGTAGAAACTCCCCATAGTGCTGTTTTCTAGGGATGAAAACCTTGGGAAACTTCCTTGAGGCTACTGATGCCTGCAACACCTCCAAAGTCCTGTGTGAGTCAGTTGCACTGTCAACATCACAGCGCTCTCTGAACCATTGCAGCCCCCCCTGCGGTTCCGGACTTTTTAGGCCTCACTCTAACAATTTCACAAGTTGTTTCACTGGTAATTAGCAGAGTTTTATGTATCTGTGTAGGAAAGAAATTAAAACTTGTGGCTGATTAAAATAGGAGCAGTATGTGAACCAAAGCTTTGTACCTGAAAATGGTGCTGAAAAGAACATAAGTGGAACATTTATTCTCCTTTCATTCAATTTCTAATAATAGTTTGTTCACTTTTAGTAAAAACTAAGATAAAAAGTCTGAAAACATATATTCAACCTTGATCTGCAAGGCTAAATTATTGTAGACTAAGTCTTGCAAAACAAATCTTAGCCCTCCCCACAAGCAAACTCTCAGGACTAATTCTCTCAACTCAGTTGACAGGCTTATTCTTAGAAAATCTACTATAAACAAAGATATTGTGCCTCTAAAAATTGCTTCTGCTTTTGCTGGTGCATCTTAGATACTGTTTAGAAAAATCTTCAGAAATTATTTCATTTTTAAACTTGCGTTACCCCTCATCCTAATTAGAAACTCTTACATCTCAAACCTTTCCATATCCTAAATGTTTCAGAGTTCTTCAGGGGAATGAACTGGTTTGGGTCTTCCCACAGATCTCTATACCATCAGTAGAGAGTAGCAGAGCTATTGAAACTAGTGAAACAGAAAGAGACTTGAAATTTGTCTGTTTGCTTTCATAAAATATTTTGCATTCATTCAGGAGCCCAGGAGGGGCTGAGATTGGGCTCTGTGGTGAGTAGTCACTGTGTAAAATCAACTGCAGCAGCAGTCGGAGAAGCCAAGACTTGGGAGCACTGAGAGTTTCTCATTAAACAACAGTCAAGGGCTGGTTGCTGTCAGAGAACTGTTCTTGTATACAGAGAAGTAACGTGGGGAAGCGTGAATGACAAGTCTCGGTGGAAATTCCTTGTTTGCTGAGGAGCTCTGCAGGGCTGGAGCATGCCTGGTTCCCAGTCCATGTGCCACCTCTCCTGCAGTGGTTGCTGTATGTCCACAGGCTCTCTCTCCTCTGCAATCACTTTATTTTAGCTTTACTCCATATCTGTTTCTCTTACTCTTTTGATTTCAGTGAGGCAGGAAAGGGGAGAAATAACTTACCAAAGCAGTATGACATTTGCTGCCCTGGCAGCAAGCGGAAGGGGAGGCAGGGTGAGCAGGCAGCTTGTGGCACAGGAAAGAGGCAGACCTGAATAAACTGCTGAAATTTCTCTGCAAGTCACTGCAGTAGCTGTACATTTTCCCCTGATGTCTGTGGCTAGCTGTCATCTGGTGCGGGCTCAGCTGTAGAGGAATAGAAGACAGACACCATTTGGATTTGAGTTTCCTCAGGAGGAGGAGGACTGTGTCATATTCCTGCACAGGAGGGGATCTGAAAGACAGCAAGACCTTGTCTTACTCTCTTTTCTCCTTTGCTCCTGGTTCTTTTCTTTGACCGCTTCAAAGTCTTTCCTGTAGAAACAGCTATAGGAGCTGAGCACACAATTCCTTTAGTGGAACTTCAGTTTCCTTGGCACCATTGCCTGGAACTGCAGATATTTCAAGACAAGGTGACAGCAGCATCAGCCAAGACCCTCCTGCATGTGCTGTCTTGCTGTTGGTCGTGTGTTTTCTCGTTAGTTTAGAGCACTCCAAGGGAAATGGCTTCAGGTACATGCTCCAAAAAACTTCATCTTGTGTATCTTACTCAGTGAAAAATGGCCTTGCCTGGTATGGGTGTAGCTCTTAACTTGGCTCCCCCAGACACCCACTGCTAACCTCGGACAGGAAGCTGCCTGTGCCCCTTCCATCAGACAGATAATGTTGCTTTTCTCTCATGCACATTATCTTGTGTGTTACATTCTGAAAAAAAGTTTGGGACATGGCTTATCTTTCTGTATGTATTTTCTACAATGGCAAGGATAGATGTTGATCCCAAAGCGAGCTGTGCTGTTAGTGAGGGTGTCACATCACAAACGTTCATGTATTTATGATTCAAGTATGTTGTGATAGCTTGGATGACTATGACTTAAAAGGTTGTTAGCTTTCTGTGCCCTGTGAAAGCTGTACAGTTTGCTGTGTTGTTAAGCAAAAAATACTCATTCTGGAGTACCATGCTCTTGAAAAACCTTTGTGTTGCACAAACAATAATTGGTGATTTTTGGAACTTGTAAGAACCTTCACTTCAACACTGATCCTTCAGATCCAGCTGCAGCTCCGGATGCACAGGCCTTAGCTGCACCCTCTGTGCTGGCCAGAGGTGAAATTCATTCCAGCAGCAGGTGTGGTTCTTGTGACCCTTCTCTGGAAACTGGAAATCACTCATTTCCTAGAAAACTTGCTATATTCCAGAAAGATTAAATTGGATCTTTCCACTGCATCTAGAAAGTGCGGAGATGGCAATTATTAGGTAGTTATTTTGCATCCAGCAGCTGTGCAAGCCTGGCTCAAGCAGTGGTGGAGGGGAAAGGTGCTACCTTGTAGAGCTTTCTGGCCAAGGTACAGAGGAACACTCAGAAACATTACTGAAGATGAATATTCCAGTTCTGGCCTTTGCGTGTGGACCTCTCCTGTGTGTCCTGTTTCTCTCTTGCTCTGAGCCTGTGATGAGTCAGACATTGGAGAGGGCAAAGCCTATGAGGGGAAAAGAGAGTGGGGAAAAAACATTCCTGGATTCTGACCATCTGGAGGGAGGAAAAGGGTTCCTAACTTCTTGTGACACCTCTTTGCAGAACAGGGGTCAGACTCGTTTCCTGAGTTTCCTGGGATTGATTGATTGCTGTGCTTTGAGGGCCAGAGATAAAAGGTGCAGAGGAAGTGTCTCAGTTGTGTTACTGAGATGTGGAAGTGGTCACACATGACAACCATGAGGAAGTTATTTCAACTCTTTCGTGCGTGGTTTCTCTTTCAGCTGCAGAAGCTGAGATGGCCCAAGTGAGAACAGGGCTTGTGGCTTTGGTATATGCTGACTGTGTGTGATGGACGACAGTCTGGGAGCACGAAGAACAACCACATGGGCCAAGGGGTTGTTTCACTTCACTGGGGACAAACAGGAAACTCAATAGATGAGGAGAGGCATTTGCTTGTCTCATCTTTCCTCCTTGCCAGGACTAGATCTGTGACTCCTCCTGCCGACTTTTCTTGGCAAACTAAGCATTCCACTGTCTTCAACGTTATCCACTTTTGCTGAGCCTTTGGGACCGTTCCTTGCCAAATGCTCAGCCACTTGGACATGCTGGTTTTGCTTTCCTGGCAGAAAGATCTTTGAGAATTTGATGCAAGAGCATGAGATCAGTTGTCTCCAAGAAGCACAATGTGTTAAGTTGCTGTATGTCTTGCATGATGCTTTGATGAGCTGGAAGCACTTTAAACTTCTGGAATAGGGCAATTCCATTACAATACGAATTTTAATAACTTTACATTTTAAGGTGCTAGGGGAAAAAAATGAAGACTTAGTAGGAGTCCCATGAGAAGTTTTTAACATAAACTGGTGTGTGGAATGAATGAAGGCCAAGGGCCTGCTGTACGCAGGCTCCTGGAAATTGTCTTCTCTTTTTTGTTTTAGCTGAGTCTGGTGCATCGAATAATGAAAGAAGTTTGGAGGAGATACCAGCTTCATTCCTGTGTCTTCTGCTTGTGAGCAAGTGATTTGTTAAAGTTTTCAGCCTGCCTTATAAAATATGGGCATAATGATTTTGGTCTTCAACAGTAGTACGCCTTTGAACAGTCAGTGCTTGTGCTGCTGTCAGTGTCAATGTGACTGTCACTTACTCTTCCTAAGGATCCTGCTGACCCTCCCTGGGCCAGTGGGACTATTAACCACGCAGGCAGTGTTATGGCCAGAGTTCAAAGTTGCTGCATTTGGAGTGGTCCTAAGCTTGGTAGTGGGTGTTAAACACCTATAAAAGCCAGGTCACTTACACCAGCACCCTTTCACCTGTTGCTGCTGATTTCAGGTACTGCTGAGAGCCTTGTAAATGTGCAGCAGTGGAGGGAGGAGATGGGGACACCACAGAGGCTTTGTGTGTCTGCAGCACAGGGCAGCTGGTGCTGGGTGAGACACCTCAGTAAACAAGGCAGCAGCCCATGGCACTTCATCCCAAAGACAGGCATTCAGTGCACACCCAGTGTGGCAAATTGACCTTCCCTCCGAGGGAATGTGGCCACCTCGGGTTGTTAATGTGTTGCTACTTTGTTGTCTACAGTGATGAGAGAGGAAGTGCAGGAGAGTTTGCGGTGTTCCACATCATGAGTCGGATTCTGGAAGCAGCAAACGGCATGTGCATGCCTTTACCTCCTGGTAAGTTCTGTGTTTTGCTGTTTTAATCATAAGAGAGGAGAGCAGTGCTATAAATTCCTCTGAGCAGAGCACTGGTTGCAGCACATGTGTCAAGTTAGCTTTGGCAGTATTGACATCTATTCAAGTCAGTTATAGAGGGGAAGGCCCTTGATAAACCTGTACAAGTGAAATGAAGCAAAACTAAATAGTTGCTAGAAACAGGGAAAACTAAACAGAGGTTTCCAGTGGAATGCTTGGCTGCAGTCTTATCTTAGAACTAAGATTTAGACTCCTTTCACATATATGTATTTTTAGACAACTGGACTTCAGAGTCAAGGGCTACAAAGGAAAATCCTATCCTGTAGCAAATAGAGTGTTTTTTCTCATGCTGTTGTCCTGCTAATAATTTTCAGTTTCATCCTGAAGGGATTACTTCCAGCCTTGATGGAAGAGCTGGTCTTGATAGTAGATTTTCATTTCCTAGAGCCCCTCATAATTGTTTACAGCATTTTCAGAGCACTTGCTTATTTTCGTTATGAAAAGACATCTTGCAATCTTAACATCTTAATGCTTTCCAATTCTGTTTGAATCTTTCTGGGTTTTATTTCCTGATCTGTCTTCAGTCTTTGAAACTGCTTTTGGTATGAGTTTGTCCCTCAGTGTGTGTGGGCTCAAATGCTGCCACACAGTAGTGTTACATGATAACAAGACCATCATCAGGCTGATGTTAAAGGAGAAGCTGAAGTGTTAACGCTGCCTGTGGGCCTGTCTGGGTGGCAGAGACATCCTGGGGGGGGTGAGGTTTTGATTAATTAGGAGGAGAGAGGGAGATAAAAAACAAATTAATAGAACAATTCAGATATAAAACTTGGAGACATGTAGTGACAGTGTGTGACTTTAATGACTGTTTTCAGTCCCCTTAGCGTTCTTCTTTCTGACAAGCTTGTACTTGAGAGGACTTAAAGGATGTCTAAATAAGACTACATGACATGGTAAATTGACTTCCTCACCAACTAGAAACAATCAGAAGTTAAGGGAAGTGGTGGCTTTAGCTAGAGTAATGCCAGTCTCCAGTAGAGAATTAGAAAAAGATACGTATTTTACTGAACAAGTTTGTCTCTTTCATAGGTTTTCACACTCTGCACCTGGGTCTTGGTGTTCGGTGTCTCCCTCTGCACACCCTCCTGCACTATATTGACAATGGGGTCTTGCAATTGACAGAAACGTGTGTCAGGAAATTGCTGAAAGGTACAGTGAATATCGTGTTTCATTTGTTACCAGCAACAGAGTGTTGTCCTTGGAGCTGCTCCCCTTGGACACAGGTTTTACTGCCCAGGGCACTCAGGTCTTCTTAGAGTGTTGTTTCAGTGAAGGCTGTAGCTGATGGTGTTGCCTACCAGAAAGGAGAAAGTTAGGGCTCAGGCTGTGTGATTGGCCTTTCCATAGCACACAAAGAAATATCTCTGTGGAGAGAATTTGAGTTTGTAGTTTTTCCACTTGAGACTTCTTAGAAAAGCAAATACTAAAGATCATCATAGGATTTGTTGGGGAATTTCTGTGACTCTATGAAAGTGCACACCTGTGCGTGAGGAAGTTAGTCTGCTGTCCAGCCCTCAGCTTTTGCTTTATGTTTGGGACAAGAGGAACAGGCCTGTCATGCTGACCTCATGGCTGGGGAAGGTTATGGAGCAGATCATCTGGAGTGCTATCACATGGCATGTGCAGGACAACCAGGGATCATGCCCAGCCAGCATGGGTTTGTGAAAGGCAGGTCCTGCTTGTCCAGCCTGATCCCCTTCTATGACCAGGGTGACCCACGCAGTGGATGAGGGAAAGGCTCTGGGTGTTGTCTGCCTGGACATCAGTAAAGCCTTTGACACCATTTTCCACAGCATTCTCCTGGAGAAACTGGCTGATCATGGCCTGGATGGGAGCACTGTTCACTGGGGATAAAACTGGCTGGATGGCTGGGCCCAGAGAGTGGAGGAGAACGGAGTCACATCCAGCTGGTGGCTGGTCCCAGTGGGGTTCCCCAGAACTCAGTCCTGGGGCCAGTCTTGTTTAATATCTTTATCAATGATCTGGACAAGGGGATCCAGTGCATCCTCAGCCATTCTGCAGATGACACCAAGCTGGGCAGGAGGGTAGGAGGGCTCTGCAGAGAGATGTGAATGGCCTGGATTGATGGGCTGAGGTCAATTGTGTGAGGTTCAACAAGGCCGAGTGCCAGGTCCTGCCCTTTGGTCACAACAACCCCAGGCAGTGCCACAGGCTGGGGCAGAGTGGCTGCAAAGCTGCCCAGGGGAAAAGGACCAGGGGGTGCTGGTCAGTGGTGGCTGAACATGAGCCAGCTGTGCCCAGTGATGTGCTATTTCTACAGTGTCCAAGAAAAGGGACAACAAAATATGATTTATCAATCTGTGCCTGGTCTTGATAAGTGAAATATTATAAACTTGGGGAGTAGTATTTAGTCAAAGTACATTTGAATTACTGTATAAATTTTTATATAAAATGGTGAAGTTATGTACAAATATATAGAAATATATTTGTATAAATTATATAAATGTAAATAACAGCCCTTATTTACATAGTATAATGTAAATAATAGTCCTGACTTTAAACTGAAATTTTCATTTCACTATGGAGGTGATGTTTATTCAGAATGTCTTCAGTGAAAGTTGAAAGTTATGTGATTACTATTTGTTTGATATGGTTTTTTCCCCTCTTGCTTATAGATCTGGATGACACTGAACAGAATGAAAAGCTGAAGTTTAGTATTGTCATGAGGCTTCCTGAGGTAACTAATGGCTTTGGATATAATTTCTTGGGTTTTGGAATTGATAGGAAATTCCTCCTTGTGCATAGGGTCAAACCAATGAAGGATTCAGCTGTAATTCAAATAGAACCTGATTCAAATATAACCAGAACATCCACAGTTTCTCCATCTGCTGCTCCTGGCCTGTAGGATACCCTGATAACTTAAATTATAGATTTGTCCATAGTGTTTTACCGAGTCTCCAGTACCCTACAGGAGTCAACAAGACTAACACTGTTCTGCTGAGTACTCATCTGCATAAAGCAATGAGGGTTTAAAGAGGGTTTGTGGAAGTTGTGTGTGTGGTTTTTAGCATCCACAAAGCCTTTCTCACTTGTGACCTCTGTGTTTGGTTCTATACACTTTAAAAAATGTGTTCGAAAGCTGGTAGAGTAAAAGCTTTAAAATCACATTGTACCACAGCTTTGTGGCAGGGATGAATTACAAGATTTCCCCTCAGCTAAACCTCACAGTCTCATCCATTCACAAGGTGACTTGTGTAGCCACAGGCTAGAGCTGATTACTGGTCCTCCATAAAACGTTCCAGCAGAGTGGGAGATGCACTCCTCCTTTTCCCCTTTTGCTCTTAGTGCACAGCACAGGACTGCAGGGGAAGCACAAGATGTCAGGGAGCAGAGGAGCACCAGGGATCCCCCTCGGGGAATGCCTCGATGCAGAACAGGCTTTTCTCCACATAAGTTGCCCATTGTTTGCTCGTTATGTGCTGTCACTTAAGAGTTCAAATGGCCAGAAGTGCCGCTGGCGTTTTCCTCCAACAAAGGCTTCTTTATTTGGCAGCAGTTTTGAGAAGGGGTAGAGGAGGAGAACTCCACAGGATGTTCTTTGTCCTCTGTGTCTTGTTTTGGGCCAGGGCTGGTGAGCAGGGGTCAGCACGGGGCCCCTGAGCTGCCAGCCCCAGGCCTGGTGGGTGGGGAACTCCATTCCAACCACGCTCTGACGTGAAGGGCTGAGCTGGGAGAGATTTAGGGAACAACTACTGCTAGCTATACACAGTAGACCCAGGGCTTTATTGTATCTATTTACAGATTTGGGAGAAAGTGCTGGGAGTAGTCTGTTTGCCAGAAAGGTCACTTTGGGGTGACTCAGACTATTTTGAGCAGGTTACATGCCGTGGATGACTTCAGTTTCATCAGAAGCAAGGATTTAAGTGCCATTAAACTGTACAGCATTTACTAAAATGAACAGCTGTCTGCATTGCAGTGCAGCTGAAGGGGAGGGGCAGGGGAAGATCTACACAGGGAAAATAGCAGAAAGTGGAGCTAATTTCACAGTGTGTTCCTATCCTTTTGCTTATTGGTTGGGATTGGAAGCTTTGGGAAACCTGGTTTTGAACCTCTTTTGGCTCTGGGAATGTGAGTCAATGTTATCAGTTTCCAGGATAATGGGATCCGTTCCCAGTATCTTTCCTTGCCAGCGTTCAGCCTGTCTAAGGTTCCTTAGACTGAGCCTGAGAATCCCTGTCCTGAAGGAGCCTTGAGGAATGGGGCATCTACATTGTTCTTTGGGGGGAGAATAGACTCAAATCAGTCACAGTAAAGGATAAAGGTTCAATTAATATTAAAGTACACGTGCCAAGTGGGACCGTGACACTGGGACAGACCAATTGAGGTGAGGACTGAGCAACGAGGTTTTGATTTCCCACATTTTGGGAGCGTATTGTGATCTCTCAGTTACTGGCTACAAAAGGAAGGCTCCATGGCTTCCTTCCATCAAAACATGATGACCTCTTTGCCTCTGTCATCAGGGTCTGAAAGAAAAGCACATCTGCTTTACAGCATGGATTTTGTGTCAGGTTTTTTCTCCATTTTCCTCTAAGTTTCCACTGTCCCATGTTTATGTTCTCAGGTTTTTTGGGGTTTCTTTTTGCTTACTAGGCTCTTGGTCAAAAGGTCCGCCAGTACTGGAATCATCCGATAAATGCAAATTTAATTGCACGGAAATATGTGAAATTTTTGCTCGAGAAGCTGGGAAACAGGCAGGTAAGGGCACAGAGGCCATGTTTTTAAATCTTATGCTTTGACAGTGTTGAGATTCCTGAGCTTTCTGTGGACTATAACACACTAAAGAAACATTGAACCTTGAGACTGTGTGACTTTGTGAACTAACCTGAAATGGTCTCCCTTACAGTGCAGCAGGCCTATCCCTGAGAGACTTTCAGTCCCTGTGGAGTTTTTGCCACTGAACTACCTGACTAATATGTTGGCAGAGATAGAGAATCAAGGTAATGTTAATTCTGTACTTTGGAAGACCAGTGATCATTACCCTTTGATGCTCACTCAGATGTATCCTGCCTATACTGACATAACTGAGTTATTAAAACTCCAGTGATGTCTGAACACATAGGTTTGGTCATCCTTCTCCTGAAGGAAAGGGTCAGGGGCCCAGATTCTCCATGTATGGGGAGAATACATTCTCCGTGTATTTCTCCCCCTCCTATCTGGGGAGGAAAAAGAGTTAAACCATGTAGCAGTATATGAGCATGTGTCCTGGGCCATTTCATGCACTAACACTAACACAGCCACTGTGCTTCAGTCTGGGTTTGGATCTCCAGTGTAGAATTGGTTTGGAAGTCCAGCCTCCAGAGAGTCTTCCCTTGTATGGGATACAATGTACTTACATCCCACTGATAGGACAGGTTTTGCCATGGATGAGCATCCAAAGGGCACCACTGAAAGCTGTAGGTATTTTGGGTACATGAAAACACAGTCCTATTAGCCCTTATCTTTTGGTATTGTAGATGAAGATGTGTAATAGACTGCAGGACTGTAAGTGTACAGGAGCATGTACAATTCTGTAAATACTTCCTCACCATGTTTCTCTAGGTGTGCATCCATGTGAAAAACAAGACCATGTAAATGCAAGATTTGTAGAGGAAACAGCACTCAAGCACACTATGACGCTTCTGGGCCTCAAATATTCCTGAAATTACGTGCTGTTGAAGAAGGCTGTCAAGCTGTGGTGCCTCTGTAAAAGTATTCATTTAAATGCAATGTTGTTTCCCAAATAACCTGCAGTTTTGGGTAGTTGCCAGTACTGACATGAGCTACTCAAAAACAGTGTTTGGTCCAACATACTGAGGTTGAAATTACTGACTTCTAGATAAATCCTAGAGAAATGCTTTTGACATAACCCCAGGTTTGAAATATATCTGTGGTTTCATTTTGAAGTGGTCAAGGAAGTGGAACAACAGTGGGTATCAAAACACACTGTGAAAATTGGTATAAATGTCACTTCTTTTAACAAGACAATGCTAGAAAAGGCAGTCCAGTTGTACAGTGACAAGAACCAGTAACTGTTTCCTTGGATTAATAAAAGGATTTCTTGGTGTGATTGTGTAAAGCAGGTAAGAACAACAAATGACTTTTTATGTCAGGCATGAGTAAGGGGGTATTCATTCCTTGTGGTGGTATCAGTTACCTTACGGTACTTCTGCTTCTGGAGCTGCATTCTAATATTTTCAGTTGTGTAATTAGCACAAAATATAATCTCCCTAAAGTGCATGTGACAGATTTGGTTGGGAGTTTGTTTGTTTGATTGTGGGGTTTTTTCTTGTTTTTTAAAGATATGTATAATATATTGTAAGCAATATAGGATAAGAAAAAGCTTTAGAAATTTATTTTAACCGTGGCTTGGACAGAGTTTTACATAATTCTTTTTTACAACTTCTAGTGTTACAGTTCAAACCTCAGCTTCAGAAAGAAATTAGGCAGGCTGTTTTTCCTTTGTTTTCAACTTCTGTTTTTATGTAACTGAGCCAGTATTGTTTGTTCTTTTGTTTTAAATTCTGAACTGTGACATTAATTTAAGATGGTAATAGCAATTTGCTACACATAGAAAATTGCCAAGTTGTGCCATGCAGGGTTTCTGCAGCCTTTATTGGATTTTACAAAAACTCTACAAAATTCCAGACTATTAAACTAGAGAAACTCATTAAATTTGATATATTTGGTCGGTTTTCAAAACAACCTCTGATATTCTCTCTGAGTAGTTTCCATTGATATTCCCTGTTCCTTGCCAGTAAAATAAAAAGATCCAGTTCCTGGGAGTGACTTGGCAAGTTCATGGTCACTGCCTTGTCACTGCCATCAGTGCAGGTTTAGCGGTCTCAGTGACTGCATAGTGGGAAGGAATATTTTTCTCAATATAATTAGAATTTCTCTGGCAAGTGTAAACTCCAGTCCCAGACTGCAGAAAGCCATGTTGGTGTATGTGTATAAGTGGTGGTTACTTTGTATTATATTGATAACCAGAGAAGATTTTCTAGCCTTTTCTTTTTAATGAATGTATTATAACATATCTTCAGATGTAATAAAACTTCACCTGGAAAAAAACCAAGCATAGTATGAGGATCACTCACTTTTCTTAACACTTGGAAATACTGCACTGCATTTGGGATACCAGGAGAAGGGACTCTGGATCACTGGCTAGTTAGCTATGCTTTTGGCATGAACAAATACTTTGTTTTCAGTATGGAATTTGGCTGAACACCTACAGATCTTCCTTCAGTGTGGTGTAAATGCTGCTGACTCTTGTGATCCAGCAGCTGGTGCTGGTCCCTCCTGCTTCAGGTGCTGTCTGTTCAGATTTCAGGTAGCTTTGCAGGAGCCTTTTTGAAATGTCTCGCACTCGAGCTGGGCTCACTTGGTCTGAGGGGAGCCAGGTGGGGCTGCAGCAGTGGGAGCCTCCCCTGCTCCGGGACAGTGGGGACATGGCCGGGCACTGCACCTTGTTCCTCCTCTGCAGGGTGCTGCCAGAGAAACACAGCTGGGTCACACAGGGCTTGTGTGCTTTAAACTCCAGTGCACTCCTGAGCCAATGTACAGAACCCATGACAAAGGAGACACCATCAGTCTAATCCCTGGCAAGCCAGGAAAGCTGAAGTGGTATTAAAAGGAAAGCATGAGGTTTTGACCTTGTAGATGTGAGTTTGTCCTTTTAAGTAGTAGACAGTGTGAGCCTGTCATGCTTTTGTTATTTGTCAAGAAAATAGATTAGATGAACTTTTAAAAGCTGTAATAATTGTGCACAGAACATCTGAGGAACAATTCTGTTCTTGAGTATAGTTACTACAGTGAGCCTTTATCCACAGCACTGAAAGGAAACTTGAGTCACAGCATGAGAAGATGTTTCATGACAGAATTTTCTTATTCTAAACCATTATTATTCTGTAGAAGCTCTCTGCTCTGGGATCACTGACCATCTCAAGGACAGAGGCAGTGTCCAGCAGGGTAGGGTTTGAAGCACTGATTGCCAGGCTGCCCTGCCTACCCTCAGTGTCTTACCCAGCAATCTGATTTCTTGCTGCTTCTGATCTGATGCTCGTTGCATCTTATATGTGGGAGACACTAAACTTACTTCTCCTGAACCCCACACTCCACATTTTGCAGCTTTGCCTTGAAATCCAATGAAAAGCAGTATTCCACTGATGGCTGCCCTGCCCTTCAGCCACAACATAGTCACACAAACTACTTTAATAATCAAAGGTGAGGCTTTTAGTATATGATCTCCTCAAGGTTCGGTGACCAGCTCTAAGCAGTGTTGCCAGACTAGTGTTAAAACTCCACAAACCCACTGTAATAGTTGTCTCTGTCTGTACCATCATCTGCACTGGCACCTGGAGCTCTTGCAGTGTATGACAAAAACTTACTTTAGCTCTGGCTTCAGCTGCTGCTTTTTGCATCTTCTCATTGCGTAGGATCTTCCACCGTTTCTTTTCAGCTTCTTTAGGAGGGGGAGGGCCTTGACTTATCATCAATGAAGAAGTAATCGCAAATTGTTCTTTGTCTCTGATTTCCTGCTGGAGTTTAATGCCAAGTGCTTGCTTCATGGATAGCTCTGCAAAAAGAGCCCTTATCGCCAGGGTTTTGTCATTTATCTTCTTCTGCAGTTCGTTGGTCTGGAATGCAAAACATCTGCGCTGTAGTTAGGGCTTCCCTTTAGGCACTCACTGGGCATGACACCTGGGTCAGCATTAGGCACGAGAAAATAAGTCCAACTTGACAAGGTTTTAAATAGTAGTTCAATACTTGAAAATTACTTAATTTTTGTGATCACTTAGAACCAAAGAAATTGGCTGCTCAAGAAGTCACATTTACTCCAATACAAGAAAAGCACATTTGTCTTTGCTTCTTGTCCTTTTCAGAGGGACAGTAAAACTCCCCCAGCCCTCAGAGGCCTGGGATCCCAATTCTCTTTGAGTTTATGCACAATTAACTTTGTAATAAAGCTGGAATAAGCCCAATTCCTACAACGTAATTGAGTAATAATGGTGATGCAGGGGCTGTGGGTTGTGACATTATCCTTGGAAGGGGGACGAACAGAAAAGGATTGTGACAACAATCCTTGAGTCTCACTGGAGATATTTTTAAAAAAACCAACAAAACTTAAATACTCTTTAAGTGACTAATAGGGAATTGGGAGAGTCAAAGCACTTGTGAATGCAACTTCTGGCACACTGCCATTCTTACAGTAGTTTATTAGCCTGTGGCCATCATTCCACAAACACAGTATCAACCATGATATATATTTCTGAGTGTAAAATTAATTATAAAAAACTGTTTTAAGCTTTCATGTGTGCCAAACCTAACATCTAAGGAAAAAAATGCTACCCTGGCCTTGTTTTACATTAATTACTTAGCATTTCTTTTTCTGCCTTTCCCTCAGCTCTGCTCAATTTGCAGCTTTTTCGTTAGGAATATGGGGGCTGGGAGCATTTTTGCTCTTTCCCAAACAATATTACTGGCAGTTAAAAGCAAATAGCTATAATTATATTTTAAAAACTGTATTGGAAATGATGTTTCCTGTGTGATTCTCCCTACCTAAACAACAGAAGAACTTTGTGCCAGATACCAAGTTCATCTTTTTGTATGTTGGAGTAGAATTTACCTGACTTTCCTTTATTTATTTTTGTCCCTTATTTCTTTCTAGCCTGTGACATGTTTGTTGTGGAAAAGCTGTTAAGTATATTTGCAAAAGGAGGATCCTATAAAGTTTCTAAGCATCTACTTTAGAAAGAACTAATCCTATATTTGGTGAAAGGTACCATTTATGGTGCAACTTTCTTTTTAAAAGAGAGGACATTCACTTAATGGTTTTGGTATATCTGTATTACTGTTACTATTCATGTCTGTAATTTCTGAAGACTGACTTTATGATTTGCCTATCAACATTGCCAGCCCCTTTTGTAATTTGCAAGCGAATCACCTCTTGCCCAGATGCTGTTTCATTCTGTACAGGCTGGCAAGCAGAGCGTGCAGTGCCCTTCTTACCCTCCTGGCGAGCAGCAGCATGTCCTGCTTGCCGTTCTCCACCACGGCACGGATTCCGTCCGTCAGATCAGAGATGTTCTCACAGAGAAAATCTATCTTCAGCAGCCTCTGCTCCTTCTGCACCAGCTCTGCCTCCATCTGCAGTAAGAACGAAGACACAGGGTAAGGAAAGGACAGGGGAAGGTGCCGCACAAAGTGTTCTGTGATTGCCTTGAGCTGCTGAAATAATACTGGTGAACAGCCATAAACAAACACCTTCACCATCAGTTTTCTCAAAACTTACACCCTCTCTGCCAGGTAGCGGTCCTAAATTGGTTCAGTTGGTTACTGTCAGTCGTACAATTTTTCCATATCAGACTGTGCCCTTTTGGGGGCAGGCGTTTACACCACTGTTACTGCCTTGCAGTGCTTTTCTTGAAAGCGATGGAGCTTTTTTCTAGTCATCACTTTTAAAAAATCTTCTGGTTCCTTGAGTCACACCATAATGGAAGGCTTCAGCTCTTGCTTTAAATACCTTTTCCCTCCTCATGCTAAAAAAAAGTATGGGCTCCATAAACAAATTACAACTACAATGACTTTAAATCCCAAGGAGATTGAAATAGACATTTAAACTTATCATGACTCCAAGAAACCCTTCTTTTTAATGTGCAGGTTGGTGATAGCAGGCTGTGTTGTGGCCTGCTTGGCTATGCAGAGCTCCCTCCTGTTAAGGAATATGGGACAGTAAAGCAAAAAGCTCAGGTAATTCAAGCAGCTGTGTCCAGGGTCTGTCTTTACAAACCGGATTTCAAAAGAAGGACTCTGAGGTGTGCCCTGAGCTTGCTGCTACTGCCCTCTTACACCTTCAGAACCCTTTGCAAATCCCCTCTGAACACTGAACACAGCAGGAGGAGTTTTGTCCTTCTATAAATGGGACAGACAAAACTATATAAGAAAATGCTGTTCCTTTACCTTTCCCTCCATACAGAGGGCTCTGAAACTGGTTTTCCATTGGACTTAATGCTTCCCTTTGAAGTCTCTCAGGGCAGTCACCAGCAGTGCTGCAGTCAGGTGACAGCTGCTGGGCTGGCCTGGCTGTTGCTTCCACCAAGCTCTGTTCGCTGGCTCTTTGTTCATCAGGGAAGCAAAGCAGTAGAGCCCAGCCTTGACAAGGGGCAGTGTTTGATTCTGTGTCACACAGGCAGACTTTGTTAAGAGGCTGGCAGGTCTGCCTCTTGCTCACAGCCCACGGATAGTGCTAGAACAGCTCACGGCCAATTACCACCAAAGACTGTTAGCAGTTTATTATTCTGCATTTATCTCCATCTGCTGCCTTTTCTGTGCCTTCTCCTAGTGAGGTGGGTCTGCACTGAAGTGCCAATGATGTGAATGGAGTCAGCAGAGGATGCTGCAGAGCCAGGGGTACCTGACAGACCTCCCCCTCCCCAGCCTCTCCTGGAAGAAGTCAAAATGTCCCTTGTCCAGTTGACCTGGAAAGCAGACACTGGGCTGGAGTTCACAATAGCCAATCATTACTTTAATTCCTCTCACAGAAAATTCATTTTAAAAATAAAAGACACTATTTGCATTTTGCAAAAGAGGTCAAGCAAAGCAGGATAGCTTGTAATGTGAGAAGTGATGTTACCTGTTCAATCCTTTTTAGCAGCTCAGGTGCTGATGGGTCCTTCCCTCCCATTTCTCGCTTTCTGCTTTCATTCATGGCGTCACCATGGTTTTCCTCCAGCTGTTTAATCTTGTCCTTGCACTGGGAATACTAGCAAAAAAAGAGCCTCAACAATTATTTATTCCCACCAAACTCATCACCAGACCTTGGTCTGGAGATTTCAACAGACAAGGCTTTCTTGTACTGGGAAAGAGGGTGGGTAACACAGAAAATTATGAACCATTTTTAAATTTTCTTTTAAAAGGGAGCTACAGTGTGACAGTTGCAGGACAGAGGAAACCCTACTGTTTGACAGAAATTGAGTTCCACCTGTTTCTTGCTCCTCAGGCTACTTTTTGGTTTTTATCCTCAGGAATACAACAGAAGGCCCTGCTTCCCTGCTGGTTAGCACTGAAAGTCTCATCCCTACAGGCATCCAAGTTTTCTACACTAACATTCCCAGGCATGTGACCTGAAGTGACTCAGTGGTGACACTGAGCAATGTGGTACCCTCGGGACTCACAGAGGCAGATGTTGCCTGACCTTTCTTTGTGAGAGCTTCCCATGGAATAATGCTTCCCAGAACTGCTAGAGAGACATCCAGGCTCAGCCTAAATACTCACTGAAGGAGTCACTGGGGCCATTTTTCGTGTTTGGACTTGCAAGACTGACAGTGGTGGGGCTGTGTGCTCTGATGTGCACCTGTCTGTCTGTCAGTGAGCTGACATAACACTACCCAAGTGTAAATGTTAACCATCCACTGCAGGTGATGATGGATTAAGGAAATAAGCAGTCACAGGCTCTCAAAGTTATGAAGAGTCACCAAAATATGAAGTAAATGTTTAGATATTGCCAGGATGAGGTTTGTCACTGGAAGTTAACAAGTCATATTTAACTAGAAAAGAGAAAACTGACAGATATTCTCAGGTGGCAGTGGAACATTATCAGAACACTTAAATTTTTCCTTTCCTAGTAAAAAAGCACCACACAACTCACTCCTGTACACTTTGTCTAAAAGCAGCTGAAGTAAAAACCTTAGATGAGTGTAATGAACAATTTCCTCGGTAAACCATGATTCTGAACATACCTAGGTACTGAAAGTTATATTTTGCTAACAAATAGCTAAAACTCAAGCCCAAAAATACACGGAGTGGAAGAATGTAAAAGCAGGGCCAGCACAAACAGCAGGATGCAGCTATGTTTCCAGTGATCTTTTCTGTCTGGGGCCAAATTTCTCAACCACTAACTCAGGGGAAAATGCCTTGTTGGAGGCAGTGGTATCTTAATGAGATTAGGGGCAGCTCACCAAGGAAAATTTTTCAGGACTGAAGAGTTAATTTAGAGAAGGACTATTGCAGCAAAACCACTGTCCAAAAAGCCGTTAAAAGCTTAATGTTAAATGTAAATACTAGCCTTACTTTTAAATGCAATATGGATTGGATATGATCAGATGGAAGCCAATCCAAAAGTATCAAAGTGCATTTAGAGATAACCACACTATTCTGTGTCTGCTTGAGTAACATGACTACAGGCATCTTTCTTTATATTTTTCCTAATTTGTAGTGTTTTCCTTGGACAAGACTTATATCTGAGTTATAAGAGATTCTAAGTCTTAAAATATCTAAAAATCCTTTCTTTCTTTCTTTCTTAGAGTGGACTTGATACAGGGAATAGGAAAAGGCTCTAGAAGAGAGGCTTTTCTACACTGGATTGTAATCAGTCAGGAGGAATTGCTGAAGGATGAACACACAGGAGTGAACACTTGTGTAGATAAAGCAACTGAAAAAGTGGACATTAGGTGCTTTTTTTGAAATCTCAGAGAAGGTAGATGAGGTATGTACAGCACTAGAAAAGGGCAAATACAAGACCTATTTTAAAAATGGGCGGGGATGGAGCTATGGAACCATAGATAACTTCACCTTCTGAAAAATAAATCTGGAACATATAATTAAGTTTTCTTTGTAGGTATCAAGAGGAGAAAAAAGGCAGGGATAACAGCCAACATGGGTGTGTTGAGTCATGCCAAACCAGACCAGTGTCTACTATGATAATTTCACAAGTGTATGGATGAAAAATTGTAGGTATCATATATTTTGATTTTTATATAGCTTCAATATTTCATATGATATTCTCATAAACAAGAAAAATAAATGGATTGGTGATGAAAATATGCAATAAATACCTCATCAGTAGAATGAGGTTAAGCTTAGAGAGGCTGCAAGTATTTTTTGGAAAAGATTCAAATTCAAAATTACCTTGGTCTGAAAAAAGGTCTGAACCAGAAAGATAGTAGTAAATAAAAAATGTCAGTTGCTACATATAGGCGGGAAAAATTGCCTGTACAAACACAGAATCAAAGTCAACTGGTTGGATGCGCTGTCCTTAAAAAAGGGTCCGGTTGTTATATACATTTACATGAAGATGAATCACTATGTCATGTGTCAAGAAAGGTGCCACCATACCTAGATGCATGAGCAGGAAGGTAACCTGCGAGATGCCTGAATGAATCCTTTCACTGTCAGCCACAGGTACCAGGCACTGCACCTCTAGACAAATAAAGACCATATTGCCAAAAATGAAAGAAATGCAGAACAAGAACAAGCTAAGAAAAATCTGTAAGAGCTAATTGAAAGAAACAAGGTTGTGTAGCCTAGCAAAAGGATGGGAGAGGAACATGATTAACATCCTTCCAGAAAATGAAATGTTGCACAAAGGAAAATAATGGCCTGTTTGTCATGTCCCTGGAGGACAGAATACAAACCAATATTCTTACACCACAGCAAGAAAGAGCCAGGCTAAAGGTCAAGAAAATCTTTCCACTGTTAAGGAAAGACTGGGATAGCTTGCTGGGGAAACTAGTTTGCCAGTGGTGGCTTGAAAGCACAGCTTAGCCCTCTCAGGAATGACAGGCAAGCCAGTGCTGGTGTCGGAGCAGATTGCCTAGATAAACTCTTTATGTCTCTACTAGTCCCATTATTCTATGACTACGATGATGTAGTCTGGAGATTTCCATGGGATTGTATTAAAACCTGGACAAAAGTTATTGCCAAATGCCTCAAATAAACTGACAGTCCTTGTACATTGCCTGAACTCTAAGGCATGAAAGTCCTATCTACAGCACCGTGACAGCTCAGCAGGTCTACGTGTTGGACTAATTAATGATTAATGCTAAGTATTTCTCATTGATGCATGAAGGCAGATTAGTTTTTATGGGTCACTTCAATCAGCAGGAACAGTCCCTTGATGTGCAGTCCCAATTAAAAGTTACATAGTTTTATGCCCAGACAAAACCACCTTACAGTCTCACCAGGTACTTTTTGTGTAAAGAAGTGCCTGTAAATATTTCTATTTTTAAATCTTTACATTGATGGTAACAAACCTACCTAGTCCATGTTACTAGCACTTGCTTAGAAGAGGTCTGGTCTTGCTTCAGACGATGGTATTTTTTTAGCTAAACTATTCACCAATGTTTTGTGGAAATAGGCAGCTTCTGATGAAAAGCATGCAAGTGAAACATACATCACTTTGAAGATTAAGCAGCTCATGTGGAATATAGGAAACCCAGGTGAAGTGTTCTTGCTGAATTGGCACACAGCCCTGATCTGGGCTTTTCCCCTTCCCAATGGGCACTACAGCTGCTGAGACTATAGGTCAGTTTTTGCAGTCTGTAAATATTTCTGATTTCAATTTTTTTCATTGATAGTAATGAAAATACCTAGTCCATGCTACTAGCACTTGCTTCAAAGAGGTCTGGTATTGCTGAAGACTGAAGGAGGCAGGAAGGGTAGGAAAAGGAGAGGAGAAAAGAGGCACAGGTACAGGATTCAGCCTGCCTAATCCAGACAGTCTGTGACCGTGGTAATTGATCAGAAGCTGAGTCAGATTTCAAAATGGGGTCAAATCTGTAATCTGTGTACAGGAACTAGCAATGTGAATTTGGCAACCAACACCAGAATTCAGACTGGGGCTCACAGTTTTTATTTAAATCATAGAGATCAAGCCAAACAATTTGAAACTTCTCATTGGACTTAATTCCTGTTGGCAGTGGGAGTAAGAGTATTAATGCTGGAATGGTTGAGCATAAGGAGATGAAAGAGTTAACAGCCAGTTTGAACCACGTAATATTCAGTAATCACAGAATCTAGTTAAATTTTAAAGGTTGATAACTGATTATTTGCCATTGTTCACTGGAAAGTCCCTGACTTGGGAACATTTATTAAGACTGCTGCGTTTATAACATCACAGCACTCTGTATTTTCCTACTTTTTACTTTTACGTCAACATTGCAAAAAGGTTTAAAGCACCTGCAACAATAGCGTCCCTTTAACAGTGATTTTAGGTTTCACATGAACTATCATCATAAAGGAGAAAGTTGCAGGAATTCAGAACAGAAAAAGCAAAGTTTCATGATTGACCCTGTCAGTTCACAAAAATCATCTCATTTTGCTACTACTGTATTTGACTCTGTGACCCTCAGTCTCATTTTAAACCTTACCTGAAAACTTTGGGGTCTTTTCGGGTTTTTTTCCTTCTTTTTTTTTTTTTTTTCATACTGCCTTGGTTCATCATTTAAATCTGTGATGGCCCTGTAAAGTTCTTTGGGGCATGATTTGCATGAGGTATTGGACTATGTTTTATTCTTGTAGCAGAGCATAAAATTTCCTCAAAAGGCCAGAAGTAAGAGAATAGTGCAAGCACTATTAAACAGTGAGTCACAGCTCCCATCGATGCGAGTTTGAAAGGCAATGGAACACCCTAACTTATGATTTTGTGCAGGCACTAACAGAGTATGTATGGGAAAAATTACCATCTGGAGATAAGGTCAAAAGTAAATGAGCCATTTCAGAAAGCAAGGAAAGAATGTCCCAAGCACTGCAGTTTGTTAGCTGTTTAATGCTATTTTGTAACTAGAACTAAAACTTACACTGTTTTTGTGCAGTAGAAAATATATGTGGATTAAATCATTGTAGGCAGCAGAGTTTCCAGAGTAGGCTCAGGGTCAAGTGTGAATTGAGTTATTATTTTAGAAATTTGATGGTCTAAGTATATCTCCCACCCCTCCACCTACTCCATCAATACAGTTTTAACAAATTTTATCTACAGTCCCATTTATCCCCCATGACTCCCATTCTCCAGCTTAGTCATACTGACATTTCAGGCTATGGGGTGGGTTAGCTGGGATTCCACAGGAAACACTTGGCATGTGTGAAACAAAGAGAATGAGCCAATTACACACAAGCGTAGAAACTCACATATGTGAAGTTAAAAACATGTATCAGGGTTTTGCTAGACAGGTGTATTACTAAACTTGCTGTTTTAATAAACCTTGTACATCCAGATATATTTTTTTCTACGAAATCACCTTAAATTTTAAAATACAGAATGATAATAAAAAAGGCTTCCTTTAACACCAACCTGTATCTGAAGTCTCATCAGATGTGCATCCAGGGCATTCCTCACTGGGAGCTCTTTAAAAAACAATTTAATCTCTCTTTTTTTCTCAGCTACCTTCAGCTTCAGAAAACGGATCTTTTCATCCATAACTTGCATCTTAATATCTCCATTTTTACACAACATCTCTTGCCTGTTTATTTTTTCATATAAAAAGTCTAGTTCTTCTTCTCGTTCTCTGAGCAAAAGACCACTGAAATAAGGCCAAAATTAAAAGATAATTTAAAAAAAAAATTACTCATTTTCAGTGAATTCCATTCAAGAACATAAAAAGTGACCCTGAAAGATAGTAATAATCTGTGAAAATGCATGAAGCTTTCACAAATATTATTTTAATCTAATGACAGAATTTTTAAAAAGTAACAAAATAATTGCAATGCTAAAATCAGGAAACAAACTCTTGGAAAGGTTACCCTTGTCTCTTACATAATGTTTAAGATCTTCTGGCCTTCCACAGCATTTAAAAATGGATTAAGATCGGACAGATTTAGATAATCTGCATTTCTGCAGATACCTTATCTGTGCACAATGCACAAACAGAGCAGGAGGCTACAAGTTCTCAAGGCATTCAGTGGCCAAGCTAAAGTATTTTTTGAATAATAGTTATAAAGAACGAGCATGATCACCAGTGGAGAAACATCCACATAATGCAAAGCAGCACTGGCAGTGCAGTGAGGGGGACTGGTCAGTGAAACATTGCAGTGCCACAGACATTTAGCATTCCTAGTGAGGAGTGCTCCTAGGCTGAAAAAGATTGTTGCTTCATGGATGTCAAAATTAAACACTTCCTTAGATCAAATTTACAAATGTACCTCTCATTTTGTTGCTGAATAGCCCTTTCACATTTTTTGCGTAGTTGCAAAATTTCCTCTTCCATGTGTGTGGCTATAGAGGTAAGTTTGTCAACATTGAAATACTTTTCTTTGTTCTCTAGCATCTCTTGTTCAATTTTGCAATAATCCTTTTTCATCAACTCTGTCGTTCTCTCATTCTTTTTAATCTTCACATACTCTTCCTGCAATTTTCTTTAACATAACAGAAATGTGGGAATGTTTTTAGTCCTTTTCATTTGAAACCAGCAATTAAAAGCAGAGCTTAAATTTATTTCTCAAGCACACAAGGGCTCCTCTATGTCTCTGCTTCACAGAAGCTTCACAGGAAGAAGAAAGACTCTCTGAGAGCAGTTTTTCTTTGCAAGTTCTTTCCAGCTTGAAAAGAACCAGATTGTGGCTCAAGAAAAAAAAAATGCTATATAGGCAGCACTGCACTACAGCTCTTTTCTTCTCTGCTAGGTAGCCCAAGTAGCCATAAAAAATAAGGTTCAAGAGCATAAGCATAAACTGTGATGAAAAGTCTTAATGGGTAGAAATCCCGCCCTTCTATTTAAAGAACAATATTTAAATTATTTTGTGGTTGCAATTCAAAGTTCTCCAAATCTATTGTTTATAAAATAATGTGTCACAGCATTAACACAAGAAAGAAAATTACCAGATTGCCCATTTGACAGATGAAAAAAAAAACCATAGTGGAAGATTAGTGACAAAATCACATAAAAATAAAGAACAGATCTCATTATTTCCAGCATCCTTGTTGATCACTGGATGATGGTCCCTCACTTAAAAGACAGATTCTTGTCACCAAATGGACTATTCACTATCTCACAACACAGAATTTAGAGTTATTGCATTTGATCTGTGGTATCACTTCTGGATCGAGACACAGCATTATCTAAACCGAGAAGATATTCATGTCAACACACAGAAGAGGTAGTGAAAGGAGAAGCACAGTCTCCTGTTAAAATACAGACCTGCAGATGAAATATCCTTCCCTCATGGGCTCCATCATTAAATTGCTGAATTGCTCTGTACAGGGCAGGGAGCTCCTTTCTTTCATTTCCCCCACATGTATAACACTGTGAGTACCACAGCGCATTACTGAATTGAATTAAACTTCTGTAAGTCAAGTTTCAGACTGAAAATATGACAGTATTGCAGAAAGGCAATATGTTTTAAATATTTGCTGAAAATTACTTGTCTTACTCTGTCCTCCAAATTGTATAGGTTGCAGTGTAGTCAGTGGTACTGATACTAAAACCTACTATTGGGATGAAAAATATTTTTCATAGGCAAGAGAGTTACTGAAAATTCAATACCTTTGACTAGTTTTAAATCTAGGTTTGCAGAGCCCAAAATATCTGTTGGATCTGTACCGAGTAGGGTCATCAATAATAATTGTATATTTCTGATATCTGTACAATATTTATGTCTTATTAGCCTTTTATTTCCCTTCTTTCATCTCCCACCTGGGAAGGCCTCAAAAATTTTACCACAAAATGTCAGCTTGTACATCTTGACAAAATCATTTCAATCACTGAAGCTCCACTCCTTTTTTAGCTATCTCTAGCATGACTTTGAAATCAAACTACTAGGATATTCACGATAAATACTTAGTGTATTCTTTCTCTGACTGAGCAATTTTTTGACCCCAAATAATGAAGTTTTGGGAAAATCAAGTTATTTTTAACTGCTCAGTTTTGGTTTTCCTGTTTTGCTCACACAGTTGGCTATTCACAGTCTCCCTACTTTCCCAAGTACGGATTTCCAAGACATTGTAATTCTGTCTATATTGCAGAATTTCATCACGAAGATGACAAAAATATGGCAAAAAGATATCCCCACTAAATAATGGTCTAGGAAAAAAGAGAGTCAGAAGCACCAGCTATTCTGCCTCATTATCCTTGTTGTGAATGTAGCCATTCACTTTGCCTAAGATTTCTTGGAAATTGAAACCACATTTTATCTGAAATAAATGTTTCCTAATAAACTTCAATGTGAGTTTGAACCCAAATCCCCAATTTGTTCTAATTTCGTAATTAGACGGCCACATTCCTAGCTAGTCCCATGCACCACTTCATTGGGGAATCAAATATGTCAGACCTCTTTTTCTCTAAGCAATTATGAGTGCAATGGTGTTGCTCATATTGAATAAAACAGCATGATAATGCAAAACCTGAGAGATCCAAGAACTGTGATATAAAAGATGGGAACGTGAGAGAGCAGCCAGACAAACTTCCAAACGACTTTCTGCCAAGTAGTGATGCCCAAGCTAGTTGTGGAGTGTTAGTGGGATAAGAAATTGGAACAGATTATGGAGGGTTGTTTCTAAATGCCATTGTTTTAATCAGATTTTAAAAATCAGAATAATAACTATCAAGGATGATATGGGCATAATTGAAGATGGAATAGATTCCCTCCTAAGATTTTTTTCCAGTCTTACATTTCTATAATTGTGAACTATAGTGCACTTCAAACTCACCTTTCCTTGGTTACAACAGCATTCCTTAAATTTTCTATTCTATTTTCTAGCAATTTTACCCGGTGTTCAGCTTCCCTTGCTTTCCACTGAGCAGTATGCATCAATTGTATACATTTTTCCTTTTCAGTTTGCAGAAGATCATACATCATAGCTAATCCCTGGAGTCTGAAGAAATAAGATATGTGAAAGAAAAATTATTAGCATTTTATGCATACATTACTTGGATAAAAGTTGCTTTAGAAGACTTTTTTTAGATAATGTATTGTTATTTTTTTCTTACTCTTTTTGGATTTCTTTTTTCATCTTTTTACAGGTGATTAGTTCACGATCCTTTCTTTTTAGTTCCTTAACAATACTTTGGAGTTGAATCTGAAATTTAAATAATATTTAGTGAGCACTTTAGATATATTAAAGAAAGGTCTTCAAAGAAATTACCCAGAACAACTCTTAGATGAGAAAAAGACCGTGAGGGGACATTATAATAAGAACTTTTTCTTATTATAATGAAATGTTTTTATTACATAAAAAACAACATAGAAAAGCACAGTTTTTCCATTTATATTAAGCTTACAATTACTATTAGTAATGTAGATAATTTGATGCTGCATCTTAAATGCTTGGTTCCCTGTATCTGGAGTCCCACTGTTTCTACTGATCAGCCTGTCAATTCCATCACTATATAATTATTTGGCATAGGAACCATTGAAACTGTATCTTTACAAATAAAATTTCTTTTTTACTCAATTCTGACTTCTAAGCAACCACTGATGTTTGAGCAGAATTGCATTCTGTTAAGTCTCTGGATCTTTTGATTCCAGTTGTGTTCAGTCCTCAATAGCCTAGGCCATCAATCTTAAATTGACAGGCCTTTTCTCCCCTCCCACTGGTATCAGGAGGAGGAGATGGGGATTAGGGAAAGCTGGTGGATGATGGGTTGCAACTTTGGGCTTGTCTGTGTGTTCCTGAATTTGTATTATTTTATTTGTTTTATTTGTTTATGGACTGATTTTTATTGAAGGTACAAAGCCTGACATGTTTGTTTATTTTTATAGACAGTCAGAGTTTCCCAAGATGGTAGAAGGGTAGCTTATCTAATTTATCTGAATACAGACATACATTTTGGAAACATAAATACCTTGTTCTCATGTAGCAATTTGGTATTTACTAAATTCTGTGTGACATCACAGGACACATCATGCCAGCAAAATGCAGGCAGCAAATACAATGACTAGTCATAGGAAAAGTTTTCCTTCCCTCTATCTCTAAATCAATATAATTATTTATGCCTTGCAATATAACAGAAAAATAGAAATTTCTGCCTCTCCTTGGAATGAGTAGTAGTTCAGTTTATCTTCTAATGTTCATATATTTGTAAAATACACCACACGGTTTTACTTCTGAGAATCTCAGCTGAGGTTGTCTGCTTTTCTGCCTCTTTCTTTCAAATTGTTCATTTTATTCCATAGGCTTGAAAGAAAATCACAAAATCTCAGAATCACAGAATGTACTGATTTGAAAGGGACCCACAAGGATCATCAAGTCCAACTCCCGGCCCTGCACAGCACCATTCCCAAGAGTCACACCATGTGCCCAAGAGCATTGTCCAAATGCTTCTTGAACTCTGTCAGGCTGGTGCTGTGACCACTTCCCTGGGGAGCCTGTTCCAGTGCTCAGTCACCCTCTGGGCGAAGAACCTTTTCCTGATACCCAGCCTAAACCTTCCCCGCCACAACTTCAGGCCATTCCCTCAGTGTCACACTGGTCATCAGAGCAGAGAGATCAGTGCCTGCCCCTCTGCTGCCCCTCACGAGGAAGCTGTAGTGGCAATGAGGTCTCCCCTCAGTCTCCTCCAGGCTGAACAGACCAAGTGCCCTCAGCTGCTCCTCACCCAGCTTCCCCTCAAGGCCCTTTACCATCTTCATTGCCCTCCTTTGGGCACTCTCTAAACATCCTTTCAATACCTTGTTTCAATTAGGGAGTGTTATTTTAACATACTGCACTGCATCACAAATTGCCAATAAAACACCACAGTATTGTGAGCTTCCAGTGTTCTGATGGAACTTCAAAGCTAGGGTGGGAAATGAGTCCACAGGGCTCCCCTCACTAGTAATTTAATTTCTCCGTATACCAGCTTGTACTTTTGAACAGTCTTCCAAATATACAATTTTTTACCTTGGCTTTCTGAACATTCCTGCATTTCAGTTGCTTCTCATCCGCTCTGAGCCAAGTCAGATGTGTAAGTGTGGATAACTCATTTCTGCATTTTTCCTGCTCTTTAAAAAGCAAGTGTTCTTCAGCAATGCATTCTTCTAACACGCGGGCATCCATATCTGATATCATTTCCTAAAGAAGATTAAATATAAATCCTAATGCAACAATGCATCAGTGTTGGAAATACTTTGGGTTTATCTGCAATGTAAACAAATATACAGACTACATAGATTTAAAACCATAATAAATTATTGCTTTAAAACACCACGCACAATCGCTATAATAACATTTCAAAATATATTATCACCTAGTAGCATTTCTGTTCTTCAGTCTAACATCTTTCAACTATTGTCCATTGGACACAATGGGTCTTTATAGCTATATAATCTTTAAGTAAGTTCAGTGTCAGATCTTCAGGAGGAGGCGAATGGAAGCTTCCTAGGCTCCGCTGACTGCATGCCTGTCTGTGGCACACAACTTATGTATCCCCAAGAGTGACCATGTAGGTACTGGAATGCATATGTATCCAAATACAAGCTGATTCCCACCTGATAATGTTGAGGAATTCAAACAAAACACATAAAGAAAATGGTTATAAGGGTAAGAAGACAAGGAGACTTGATCTTAAGAATGTATGTCTGAAATAGATTGCTTCTTATAAAGTCATTTATGTAGTGGCAAGAACAAATGCTCTCGTGATGCAGATATCTGCATTTCCCCACTCTCTATGGCTGTGCTGAGTACAGACAGACATCCACAAATGACAGAACTGTGAAGATGAAAAATCATAATGTACAAATGCTGAATTTTTATTGTTGCAACAAGACACGGTTCCATATCAAAAGGAAATCTATAACAATATATTTCTAGCTGCAGTGTCATTAACAACATTCAGAAAGACTTAAACCAGAAAGCAGATTTGCTTCTAATATGTGGCCAGTAACACCCAAAAATGTTTTTAAAAATGAAAAACAAGTGTTCTTTAAAATTGAACAAATACTATCGCATTTTCTCACCAGAAAGCTGCAGCTAGAAACTCCCTTTCCTTTTTTCCTTTATTCTCATGATAGAAACCCAACTGTTAAAACGAAAAAAATATGAGAAAGCAGGACTCAGCACCTGTTCAGCTAAAGCTCTCTTGATTGTTTCAACTTCCTCCTGCAGTTCTCGTCGTCTTTCTAATAATACTGCAATTTTTTTTGAGTTAATTTCTGCCTACAAAAGCAAAGCAAGCACAGAGTGACACAAACAAAAAATGAGGAAAACGTAAACAGCAGATACTCTATTAGAAGTAGCTACTCAAACTAAGAAATTAATTTTCTTTCCTATTATAATAGCTAGTACAAGAATGCTTCATTGAGTAGAGTTCCTCAGCAACTTATTGAAGTTTCTCAAATTTTTCTTTCAAGAACTATCGACACTGAACTTCGCACATTTAGAAGGGTTATGGTTTTCAGCAACTAAACTGTCATTAAAAAATCAATAATCACAAAGAGAGTATATAAAAATGTCACCTTCTAAATTCACAGAGGATTTTCAGAATGAAATTCTGAACTTACCAAAGGAAAAAAAACACATCTACGTAGAACGGATATCACGTTTTTTTCTTTTGTCACTACAGTAGGATTTTCATTAGGCTCTAGAAAGCCAAATCTAACAACACAAACATTTATGTATTATTTGTCATTATGGTAAAATTTGTTTATTCAGTCAGATTTTAACATTAAGTATGTGAAGGAGTACATATTAAAAGCTACCTCTGACAAATATATCTGATCAATCTCACTACTACTACTTACATGATATAACATCTAAGACAAAAAGTTGTTTTGGTCTCACTGTGACAACTTCACTTAAAAATTCTTTATGGTTGTAAGCAAATAAGAAATAAATGCATCAGGCATATGTTGCCTCTCTGTAATTGATGGGGACAAACATTTTAGCAGGACCTGTTGTGATAGGACAAGGGGTATTAATTTTAAAATAAAAAAGGGACGATTAGATATAAGGAAGAATTTTGTTCAACAAGGGTAGTGAAACACTGGCACAGGTTGCCCAGAGAGGTGTTTGATGCCCCTTCCCTGGAAACATTTAAGGCCAGGTTGGACTGAGGTCTGACTAACCTGATCTAGATGAAGGTATCCCTGCCTATTGCAGGGGTTTGGATCAAATGACCTTTAAAAGTCCCTTCCAATCCAAATGATTCTAATTGCAAATCTGTGATTCATATGGGTGGGAAAAAATTACATTTAACAACACACCTGGAAGATATTCAAAGATAATACACCCAACCCTGTGATATCTCGCTCAGATCTCAACCAGATGTTAGAGTTCAAAACACTATAAATCAATACTGAGAAATAAATGTTTTGCAGTAGTGATTTTCACTTCTGTGATAATATTGTAAAATTAAATGCTTTCCATTTGCATTAAGAGAAAGGGGAACAAGAGACACAGTAAATATCAAAGTGTGGAGTTACTTTGGTTGTAGCTGCCAGCTCTGAGATTTGATTTGACTTAGGATTACTAAAGGCTCAGTAAAGCCTGTCCTAAGAAAGTGACTTTCGCTCTTGTGGTAGGAGCAAAAACAGCTTTTATGTGGAGCATATATTAGTTACCACTTCTGCTGTGTAAAAGTAAAAAGCTCATATAAACATCTTTAATCCATTAAGGACTTTTGTTCATGTAAGACAAGGCTAAACTTAGGCACTTTTGGTTGTCTCTGTGTTGGCCTGACCAAGGAGAAGGCCCACATGGAGAGGAGCAGCAGTTCTGCTCCGGGCTGGCGACAGCGGGAGCGGCAGTTCTCTTTCACACACAATGTTGGTGTTTAGCAATAGCTGACCTTTCACAACTTACTAATGGGAAAAACACATTTGAAGGAAGTGTTCCTGTAATTTCCTTATTCTACAAACCAGTCATTCTGTACTTAGCATATGATTCGAAAGAAGAAATTTGGGGAACCACACTGATGTACTGCTGCTTCTGCAACCACATATTTATACAAACAATTAATTCTTGTGATTTTTTCACTTTGAATCACAATGAATAAATGTAAATCTGGGGGTTTAAGTAGTTAAAGAAATTTTATCTACTGAACATACTGTTTTTTAACTTGCTAGGTGTGCTCCCAAGTCTTACAAATTAAAATTGTCCCAATATAGCAAAAGCCAAGCAGAATCAAGCTTGCCACTTGACTCTGCCTTACTGCAGTACTGCATTTGAATTCGCCACACTGCAGAGGAGACGTCATTTCACATTTGCTCTTCTAACAGAGCCAGGAAAGGAATAAGAGAAAACACTGAGCGTGGGAGGATGGGCTAAAACAACTCTGTTGCTGTGGCCTGTTTACATTAGAGCAGTATCCTGCAGCTGCTGGAGAAAAATCCTGGTTGGAATGCCACTTCTGTATCCCATGGCATTCCCTTTCCCCTACTCATGAGGATACTATTTGTAAGACACATACAAGGTCTTTTCCTTCCACAGGGTGAAGGAATTGGGCTGAGATGGGTTTGGATCTCACCCCAGACTGTGGACTCTAACCACAGCCATTGGTGAGTTATGGCATTTGGTTTTAGCATTACATGTTTTTGAACAATTGTGGTTCTTCATCCAGAAACATCTCCTCAATGTGAACACAAGAAAAAATACCATCTCCCAGATTCTCTTAGCTGATATTGAACAGAAACTCTTTAAGCTTTAAGATCAAAGTCTGGAATATGAGTCAGCCCTTTAATCATTATTTCAGGAAATTCAGTCCAAAAGTCTGTTGTTTAGTTATAGAGCTTTCGTCCCTCCTCCCAGGTGAGCTTATAGTACTAGGTAATACACATGAGAATTGAGAAGGAATTTCAAGGGAGACAAAAAAATATTGTTTAATAATATTAAATATTATCAAGTAATAATTGGAGTTGTTTAAATAGCAAAGCTAAGTATAAATGAGTTTTGATACATATAGTTATTTTTAGAAACTTTGTGATTATGTAAGACTCTTTTCTGCCCTGAATTGCTTAGAAGGACCAAGAAAAATTTCAAGGACAGTATCAAGGTAGGAAACACCAAGTCCTGTGAAAAAATATTCACCTGACTAAACAAGACTAATTTTATACAACTCAGAATCTAGACTAAGCAAGGAGCAAGTATAGGAGAAAATATATATAGGAAAGAGAGAATGGAAGAACCAGTGATGAGAGAAAGAAAATATAAAAAATTTATAGACAAAGTAAATTTTTAAGAAAGAACGGGAAGCAGAAAAGAAAGAAAATGCTTTGAATACACAAGCAGAATGGTGCTTCCCTTTAAAATTACCACAGTCAAAAGACTTAGTAAAAAAGAAAAGAGTAAAGCATTATTGAAAGAGGAATGGGTGAAATACTAAAGCAAGGAGGAAATGAGGAAGGTGAAAGAAGAGTCTTCCCCCCTTTCCCTTTATAGGGCTATCAAGAGATTTCATAGAAGTATTTCTTGCAAGAAAATTTACAATCTTTATGATCAATGCATTCATACAGACCTCTGATTTGAGTCTTTTATGCTTTGCCTTATCTCCTTCCAAGGAATCACAAATCCCTTTCATTTGTAACTCCAACTTTTTTAAATGTTTCAGTTCTCTGTCTTTCTGTGTTTGATGGTGACTGAGAATATCTTGTTGCTTTTTGTTCTCCAACACACATTTATTTAAATTATTTTCCAGAATTTGTCTATATAGATAGACACAGAATTTTAGAAACAGATAACTTAATCAAGACATATATGTAAACAGGCACGACTATTTTAATGGGTTTTGAGTACCTCATCACTATGGCTCAGCAGCAAGACAAACTTGTAAACTACTGACAAAAATTACCTAAAAAGGTTGCATTTTTATAACTATAATCAATTATAATACCCTAATTATGTTGATGATGTCTCACAGTCTGTTCTAAATATGTTAAAAATTCCAGGGAAACTAGTACATACACGAAGAAGAAAACACATTTTTTAGTATGATGCAACATTTCAAAATAAGATGCCATGGGCCTTTAATACAAAGCTTGAAAGGCAAAAGCATTGTTGCTGAGCATATGGCCAGAATTACAACTATACATCCTCCTCTGCAAAGGAGGAATCATTTGATGCTTGCCTTCAAACTAACAGTTTATTTTACTTCACCAAGTAAAGATAAAATCATAATTGAAGGGACTATTAAAGAGATGATTAACCAATCCCCCCTGAAATTCAGGAGTACGTGAGCACAGACATCTATGATCCTCTTTTGAAAATGAAAATACTGACATTTTTTCTTCTTCAATTTACTTTCAGTGGGTTACACAGGAAAGAAAATATGTGCACTAAAGAGAGAAGCCCTCTAAACTATTTCACTTAAAGAGCAAAATCTCACAGCATTTTATCAAATGCTTATGCTTTTTCATGTTCTTCTTCAAGCCAGATCCTAGATTCCAGATTCCAAATTTTTATGTAAACATTTCTGAAGTCGATACCAAACCTGATCATTTCTAATTTGCACTGGTTGCAGCATAAAACTTGAAATAGAAGCAATACAGCAGAAAAAAGAAATAGACTTTTGAGAACAGTCATTCACTCTTTCCACGTGGCTCATATCTCTTACTCTAACCTGTCTGATAGGATGGCTAACTCCTTCTCTGTGTTCATTTCTAGTAATTTTGCCAAAGTAACGCATTCTCGTTCATTGTTTTCTATCAAAGTTTGTCTCTCATCCAATTCCTTCATTACATCTTCTCTTTCTTGCAAAATCTCTTCAATCCTTCTTTCAGTGGCTTTCAGGGTTTTATTCAACTCTTCTATTTGTTCATTTAGGGCTTCATTCTTCTTCTCTGCATCGCTGTGGATATATTTTAATGAAGCAGTAAGGGTTAACTTTTCCACATTCATATTTAAAAAACAAAATGTAAGTCGCCAGTTTTTGTGGACACACAAAATAATTTCACAACTATATATGTTTGAAAGTAGACAGTGAAAACCTTCAAATTCCAATATAGTCCAAAAATAAAATTGCAGAGAGCCATGGGGCTGACTGACAGCTTAGCACCATGACAGTATTGGAAAAGAGTTCTAGTAAACTGATTTCTGTCAACATTACTAGGTACATGGGTGTGACACTTCTAAATATTCTTCCTGAGATCAGGAGCTCTCGTTAGTTTATTCTGTGATGTGACATAAATACAAAGACTCATTTAAATATTTCATTAATAGCCATCTGCACAATGTAGGTTTTAGAAATTGCTTCTCTGTAACTCTATAGGGCAAACTTCTTAGAGTTATGATGGCAGAGCTGCATTAAGCAGAGTAGTGAGGAAAATGTAGAAGAAAACCATCATACAAGATTTAAACCTGAGAAATTTAACATAGCCTAACGGTTTCTGTATTACAAATAGGGACTGGAAGCAGGAGATACAAGCTTCAGTGTAACCCTGTGCACAAACAGGGTACAACAGCCATCATTCATCTGGATGGCAATTGGACCACCGGGATCTGTGAGTGACCCGGCTGAAACTGCACAGTGCTAATTTGAGTTTACACTGATAGGAAACAGCACATGCCATGCTTCAGAGGGGAAGAACCCCAGCTTCACGAGAGAGAAAGAGAAGGCTGGTGGCTGGCTTACATTTCCCCCAATGAAGTATTAGAGACAGCAGTTCATGTCAGGACCTTACAGCAAAGCACCTGGGACTCAACAGCCGGTACAGAAGGACCAGGGGAGAAAGGGTTTGTAGCTCAGGCCACACTGGCAGCTGTGGAAATGTTAGTTTAAATGTTGATCCTAGTTTTAATCAACGACTATCCTCAATCATTTCCATACCCAAGGGATGAGAAGAAGTCATACATATATATATTCATGTATATAGAATTATTTATTAAAAACATACATTTTTTTCTGATTCAACTTCTCAGTTTCTTTTGCAAGTTGCTTTGGAACACCAAGGATCTTAACTAGCTCAGCCTAGTGACGAAACAGAAAGGTTTGATTAATAGCCTCAAAATCTGATGAGTTTTCATAGCAGTAACATTCACTTAGAACTGCTGTGAAAATTGGTAGGAAACATGTTTTTGAATTACTTGAGGTTGTCCCAGAGAATTGTACCTGCTACTTTTGAAACTAAACATTAACATTTACAATTTTAGTATGTCTTCAAGATAAAAATTATGCTTGAATATTATTAATACATCTTACTATGCCACTTACATCATGGAAAGAAGTAGACCCAAGTATGTTTTTAATTCTCAGCATAAATCTGTATGAACTGTAATCTGAGCAGCCTACAATAACACAAGCTAGCTGTCTTTATAGAAACCACTTTTTGATCAAAAGCATGACTATTATTTTTTTCTAAAGGAGTAATAAGGATATGGCACAGCAGTATGTTTCACTCCTATTGAAAAATGGTCTAATATTTAATGTAATGACATAATGAATTTGGAATGACAAACAACATCCAGAAGATTCACTGCTCCTTTGGACAACACATGTACCCCTATACACACACATGCACTCACAGATACATAGGCACAATTAATTTTGTGTTACTTTTAAGTAAGTCTGCATCTCCTGAAGCTTTTCCATTTCTTCCTCATCTGTTAATATCAGCTTTTCCTTGGATGAAACAGCTTCTTTTATTGAATCAATTTCTGCTTTCCTCTGGATTACTTCTTTGCTGAGCTCATCAAAATTCTCTTTCAACTGTTTAATTTTATCGTCTTTCTTTAAGAATGAAGTAAAAGAGTAGATTAATTGTATTTTCCTTTTTACATTTTGCAGGCTTCTGATAACACAGACTCACTAACATTGAATGATGACAACATTTTTAGTGACAAGATATGAAATGTATTTTTTTTACCAGATGTGTGTTTCTTCTATCGATACTATCAGAATGTTATTTCCAACAAAGCCACATATATTCCCCAGGATTTATAACTGCAAAGGTATTTTTCATGTTCACATCCGAGAACCAAAAATCTGCAGCTATCTTTACATGCAGCATCCATTTGCTGAATATAGTAAACCATTTCTTGAGTAAACAAAAAAATAAGATATCTTCTGAATCAGTTATTTATTCTTGCCCTAGAGTTATCAAAACAGAATGATATAATATAGTCTATAAAATCTGTTTCTTTTAAAATCTATTTTTCTATGTATTCTATTTTAAATAAACTCTAAAAATATGCACTGTGAAAACATTTTCAGTGATGTTTTTATATGTTAGCTGTCAGAACATAAAACGTTGCTTTTCTCATGTTTCATACTTACTTTTTCTTTTGACATTCTTTCGTATTCATTTTCCAGAAGCTTTTTTTCTTCTTGCAGACTACAGTAAAAATCAAAGCAGAACTAAATATATTAGTAATGTAATAATCATTACTGTAATATAGTAAATGGTAAAAATGTACGAAAGCCTATCCTGTGTTAGACTAAAACACACAGTGAATTATCATGAAAGGTGCTCAGATTTAAAGGAAGTTTGCTGACTGCTAGCTGGGGGTCCTGAAGGACTGAGTGTATGTATGGAGATGCACACATCTTTTTCTACAGTGCACACATATAAACATTTGAACCTGATTTTTCTGACCACCTCCTCCAGGGGTGTGTTCATGCCTCACTCACCCTTGCCTTTTACTAGTGGCACCCTACACCCACAAGTTCCTCCCAACCTCAGAAAACAAAATGTTAACATGGAAATGTGGCAAAAGGAAAGAGGAGGTGGGTAATAAATAGCCACAAAGACATCACATATCAAAGAAAGAGCAGGTGCTATGAGAAACCTTCTTCTTCCTATGGATGTTTTCACATACACATTTACTCTTCAGACAACTGTAAGTGAAGTCACATCTGGACTGGATCCTGTGAAAAAAAATCCTGAAAAGTGGCAGGGGTTATAGGCTAAGTCAAAGGATTATGGTAGAAAAATAAATTCAATAGCCACAGTGATCCTAACCTATATCCAAAACTAAATTGCAATTTAATTTCAGGCAACAATAGGGACAGATGCTAAAGAAGTGAAGAAGGAGGAAAGGAAAAAATAGGAAAGCTCTTAGATCTTGTGGGTGTTTAGTAACACTGCCCTGAGAAAGATGAAGGAATGATTATAAAAAGGGAGCTCAACCAACAAGCTTGTTGGATTTACAATAGGGAGCTTCTTGGTAGCAGGTAGGTAAATACTGCCAAACACAAAAGATTATCCCTGCTGGAGGTACATCTGTACATCCCCCGTGCATGCACTGGACAGGTCTGCACCTACAGCACGTACATGGGCCACAGCAGTCTGTATGCCATCAGCTCCAAACTGAACTGAACTGAACTGAGCCACTGTGCTATTCAATGGGAACAGGCAGGCAGGTTCCTGCAATGTAATTAGTACCTACAATGACATTTCAGAGTCTCAGGCTATAAAGAAGTAAAGATTGCAGCTAAGGAATAGGTGGAACAAACAAATCCGCTGTCCCAGGTATAGCAAAGAATCAACCTCAGTGCTTAAATTTGTGTTTATAACTCCAGTGGGAGGATGTGCTGGTCAAGTTTTGCTGAAATCCAGGGCAGTCTGGAAGAATAAATAACTCTTTAAATTAGGGAAGCATTAAGAGAAGGGGACAAACTTCCATAAAACAGTTGTGTCACTTGGAGCTGTAAAAAATGGCAAGGGACTCCTGAGCAGCCCCACCCACCCAAAGCAGCTATTACAGTTACCTCATAATGTGGCTGATGCAGAAAAGAGGCAGCTGATTGCTATTTCTTTTTCTTCTTCTGAAACCTTCCAGCAACAGTGTAAGACTTTGCATGGGGGTGGTGGTTCAGGTTTCAGAAAGTGTGTGGTCATGGCAAGAGAGATCAGTCTCCCAGCAGCCAGCCTCATGGAGGACCATCCCTAGGACCTTATGCTCAACACTTTAGAAGTGGTGATTAAAGGTTACCTCCTCCACTCCACCACTCCCACCCTCTCAATAAACTCTCTTATATTTGAGTCCTCCAACAAAAGGAGTGAAGTTTATACCTGGAAGTCTCAGGCAACATATTTCCAGTTAAAGAAAGGAAACAGAGAAAAAAAAAAAGAGAACTGGGTTGGTGGTGTTGCAATATAAACAAAACAAAACAAAACAAAACAAACCCAAAACAACATCCATCCCATGAATAAGAAGCTCTGGCTCAGATGAAGAGCAAAGAGAAAATAGACCCAGAGTAGATGTTGTTGATATACAGGATGTATGATATTTGTATGGGCAGAGTACAAGTATGCCTCCATAGGGACTGGTAATGTCTAAAAACTAATTTGAATGCCAGTGTTTGAGCACTCCCAGAGTGAACGAGTTTGCAAACCAAAATCTTCTAAAGAAAAAAGTTGAATTTAAATCAATCTTCCCCCAAATCTGATAAAATTAGTTTAAAAAAAAAATTCTAAAATTCCAAAATCATATTCCAAACCCATTTTGGCAGTAGTCCTAGTTGAACTCCTTGGGACTGGCATAATCACACTAGGGATAATGAATTTCTACTTTGCACAAATACCCGTAACTGTTTGACCGCCACAAAATATTATTAAATAAGTCCTGTGCAAACTGATTAAAGAGGTACTGCATGGCTTGTGGTTAGTCCGTGCTGTGCCCTCTTTCATATCACACTGGACGATCAAAAGAGCAATACCAAAGATCAGGAGGGAGAGCAAAGTTGACACTGTTTTCATTTTGTCACATTCCTCACTCATGAGGACAGATTCCTGTGGAACCATTCCAGTTTCACAACAAAGACTTTTCCATCCAGCAAAAGTAAAATGATTTGAACACCTCATTTTCTGTGACCTAAACAAAAGCAACAGTGAATGGCAAGGACCAAGCTACATAAACAGCCAGCAGACCAACCACTTCCACACAAAAACCAGTGGAAGTGTGAAAAGAAAAAATGGGTAAAAAGAAAGAAGTTAAATCTCTCCCTTTTGAGCAATGAGTTTGATCCAGCTGTCCATAGCCAGAAGTCAGACAGGCAGCCCTATGCAGCAGCAGCACATCCTGGGCTTCCTTACTGTCAGGGATAAAAACTGGGACCTCCAAAGGGGAGGTCATCTGAGGTCCCAGGTGTTTTAGGATGGCATAAATTACCAGTTGAAGATAACATATATCTCTCTGTGGACTCTAAAGGGGAAGCAGAATGATTAACACACATTTAAAAATCAAATAAGATTCTTCAAAGAATTTAAGTTTAGTCTCTGATTTAATAGAAGAACACAGAAGCTCAATGTAAGATAAGCAGAGAAATTTTGATCTTTCAATTTAGCATCTGAATCTTTTAATCTGTGTTATATGGATAACAACCCCATGACAGTTTCACTTAGACATCAATCACAACAACAATCAAAACAGCTGCAACTGGCATTAGGCATTTAAATTTCCCATTATCTTATAGCCCTTCCCTGATGGATGTATTTTTCAACATCACATGGATTTTATTATTATCATTATTATACCTCTAACAACACACACAATGGAAAGACAATAAACCTCTTAAGTTTAAACATTAATGTATGCAAATATTTCTAACATTGCTCTTCTTTTCATGAAGCCTAATAACAGTATTGTGCATGGAAATCTGTCATAGATGCAGACGTAATGAATTAAGAAAAGGCAGTTGGAAAACCAAGCCATTAATAAAAATACATTCCAGATATTTCCCTCAGAGACATTTACAGCTGCAAGATGACACAGAAATAAAAAAATTAAGACGGCGAGATTAAGAAATGTAATGGCAGTTGTCAACAGAGGTCCATTTCACTTCCTCAGCTCACGAAATAACCACAACACTGCTATCATTAAAAGTCCCATCATGCAAGAAAGTGAACTCCTTCAGCTACTCTGTCTCATAGCTGGGATTGCTTGGAAATCCACAGAAGGTGTTTGGCACCTCACAACTACAATCTAGTGACCACAGGTAGAAGATATCAGAGCTGACAAGCTGCCAGCATGAGCTTCCTGTAAGGCTCTGAGCTTACAAGTAAATTTCTCCTTTGTAATTAGTTTGTAGGTACCAGAGAATGCAGTCACAAGACCAGCTGATAACAACTTCACCTGTGACTCTATTTTACTTATGGCCTGTAATTCTTTACTAGAGAAGCTATGGACAAAAGCTTTACTTTTTAATTCTTGAGTGACTAATACAGAAATAATTACAAGTACTGAAATAGTTTTCCTTATTTGCAATGCTTCTACAAGGACAAAGTCAGTTGTGCAATCCTGACTTCCATGCAGTCGCACAGAGTACTTCAGTGACGAGCCACTTTGTTATCTGCAAAAATCACTGTGAGAGCTGGAGATTGGACCTAGGCGTTCAAACAAAATTGCTTTCAAGCATCAGGCACCTTTAATCTCACAAACTCTTGTTATAGACAAATTTAGTACAAATTAATTGCTTACTTTTAAATGAATTGTTCAGATGATAGATTTAGATTTAATATTTATTATTTCTCAACAATAAACTACTGTTGATACCATTATGTAATAAAGAAAAGCAGCTCTTCTTTATTTTGTCTCATAAACCAGAACTCCAAGCCTCACATGAACATTAAAGTGAAATGTCTCCTCAAGCCAGAACAAATCCTTGCTGATCACACTGATTCTTTCCTTCTTGTTCCACTAATTTGCTTTTTGCTCTATATTCTTACTTATTGAGGCTTCTTATCAATTATATGAAGAAATTTCATGGCTCTGAATGCAATTTTAGCAGAACTGAGTGGAGATGACTCTTTTTCCTTTTACTTTATTACCCTTGCCAAGTAGTTATTGAGAGGAAGAATACTCCCAGAGTCAGCTCTGACTTTGGGATAGTGGCCCAAGCTTTACAAGCTCAGTAAAATCCTTCCAACCCTTGTTCTCCCCCTGTGCTGAGCTCTCAGGCAGACACACCAGCAATGAGCCCAGTACATCCATATGGCAGAACAGGCCACAAACTGGAAGAGGAGGCGCATATCTACAGTGGGAACACACCCGATCCATGCAGTCACCCTCAGGGTGACTTCCCTGACAGTTGAAGTGTGTCAGAGAGGCTTCTGAATACCTCATGTACCTATTCAAACTATGAAAGTCACAAAATTCCTGAAAACCTGATGATACTACAATGCTGGAAGCAATTTAAATTTATTCTGGGAATGTTGACTATTCATTGAAACAATAAAGAATTAAAACAGAAGACAAAATATCATCTTCAGCTGTTAAGAAAGGTCTGGAAAAAAATATTTACAGAGGCAAGCAAATAGGAAATTAAATAGGGATAGAAGAGTATGAAATACTAAGAGACCTTGAGACGTTTGCTAATGTTATGGTGTATCTGTATGACTCCGCAAGAGAGAAATGTCATTGTTGTCAGATTTGAATCTGAGTGCAAAAAAGGTGCTAAGTAATCTTAGTTATCAGAGAAAGTGAATTAGGGCAGGAAACAAAGATATCAGAGATAAGAGGGATGCTTCAGAGAAAGAAAGGTTTACAGAAACAGTGGAACAGAGATCTGCAGAACCAGGGAAAGAAGATCAGATTTCTCACTTAGAGCTGAGCAGTAGGTCTGAGTAGACATTCTAAAAAAAAGGATAAAGCAGTAGATAAGACACACAGATAATCCCTTCAAAACCTTTTCCCTTCCATGTTCCCTGCCTGCTATACATACAAAGGTAAATAAACAACATGTTTGTTTTCAGACTGAACAGCCATTAGTCATAATTCCCAAGGAGAAATTCACTTGTAAGTGCCAAGCACAGCTGGGACTGTATTAACACAGTTGGACAACAAGGGAAACTCTGTTCCAGGGAGATCAAGGGCCAAGAGAGGTTGGACCATGACTTTTTATCCTGAGAAATGAAGGAAACCAAGCAGCAACCTAACAGCAACTTCTAATATCCTTTGATGCAGCTTCCCTCCCCTCTGTCTGCGACATTGTCCATGCACACAGATATTTCAGCAGATGTTGCTTTATCCTTTGGATAAAACCAGCAAGCATATAGATCTCAATTTTACATCAGTGTCACTATTAGATCACCTGCTACTCACAACTCTATTCTGGACATTCATTTCCACTGTCTTTCACAGGCACCAAACTCATCCCTTCATTACAAACATGTATTCACACCCATTATCTGGTTTTCTTCATAGTACATTTCTCATTTCTCCACTACATTCACTCAACCATTCTTCACACATATTGTGCTAGTCCTGTTCATTCTATGGTAGCCCAACTCAAAATCAGTATAATTTCTTAAATATCTCTGGAATTTCTCTCCCAGTAAGCAAATCCACACATAACCAAGGCACATTCTTCTCACTTCACACCCACAACACGCATAAGACCCAATCCTACCGTCAGGCATGAAACAGATTCCAAACATGGAACAATTAAATAATCTGTAGCTCCAGAGTTTGCAAAATTGACAAATTAAAGGGAGAAGGGGTTGTACAAAAGAGATCTGTCAAACCATTCTGCAACAGTGAAAATGAAGACAGGATCAGATATTCGTTATCTCATCCAATTCAAGAACTACAGGGCACTAAAAGAAGCTGTAGGAGTCAGGTTAAAAAAAGCAGTGAGGTGGCAGTTCTTACGTAGTTAATCTGTGGAACTCATCGCCCAGCGTGTTGCAATGTCAGAAGTTTGTTCTGGAGAAGACGGGAGAAGTTCAAAGGAATAGGGGTCAACTGAGGACTCCCAAACACAGAGGACTGTATTTGGCTCATGAAACCCTCACATCACAAGTTGCTGGGGCTGCACTTTTGGTATCCATTAGATAATGTACCTCATGGACCTCTGGTCAGGCTGTACAGCTGGGCTTGATCCCAGGCAATACATAAGACATAAGTTTCTTACTACAGTGAAGGAACATTTTTTACAGCATGACTGACCCAAAAAGTGGATTTTTAATATGCAAGATATTCAGTTCATATATAAAGATTAATCCAGTAAATGTTCAAGGGTAATTGAAATAATACCTACGCTGCATTTTTATAGAATAGAATTCTCCTTTTGACCAGAGGTAGAAAAAAAAGAATAGGAAAATATTCCCTAAACGTATAAATCCTCATAATTTTTTTTGAAAATTGATGCAAAATCAGTGAAAAATGTTCATAAGCTATGAGGACAAACAGTTAAAAAGCATGATACTTTTGAAGACCTCATTTCTGGACTGCTTGGAAATTGCAATAAATTCTGTATTTAATAATTATTTCAGGAAATTTCATGTTTCTTAGTTATCTCATAGCAAATAATTTTTTCCAGATGCTTTCCATGTTTCTTTCCCACTCCCAATTTGCTTCATTCTCAAGTTTCTTTTTCTCTTAGAGCAAACACTTGGCTCTAAAAAACCAAAAAAATCAAGAAAGAACTGCCAGAAAACTCTGCTCCATGCAGTGTGTGCAGTGTTCCTGATTTCCTTGCAGGATAATAACCTTAACTGCTGAGATGCTGACATTGCGTGTTTGTATTTATACACACACCAATGACACTAGAGCTGGGTTGAAGATGGGTAAGAATAACAAGCCCCCCCCCCAAATAAAAATCTGATTTTATCTGCCTAGGTATATATTTTTACAAATGCAATACTTCTGCTTGTAATTTTGCTATAAAGTATGCAGATAATTGAAACGTATACAATACCAAGCTAATTTTGGACTGTTGTCCTTATATAGAAATGTTAAGATTTCACTCTTTTCACAGCAAATTTATCATTTTTCTGACATTAGAATATACAAGTGTTTCTTCCCCTTTGAATACCTGAATAGAAAAACTCGAATGCACTGTGCTACTGATGTTAAAAATAGCATTGGGTCTATTTATGACATTGTTCCATAAAATCCAAGCCAATAGGTCTCTGAGACACTTTAAACATTTGTATTGAAGGTGTCCTAGACTAGAACTGTTCATGTTAATTTTGCCTACCTAAATATTATTCATGCAATGTAGTAAATTTTAAACAGCATTTTAAAGGACACCATACCATGTTCTAAATTGAAAACTATCTACAAATCTCTCACCATGGTAAATTTATTTATCACTGACATGTTGCTGTTACTAGGGAAAGTTTGTGGCAATTTGTTCAACAACAGCCATCAAGAAATACGTCCATGTGAGATGTAAAGGAGATTGAATTTTATTCCATGTAATCATCTTTCTAGATTAGCTATGATAAAATTAGCAGCATTTGACCACTTTCACCTACCATTCCACCTTCAAACGATTTTCACACACTCTTCCTTTAACAACTTTGTATTCACTTCGGCAGCTAAGAAGTTGTTGCCTTATTTGGGAAGCTTCGCTGGAAGCTTCATCGGGGAACTGTTCTGCTTTTTCCAGTCCACATTGCTGTTCCAGCTCTGCACTCAGGCGTTCGGCTTCCTGCAACAGCTGAGTCTCAGATTCCTGTAAACTACATTAAATAGACAAATTTAGAACTAGTCAATGAGAAGCACAAGCTTTGTATTTATACTTCTTTACATATATAATATTTAATTCAAGATTTTCAAGATGAGATGGAATTAAGATCTGAATAATCTAGTCTGACCTCCTGGTTGACTGTGCCTTGGACAGGAGGTTGGACCTCCTAAGTTCTGTTCAAACCTGAATCATCCTATGATGCCATGAGAGCAGTGGAATCTGGTCTCAGGGTTTTTTTTCCTGCATACCTACAGTTGGAGTGAGATTCATCTCATCTAATTTTAACCAGATGACAGACTGTTACTTAGTTTAATTTATTTGTCTAGCACTTCCTAGACACAAATTAAGAGACAGGGAATCCATTTTATCCTAAGAAGTGCCAGAGGCTAGATCTGATTCAGTGTGGAGACCTATAATGGTGAAGTATTCACCAGGACAAGGCCCAGTCTAGCCTGTATGACAACTTTCTTAATAAACACTGGCACATCTACCCAGTGATGAATTACATCTCACTACTGCTGTAGTGCTACCAAGATCTGAAATAACTCATGTAATGATACACAAGCTGAAAACACATTTTTGGGCATCTGTGGAAGCCTGTAGGTCAATGATCAGTGATCTGATCTGACTTGTATTACCAAAGACTAGCTCCACAGAAACAACAAACGAGCTCCTGTCAGAGTCAGGAGACTGGTATTCATAATATACTTAGGAACCTGTGTGGTGACAGCTGAAAAACATCCTAAAGGCTGTTAGTAAAATACATGGATTATTATGGAAAACTCTTAAAGGGAACTACAGTATGAAAATTCATATACAATGCACCACACATAAACCTATGCTTTATGCTATAGAAATCATGGTGTATGCCTCCTCAATATTACTACATTATGACTTTTATATAATGGCATGCTAAAATTAGTCACTACTATGTAGAAGAATAAAAAACTCTATCACTTGCCTTTTATTAATTAAAAATATAGTACAATTCAATTTATTTTAAAAACCAAGGAACTTAGAATTTCCCATATTGAGAAACTCCAGACATAAATTTTGTCTCAAATTTGACATTTATGGCTTAGACAGAAAAACAAAATTACAAATCACACTAAAGAGTAGAGTTGAGATGGTAAAATGGTGATAAAAACACAAAATATAAAACTGACTATATTGCACAAACATAGTTGAAACAACATAGCCGAAAAGGTTTTGGTTCGTGGAACATTTCTCCCCAGATAACCACTTCCTTTTTTTTAAAACTAGAAAATAAGAAAACCACATACTTCAACAGAAAACAGAGTGTGCCTTTATTATGAAGAAATAATTTTAGGTGTCATGTATCTACACACATATACTAAAGGAAAAATAAACGGACTTATTGACACTGCATTCTGTATGATATTTAAATCTTCTTTAAATCTAACAGAATTTTTGCAGTTGTAGGAGAAAATATAATTGGTTGTAGTAATACACATCATTTCAAACAATTCTTTCATAGCACATACATTTTACATACAGTTACATAAACATATAAGTGAATTCATAAAGACAAAGTTCTTAGTATTGATTTTTTCAAGATAATTTAAAAAAAAGAAAAACAGAAACAAGAATTGAGTGTTGAATCTAGATTTTGCTCCCTACAGATGCCAACAGTATTTTTTCATGTGTTGATTTAAATTTAATTAAAGACAATGAAGAAATAACTGCACATCTACACAATGTAAACATATAGAATGACACAACTGCAAAAGTAGCTTTGTGCAGTCTGATGTGGCAGCTTTTGAATTTGTGAAATAATTAGTAATTTAGCAGAGGCTTAAGAAAATAAGATTCCCCATCTGCCAATGAATCTTCATTATTATCTGAGTATATTCTAGTTTGGGTTATCAGAATATTCATATTAGGTTCCTAAATTGAGATAATATAAATAAAATCTACAACTAATCTACACATAATTGAGTGACTAAAAGGGTTTTCAGGGGCAAAATACAACCTCAGATACTTCCACTTTAGATGCAGCCTTACTGCAAAGTGGATGGGTGAGACAGCACCACAATGGGATGACAGCCTGTTCTCAGTGAACATAAATTCAAAAGCCCTTGAGACTTTGAAGAAAAGTATCAAAGGTGTTATCTGCCAGGTAACATCTTTTAGCATTTCAGAATGCCAAATTGTGCCAAACTGAAAGCAAGAAATAAAGGACTATTTGCCACTAAACAGAGGACTGCACTATGCACTTATAGCTCTGCGTTCACTGGCAACAGCCTTGGAAACTACCTGCACACAGACTAACTGCATTCATCATATTAGACAAATTTGTATTGTATATCAGAGAGATCAGGTGCAATAGTTTGGCACAGTTGTCATATGGAACTGTGCTACTTAAGATGTATAAGTCTTTCTCATTGAGATTTTTATATGCTAATGAAGGAAAGAAGAAAACACACACAGCTTGAAGACCTCATCCTGCATCATTTGTCTTAACATGGCATTGCAACAACACTAGGACAGATGGGCATTAATTAGGAAAGGGATTGAATTTAACTGTAAGATGTGAAAAAATAAATTATTGATCCACAGAACTGTACTGCACAAGTTAGGGTGAAGAACTAACAATTAAAAACAGTATTGGTTCTGCGAAGGGTTCTTTGCAGGAAGAGAATATACACACATACTTCACTTCCCACCAGGACAGTCCTTACAGCTGATGGAGAAAACCAGACCCTTGCAGACGTCTGTGTAAGGAGGAAGTGAGTGGTCCCTATTTCTAAATACTGACTCTTAAGGGACCCTTGGTACCTCATTCAGATGAGCATGTTTACTGATGTTAACACATGGACAAGTGAATCTCACTTTTGATGTCTGAATCCCACTTTTGATGTCCTTAAAATATACTGGAGATCGTGATCGATTTGGGGTAATTGATTTCCCTCGCTCTCTTTTAGCAGTAGGAGAAATATATCTGTGGGAATTAGTGCTTGTTCACACATGGCTGTTTTGCTTTGACACATGACTACATCTAATAAAGAATGTGACATGATTCTCTCTGATCCACTCTCTTACAGAAGTACAGAAGGCCATTTCATACTCCTGTGAGAATGATGGAAAAAATGAGAGATGTAATCTACCATCTAACATTTTCATGCTTTTGGTGCATGCTGTTAAGGGTAGTTTGAAGTGTGACAGAAAACACAGCTGAGTCCTGTTTACACTCAGGCCGTATTCCACTTGCTATACACACAAAGGGATTGCCTTTACATAAATGAATGTCCCGTATAAAAGAATACTGTATAAATACATAAAACATGTAGGAATATGTTTGTATTTTTCCAATGAAAGATGGTTTTCAAACTAACACTGGCTAAAAATCAACTAATTAGCAGCTACTGGATTTCTGCTTCAGCTCAGTGAACACCAGTATGGTAGAAACCTTCTCAATCAATTAATCCAAACCCCACATAATATGTTTGATCAGAGCAGTTAGAAAAGTCATTTGTGTTTTCTAGGAACGCGAACTGGTTTAGTAATGCTGTTTTTAATTTTTCTTCTCAGAAAGATTTGCTATCTATTTCAGTAATCTGAAATAAAGTCAGATGACATTTCACAGAGTCAGAGCCATATACCAATTCCCCATTTTATTAAGATAAAACTAGAAGACTCAGATATCCTCAAGAAAAACTATTATTTTAGTATTTTGGGAACCCTTTTTTAACTACATTACATTACTTAGCACTTGCTGCTATTCAGATTGCCAGGATGCACAGCAAATCCCAGCATAACCCAAATAAGCAGGTATAACCTGAATTAGTTTTAGAATACTTAAATTAGGCTTTAGCTTCAATGACAGAATTGCCATAAAGGTTTTGATGTGGAGTGTCAGTGAAAGTGGGATAAAATATTGTTAATATGGTGGATATTATGGTATGTATCACAAAAATGTAACAGGATTATCATGATGCTGATTTTACTGATAATTACAGGTATGCTGTAATATAAAAATTATTATTCATAAATACTAAGGTAGTATTGCCGTATTTTCAGTAGGACTTCTCTGTTCTGGGACACCCTGTTCACCTGGTACAACTGTAGTATTGTGTCCCACTTTGTCCCTCTCTATCTCCCTCCTTTCACCCACACATGCCCTGCCCAAGCCTGGCATCAGGCCATGAGCATGATCTCTTCTCTCTCCCCAGCAAGAAATGGTGCAGGGCAGGCTCACAACTGCTACACCTAATTTCCAAATTTCACTTAGACTTTGAAGCTTAAGCTTCTAATCAAAATCTATTATCTGTCTAATGTGACTGTCAATATACTCAGAGGGTAAAATTCACACCTATTTAGGAGTCACAGTTTCATTTTCCTTCTTAGAAACGAGCCTTTAGCTTCTTCAGTTGCTCTCTATGATGTCAACTCAGGAAGTCAGTCTTTTCTTGTATAAAAATTCTGCCTACATGATTTTCAAATACATATTTATTTTAAACTTGCAAATTGTCTGTTGCAGTCTATACATCTATTCCCAATATTATTATGTTTGCATTAGAAACAAAGATGTTCAAACAAGTATTTAAGTATCCCAAATTACCTTGGAAGTTCCTATTAAATAATACTGGTTTTCAACTTTGTGTTCTGGCTTCCTGTTTATGAACTGTAACTGTAAGAAAGCCTTAAATGATAATTAGGATTCAGCATGAGCAGAAATTTACTTTAAAAACATAATGCTTTGGCTACCGGATGTTTAAAAAGGAATATTATACCTTATCACAGCCTTATGCAGCCGGGTGTACTGTTCCTTCAGCTCAGCTACTCTGGTGTCTGTGATTTTTCCAGCAGAAAATAGCTATGGAAGGCAAACAAACAGTTATGAAATCTCCTAAGCACTAATACTTTCATTCTGCTGCAACTTTTTATAACTGTAATTGGCAGGCTTTCAGTTTATACAGACTTTGGTAACATAACAAATTAAATACACAACCAAATCAAATGCACAGACAAAAAAATGCTTATTTACAAAACAATTCAAAGCATAAATATAAGAACATAAAGAATGAGTCTGTCACAACTACAGTGCAGGTAGCACTGTACCAAAAGAATGTGTCTGTCACAACTACAGTGCAGGTAGCACTGTACCATTTCTTCTCTGACTTTCTGTCTGTATTAATATTTCATGATAATTCTGTCTTGACTTTGAACTCAGGCTCTAAGTAACCTCTTTTCCACATTGCTTAACTGGATGAGTTTCGGTATAAACGCACTGGCCTGCACAGGTGAAACTGAGGCTTAAAGTGCCTCCGCAGGCAGTAGGATTGTAAAAAAAATGAGCTGGGCTAAAGCTGGATTATCCCCAGGCAACACAACACATTACCTTACATGCCTGTGCAGGTCTTCAGCAAACACCAAGATCAAACAGGTCTTTTAAATACCTCCAGGGATAGCGACTCAAACACTTCCTTGAGCAGCCTGTTCCAAAGCTTGACCATGCTTTCAGTGAAGAAATTTTTCCCAATATCCAATCTAAACCACCCCTCGTGCAACTTGAGGCCATTTCCTTCTGCCTTATCACTTGGTACCTAGGAGAAGACATTGACCTCCACCTGGCTACACCTTCTTTCAGGTAGTTGTAGAGAACAGTAAGGTCTCCCCTGAGCCTCCTTTTCTCCAGGCTGAACACCCCCAGCTCCCTCAGCTGTTCCTCATCAGACTTGTGTCCTTCACCAGCTCTGTTGCCCTTCTCTGGACACGCTCCAGCACCTCAATGTCTTTCTTGCAGTGAGGGGCTCAAAACTGAATATGGGATTTGAGGTGTGGCTTCACCATTACTGAGTGCAGGGGGACAATCACTGCCCTAGTCCTGCTCACCACACTATTCCTGTGTGGTATTTCTTTAGAAAACCTTTCTTCCCTGCCTTTGGTCACAAGTGAGGAGAACCAGCTTAAATCCAATTAAAAAATGTAAGGTGATCCAGTCCATGGTTAGCCTTGCGCAGCACCAAGTCAAATCTGCAACTTCTATGGGACCCTGCCAAGAAATGTGATTATGCAGATCTCCTGAAATAAGAAGTGAAATTACTACAGCACCAAGAAAATCCCAGAAGTTATAATTCAATCTTTAGAATATTCACAAGAAACCATCTAGAACTAATCCTATGGTCAAGACACAGAATACAAGTAAATATGTCAAAGGAAGTATATATTTTCTTGATAACTGTTTAAGTATTTTTGAAGATCTGTTTCAAAATATTTCATGGTAGCAAAGAGAATCTTTGCTTCCCGAGACCCCGAGAAAAGAAAAGAAGGTCTGACTTTCATTTGTTTGCATGAGATTAAAGATAGATTAAAGCAGCTCTCAAATATTTATTTTGGCATTCTCTATGAACTAAGATATTGTTCACTTAAGTTCAAAATACTATCTAGGTCTTCTGTGAGAAAGAAAATATTTCCCTTTCTCAACCCATTTATTTCTTAGCCTCATACGTAGATACAGTTGTCCTATTTGTGTGGTACCTTACTAATGTGCTTTCCCCATGCTCCTCTGATCTGTACATGTGAGTCACAGGTTTTTTTTAACTGCTTAGGTTCTCACTGCAGATCTATGCCATGTTTGACAATGCTTCCACAGAAATAAACTTGCTTGTCCTGGAGGCTGTGTCTTCTTCTTTATGTCCATAAACTTTTTACAGATTTGACATCTAATTTCTCAGTTCAGTTCCGAGAAAAGAGCTCTGTTTCAGGAAGGTTGGTCCTACACAAAGTGAAGACTTGTAGCATTGAGGACTACACAAGACAGACCGCAGGGATGGCATACCAGCATGTCAAAGGCAGCGAGATCTCCTGGAAAGTTTCATCACCAGATAGTTCCCATTACCACAGCATTATTGGGAGAGCCATCAGAGAGACAGCCCTGGGCTACCCTGCTCCTAGGACTTGCTATTAAAGCCTGGTATACTGTTTCTCCAAGGTTCTTGGGAGGGCAGAAGGGAAGGATGCAACTGTTTGAAGGGAAGAAATAATTTGTGGAAGAAGGGAGGAAACATGTGATCCTATTTTAGAAAAATTGTATTAATTGTAATGATAAATTACAGACAAGAGATGATGCCCCTGATATACAGATATGTAATTCTTTCAAGGTGGCCTGTCCCACATTAATGATAAAATAACCAAGAGTGTTTATGCACTCATAGTTCATTTTATTGCTCTTGCATTGCTGGGTTAAGTGAAATGTAGGTCTCCTCAGTGTAACTAATTACATTGCTACACTGAAAAGTAAAAGAGTGAGTGGGAAGATGAAGCAGTAAGAAAAAAAAAAGGGTTTGAAAATGGCAATTGAGAATGACTTTTTTTTCAGTCCTGTGTTAACCATAATGCTCTGGAAAGAACTGAGGTAATTTTATTATACTGGTGATCTCAGATCTAGAGTCTGGAATACAATCGGATAAATATTCTTAACTTGTTGAGTCTTCCAGTCCCATTCCATGTCAGCTGTACTTCACTGTATATTGCTTTTCTCAGATTTTCTTTCTCGTTATATAATGAACTGGGACCCCATACGTTTTCAAACACACTCAACATTGATAGATCATCTGGATAAACCAGAATAATTTTTCGTTATCTAAATGCAGAATTACTGGAAAGTTGGATGAAGATTTGTCTTTTAATGGATGGTTGCCTGGCAACTTTCTGCTTTCCATTTCTCCGTACTCCCGTAAATGCAATTACATTGAAAATATGGAAGTATGTGTCTTACTACTGGATTTACTTGCATCTTCTCCTTTTAATTTAAAATTTCTGTTATGTTTACTTCTACCCTACTAAGTTACCCTTAAGTTGCTCTTGTGATTTTCTGACTTTGTTACAATTTTTTGTATTGCTTCGCGATTTGAAGTCTGGCTTTTCTAGCAGAAAAACAAAACAAAATAAAACAAAACAAAACCAAATCCAAACCCAAGTTCCAAAGCAAATTTGTTTCCTTCAATCAGTGACAAGTCCCATGACACGAAGTGCTGGGTAATTCTGTCCTATTGCAAAAAACGTGGAGGAAAATTTTGCTGCAAAGGTGAAAGGGAAGGACATATCCTTAATATTTTTCCGGCAAGAAAAGGTAGATTTTTTGGCTCTGAGCAGGAATCATTTAAATATAGGAGTCCATGAGAAAAACAGAACATACTTATGCTCAAATAGCTGTTCTGTACACCTGAATAACTTTTCTCTCTACCCATACCAGTAATAAGTTCATATTCACTCATTACCAACAGTTCCCCACCAGACTTGTCCTCAAAATCTCCTGATGAAAATTCCAAGAAAAAGTCAGAACTTTGTGAGGTTACACACTGAGGGACCTCTTTTATATCCTTCCAGCTTGACTTCAGGCACACTAGCCAGTGGATCTAAGACCACAGTATTTTCTCCAAGGCTGGAAGGTGGATACAGATAGATGTTTGTAAGAAAGAGAACATGTCAGAATATGAATGGAAATTAAAACCACAAAAGGGAGAGGACCCACCTGATAAACGAGGTACTCATCCATGTGAGCAAAACTAGTGAAATCTGGCCCCAACTTTATCAATGCCTCTTCCCTCTGCATTAAGTGCAGTGGGCATTCTCCATTTTATCAGATTATATTCAATTCTTTCTGACAGTCAGCTCAAAACAATGCAGCACGGAACTCATCTAAAATTCCAAAAACAAGTTTTCCGTAGCTCAAATGTGATATAAATAAGAACTCTAGGAACATTTCCCATTTCAAATTTCAAGGCTCCTAAAGTCCTTTTGGGACTCTCCAGAAATGAATAAAATTCAGCCAAATCTTAAACATAAATACATGATGGAATCTGAATAGTGGTCTAACTCTTCACAGTCTTTTGATAAAAAACCCACACAAAATAAGCACAGAAGATAAATGAAGTCACGACCAAGAAATTACCGATTAACATCAATTACTTACAATCATTATTAAAGTGAAGCACTTGAGGCTTCTTAGGAAAGACTCAACTTCAGCAGTGCCAGGATCTCTGCATTTTGGAGAAATGATGTAGCTAACACGTGTTTCTAATTATGTTTGCAGTTACTGCAAAACAACTAAAATGTATTCTAAGCTCAAATGGAATAATAACACTTTCCCCTTCTTCAGGCTAAGTTGTAGGTTTTGTAACTGTAACAAGACATTATGACTACACTTAATGTTATTTTAACACATTGAATGTGCAACATTTTATATTCATTTTCTATTTCAAACATCTAAAAGGTCTTGTCAAAAAACTCTTCTGCCTCCCAATAGTAGATTAGAGAAAAATATCAAGGGTTTAATATATTTTATAGTTTGTATACACTCAGGATTTCAGTATAGTATTAGCCCCTTGGCATATGGCTCTTCTGGCCAGTCTGCTATGTCAGGTTTGGAATTTTCTTTCTGTGCTGTTTATTTGAAGAGCTTTTCTTACCATTTTCACATAATATTTAAAAATTTAAGCATTCAGGGAAGAGAAAGGGTAAGTGCTCCTCTTTGAACAGAGAGCTCTACATCCTCTGTCAAAATCCTCATGAAGCCACACAGTTTGGACACTTAGCACACAGCTCAGTGTTCCTTACTCCGAGGAGAAGGCAACTCCACCTTCTCAGGGGTTGTTTCAACAGCATAGCACAGCAACAGGTACAAGCACACTGAACCCACGCTACAGCTCCTGCATCTCTATCCATATTGCTGGATACCGGTCTCCACAGAACCATAGCGCTAGGGATATCTGCTGGTGTTTGGCTTGCCTGTGCCTGGTATCTCCAAACTACCTAGGCAAAATCTTGGACCCACGATAATGCACTAAGGGAACTGGAGATTCCTCCTCAAGCTCAGCACATGGCTCAGAACAAGTTTCTAACTATAACTTCTCACTAATTATGGAGATCGTGTCCTGGCTACTTCAAGATGGAGCATCTGAAAATGAAGGAAAAACAATTAAGAGGTTGTGCTTTTAACCTCTCTGTCAATCTTTAAAAAAGCCGAAACACAATACAAGAAAACTGCTCCAAAAATTACCAGTCCTGATGCCAGTGAATTTAACAGGACTTCTGTGCCAATTTCAATACATAGGACAATTTTTACCATCATTTTCCTAGAGGGCTTAAAGAATGCACTTCATTTTCCAGAATGCTGTATTTACATAATTCTTATTACAACATAATGTAAAGCAAAAAATAAACTCCACATCATACAAGAGAGGAATAAAGTCAGAAAAATTAAGGCAGGAAGGAACCTCTGGATGCCATTTAGTCCAACCTCCTGCTCAAAGCAGGGATAGCTTCAAACTTAGACCAGGTCAGGTGAGGGCCCTGTCCTGTCAAATTTTGGAGAAATGGTGACTGAATAAGGATACAGTGGCTGAATATTTATTGCACCCGTTATAAGATAGTCCCTGTATTCTGCTGATGTACTATCAGCTCTCTCTAATTTTTACCCAGAAGATACTGATTTGTCCTGAAGTATATTGAATCTAAACACTGACTCCCTTACTTTGTCTCACTTGCATATTTTTCCCAAACTGCGTAGTTAAAGACTGAAATACATTGCCTTTAGACTTTAGGAAGTGTAAGGAAGGCAAAACCCCCCCCCAAAACCAGAATAGAGACTAATATTTAAGTAAGTATATTTAAGATTCTAATTATTTTTAATAATAAAATTTAACTAATTAAATTATTTCAGTCTGCTTTCCAGCACTTATAAGAAATAAGAAACATTCTCAGTGAGGCTCTTAGTAGCAAGAGCCAAAGATGACTACCTAGCTCAGCCCAAACACCAGACTTTTAGATGACCTAAACTCCGATTTTAATGTAAAGTGTTACATCACCATTTATACATGCCCAGAAAACACAGTCTTTACACTTTTTATTCAGTCATCGTGCATTTTTCAATGTCTCAAATATTCATACAGAGTTACGGAAGACTAACACTTACAAAATTATCTATAATTTCTCTACTCAACAATATTTCAGGATTCAGTACATATTTCAAAGTATTTTAAGACAAGAAGATAAAAATCACTAATTTAAGGCTGTAAACATCTAGTTACACAATAAAATGTAGTTATTGGTATGCAATTCTGCATTCCATTTTGGAGATTGGGAAACATTGAAAGTACACACAGAAATAGCTATACTGCAGATATTTAGGGAATGATAGCCTTGCTTAAGTCATTATTCTAGAGAAAGGTTATGATGGTACAAAGTAAAGAAAAATGCAATGAGGTTTTTAAATTGATACTGTAACTAGAGTTTAAAATAAGGTGTAATCCCTCTCACCTGGTACTACATACATTTATTACAGAAAGTAGACTTTAGAATAAATATGGGAAGTCCATAGGAAAAGCCTATTTACCAGCTTTTCAAGTAGAAAAGTATTTGTTACTGAGTTTCCTAAACATTTCATTTAGGTGATAAACAACAATACTTGAAACTCTGAGATTATTGATTGCACAAATGCAGTCAGGTGGAGGTAAAGGCGTACACAAAAATCATAAATACACTTACAGTAGAAACACTGTACTGCCTTACATTGAACTTCTACAATTTTGGTTTTTTAATTACAGATGGATGAACCAGGCATCCTTTAATGAAAAATAAACTGCTGAAGAGCCTTCTAAAGCTAATAAATAATGACTAGGAAAAATGATATCCTAAATTCTTTCCCAAGGCACGGTTCATAACAGTTGTTTTATCCCCCAGTTCACGGGAAAAAGCAATCCCTACATGGAAAATATAAACATCAGCCAGAATCAAGATGGCACAGTGGGTGAGAAAACACTGGTGGCCAATTGAGTCTTGCATGGCTCAGTAAAAAAGGGCAAATGAGACAGGTAAGACAGGCATTTCGGGAAAGGACATGGCTTTCCTACTGTCACCTCTTTGGCTACTAAGCTTGAAACAAGCATACTAAATAACCAGCACAGTCTTGGGGCAGGTTTGCAGGCATCAAAAAGGAATTTTTCTGAAAAGACATAGGAGGAAGAGGCTTTTGTGTTTGTTATATCATCACTCTGAAAGTGCATTTGGGTTTATTCTCTTCGTGTATTGAACCAACTACAGCATCTTCTATGGCTACAGACAAAGGCAATAGCAGTAAACTGTAGATTTTGAGCAGGCAGATCAGATGTCATGGGAGAAATAGAATTAATAAGAACATAGTTTTGTGGATCTCCTTCTTTACAAATACGGTCCTCAACAGAAGGAGTGGTTTTCTTTGACCAGATGAATTTTATAACACGTATTGCATTTACAGTTGCTGATATAAATATCACATCTACTAGTTACATGCTCTGTCAGTGCTGCCTTTCTGCCTGCTGCCAGAATTTACAGATAAAGCAATGAACAATTTAAGCAGGTAGGAAAGTCATGCAGCCACTAGTTCTATGTAATCTGTATCTGAATAAGAATTTTAACAATTAATATCAAATGGAATAAGACTGCCTTTCCTTTTGTGTTCTGATGTGTTTTCATAGACACATGAGGAAGCTGAATAGGTAGTCCCACAATCCAGTGGACAACAAAAGGACTGCTTGCATGAAGAATGACTACTGTGTTAAAAAAGAAAACAATTTAGTTAACCTGAAAGAATTCTAAATCAGAATTTGTTTCTAGTATAGACTTTTGGTATATTTTCCACGTTGTGGAAAAACTTGAGAATTAATCTAATTACTTGTCATCCTCTTTCTCAGCCCAAATGTATCACAGAATCAATGAAGTCTACAAAAAACATCAGAAATACTACTGCAGCAGTTGAACCTCAACACATTCCACCTCTGCCACCAAAATGCTTCATATGAATGAGCCCCAATGTACTTCAGGTTTGTTCATACCAATCATTTGAACTGCTTAAACCTGAATATTTTGCAGCAATTCTTCTGCAGGAGATGTTGACTCCCAGAACAAAGTCAGAAATCAAACAGATGCCAAGCTGTTGTGTTTTAAATTGCCATAGTCACCAGTTAAATTAACATCTGCCTACAGTCATAACTTTGTTGTTTTTTATTTGACCTACATTCCATTATCTGCCAGAAAAAAAAAAACAAACCTTACTCTAAAAATTCATGGGAAACGGTTCATGCTGGTTTTGATAAACTTTGGATAAACAATCCTCAGACAAGTCTGATAAAACAAATATATCACTTCTTTAACCTTGTAATCACTGGGTAGTTCTGTGATCAGAATTAAAATCTTCAGTAGAATTTAAGAGTATCTTGATCTGCCAGTTATTTTCTTTACCTTTAGGAAGATGTCTGTATGATAAAGATATCTCTTCAGTCCACAGGAAGAAAAATAGATTCCTAAAAAGTAGACTAGAAGAGATTAAAAGCTACAAGAAAGTGAGCTTTAAGTAAAAAGCAAAGACCTTAGCAGAAAAGTCTCAGTTACAGTCACCAGCTGCTATTCAGTTAGATCCTTCCACAGCTGAAAAAAATTGGCTTTTGGGTTTTGCGATTGCTTAACTAATTTAAAGCTTTAAGTATTATGCAGAACACTCTAGGTCTAGAGAAGCCCCATCTGGGAAGAAACTTAGTTTATAAAGAAACTGCAGGTCTCAGTTTAAATCTGGTCCAATATTTCTGCCATTAGTTAAAACATTAAACATTAGTTAAACATCTCATCTGCATCAGCATCTCACAGCTTAAGACTACTCAGTGTCCTTTCTAAGGGCAAAGAATGCTGAAAAACTCAGATTTGCAAATTTGCTTCATTTATTCCCAGAAGGACAAGAGACATGAAACATGAAAAAGGCTGTGTCATACTATTTTGGGTTCCTAAAGAAAGAAGAAATGTGACAAGTTGTTGGGAATGGACATTCCCTGACAGAACAGGAAGAAAGACCAGTACTCAATTACAAGAGTGCTCCAGGCAGGAGAAGCATACAGACTGGTGGAGAAATGGATCGTTTGGACTCCAAGCAGACTGATGACAGCTTAGCAGCAGAACATCAGACCAATAATGAAATCAGGCAGACAACAGAGCAACTCAATATTACAGAAGTCTCATCCAAAGGAGGAAGCAAACATCCCAAAGGGAAGATACATATGGGACTAAGGAATGGATGTCTTAGGACATGATACTTGTTTTCAAACAGAGATGTTTGAAAAGCTCAGATACCTCACCTTACTATCTGAACTTCCCTTTTTTTACATTCAACATTAGCAGAAATTTCTGCCCTTCTAGATGTTACAATATTCTAAAGATAGCTTAGGCTTTCAATGCAGCACAGCAATCACAAATTACAACAATATTTATTATACATTTAAATATTTCGAGGCAAATCATAGAATGTGGTCTATCAAGGATAATTATTATTCATTTTACAGATACAGAACAGTTTGTCCAGTTCAAAGTCACAAAGCAGATAGCAGTTAATTGTAAATTGAACATACAACAGTGGGGGGGGAATGTGGCTTCCCAAATAACAGGGATTTAAGAATTCTATTCTATTTCTAAAGCCTCTCAATAGAGGCTGATATAGCTTTCCTCCATTTAACAGTAGCAGCCATACACAAGAACAAGGCTCTGAAAATACCTTATTTTAGATTAATACAATGAAAAATTAGCATCCTGTCAATCAAATTAAAAATTTAAAAATTTACTTTAAAAATTTACTTTATCTTTTACAAACATTTCAGTTTTGATGCATTTTTAAGAAAACCAAAGTGATGTCAGTATCTTACACCTGAATGGTGGTGGGGAGGGGGGGTCCTTTCACCTCACTGCTGGGTAACTATCATGATCTGAAAGGGAGAGATACAGCTTTGCCACATAGCTAAAAGCACCATGGCAGGTTCTGGGATGTTCCTTTAGAAAATGAGAAAGGTACATTTAAAACCCATCTCCCAAGAAAGTGCCCAAATTTTGTGCTATGCAGGAATCTGAAGGAATTGTTGCAGTGGGTTAGACAAGTAGGTTTTTTTTACCAAGCGTCCTTCCTGTACTATCAATATAAGCATGTGGTGTGTATAAAGCTAGTAACACTACAGAGAACATGAGCTTGTGGATTATATCTGTGACTAATGTCTGCTTAATGTTTAATCTGTGTTATGAGTAATTTCAAATAGGGATTAGGGAAATAAATGGTTCAGATTGGACTAATTTAACAAGAGCTGGTGTAAATACCATTTACTCATGCAAGTTATTTGACTGTTGACTGAGCTGTGGATGCATAAAGACATATCCATGTAGCCTTGTTTTGAGGCACAAGAAAAATGACATAGATCATTAAAACTGCTTAGGCACCACATGAGAATGGCAAAGGTGTCTGTAGAATGAGAATGAGGGAGTACATGGCAATTGTCACCTGGAGAAGTATTTCGTTTGGTACGATCAGCAGTAAAGTACATGACTAACTCTGAAAGCTGATATGAGGCACAATAAAAAGAAGACCTAGTTCTTTCACTAGATCTTTTCCTCACTTTAGATTTAGAATTTGGGACATTAACCAGAGCATCAGCACTTTCTTTGGTTTCCTGTACAATCAGTCTAACAGGTAGGATCTCATGCATCAAAAGGGAAACTGTCTTAAGTTCACTTCCCTCCACTTAAAAAGAATCAATAAGAAGTACCCCAAATCATATCATAGTGAATTTTAACTGTGATGTGCCAGACAAATTATGAATATTCCAGATAAGTATTGTAAGATGGACTAGGTAAAATAGTAAGAAGAAAGTGCTGTTCATCCTCCTGAATTTGTGACTTTGTACTGAAAAATGTTTGGAACCAAAACTCTATGTGTGTTTCAACATGTTTTGGGTTTTAAATAATTTATATGAATATAACTATTAAGGTAAAAAAAAAGTTTTAGGAAAACGGGGACTGACTATCAGTAAAGCTATTGTTGTGATAAACCTCAAACTGAGAAAAGTGCTGGTTTTCAGTTTCTCCACCTGCTGTGCTAAAATTATGGTCTGGTTTAGAAAATAAGTTTTAGGCCACTCAAGTGTTAAGAAATAGATGTTAGAAGACTGTTAAAATAAAGAACTAGGTGACTTTTTTTCCAAAAAAAGAAAATCCATGTACAACAAGGAATGAAATTAAACTGCATTATTTACCAGCACACATGCATTTCATCATCTTGCTTACAGACATTAGCTCTGAGTCAGGAATACTCACTGAAATGTGCTACTCTTGCAAGCACTACCTAACTTTGCTCTGCTATTAATCACTCGTGATGCAAGCACTCCCACCCATTTCTGAGAACAGTGTAGGCTGTCTGATAACTCACAGGCTTCAAGCTGCCCTTATAAAGTTGTTCCACTTCTGCATACTTCCTCATACTGCTAGTTTCTCGGTGAAGATGAAGCTCCTCATTTACATAGTCTTGCTGAAGTCGACCCTCCTTGCTTTAACAAATGTCTTTGCAGTTATTTTAGAAGAGGAAGAGAATGCTAAAGAAGCAAAAACTACTGAGACTTGTCCCATAAAGCTCAAAACTAATCGGAAATGTGATGAAGGGGAGGATTGCCCTTATCAGATAAATCTGCCTCCGATGACCATCCAGATACCCAAAGAATTCAAACTGCTTGAGAAGACTCTCAAAGAAGTACAGACCCTTAAAGAATCAGTAAACAAGCTGAAGAAATGCTGCCAAGACTGCAAGCTGCAAGCAGATGACAACCAAGAAAGAGAAAAAAGTAATGAATTCCTGCTACCTAACACTGCAGTAAACAGTGAAAGCCAAGATAACAGAGTACAGGAACTGCAGAGCAAAGTTAACAGAATGGCAACCAGCTTAAAAAATGCAAAGAACCAGATTCAGACACTGCAGGGTCGTTTAGAGAAGCTGAGCCTCATGAATATGAACAATGTGGAACATTATGTTGACAGCAAAGTTGCAAATTTGACATTTGCTGTGAACAACCTGGATAACAAATGTTCTTCTAAGTGTCCAGCAATGCAAGCAAGACCTGGTATGTAATCTGTTAATTGTTACTGCCTGTATAAGCTTTCTGTGCCTTTTACTAGTATTAAGTAAACAATTTAAAATATATTTTACCCAAATAGCTGTGCTGTTAACTTCACAAGTATCTGCTCTCTTAGTGTTTATTTATACTCCTGTAAAACTTTTTAGCAGCCACTAGAGGGTTACTGAGAGCTGCAGGTGTTCAGTCCCTCCCAGAATTGCACTTCATTAGAGGGATTCAAAACATTAATTTTTAAAGGACAATTTTTTGCAATTTAATAAATTAACGCAAAAAATTAACTTTATTTTACACCATAATACCCTTTATTAGAGACATTAAACATCAGTGACCTACAAATATTTTCTCCTTGGATGGAAAGGGGTAAATTTTCTCTAGGTGTGCCTTAGAAAACAGCCTTTTTATTTTTTCCTACTGCAAAAGTGCAGATACTCTGAAAAGGGGTGCAAGACATCATCAATCATCAAGTGAATCTAGCAAAATGCTTCGTTTTTAACAGATGGATAATAAAATAATTTTCCTATCATCACAGCAAACATCTGAAATGTTCAGCTAAAAAAAGCTTACTAACAGCACTTCTTGACTGGGTAACACATGTACCAGCATTTTAACACTAAAACCTTTGCTTTAATTTAATTTAAAAGCAGTATAAAACAGAAAAAGGTGTTACCACTGAGAAATACTTTTTTATTTTACCATTTAATTCTCCTAATTAAAATAAAGGAATAGAACTAATACTCTCTTTCCAATGTTTACTGTTATTAAGGCAAGATTGAGGGGTTTTCTAAAAGTCATAAAGTTTTTATATTACGTATAAGAATCCTTGAAAACAAGAAATGTTCCCTAGACTGCCAATGTATTCTACCACTTAGATATCAAACATAAGAAGATAAAGCTCTCAAGAGACAAAACAGAGAAAGATCAGGCTGCACTGCAATCTTTAACTCTCTTGCTTAGCATCCAAGATCAAAATAAAACTGTTCTTTTGTCTACACATACTGAAAACAGAAGGATCTGCAAGTGTACAGTGTATGTACAACTGAAATTCTTGAAGGTGTGAAAAGACCAAATAAGTAATAATAAAGGTAATGATTTTATTATATCAGCAATCAGCTTAAATCAGATAAAAATCACTACAAATCAATTATGTTTATTCAGACACAAAACATTCACAAAAAGAATGAGTAATTTTTTTGTTATATTAATAATGGGCAACGAATCACATTCAAGTACTTTACTTCATAACAGACTAAATTAATTTTAGATATTCCTTACACTTACTGAAACATTGGGTAGCGTTCATAGCACATGATCATGTAGATATTCCTTTTCTTTTACAGCAACAGGCTAAAACCATTTGTAGCAGCAATATATTCATTGTGAAAGCTAGCAAAGAAAACAGCTACAACTTTTTCCTATCCAGGAGCTATTCCTGCACCCACTGAAAGTGATAGTAAAAGTTTATTTAAATAGGAGTTGAATTAGATTATAGAACCATTTTATCTTAAATGTATATTCTTTGTCAATATCTGCTCTGAAATTTAGTCCACCAAAGATCTTACACAAAGTTCAGTGAAATAAATGAGAATGTATTGTGAATTTAGACTTTGCTTTAAAGCCTTTGACTCCTATACTTTGTGGTTTCATAAATGCCCAGTTTCCTGGCAAACATGAAGTCCTGAATCTTATTCTCTGCTGCAGCCTGAGATCACTCCTCGCTTTCAAGAAGTAGTTTGTTTAAATTTTCTAGGAAAAATTACATTTTTTCCTAGAAACCTGCAAATGAATACGCCCATACATTCAAATCTGCAATGGGAATGAACATTATGGTTTTGACTCTTAACACAGAATTTCTGAGAGCTCTCCATATCACTTAAGAATGGATTTTCACTCTGAAGAAAAAAACTGGGGGTATTTTTCTTCTGAATAAAACCCATCACCCATTGGTGGGAAAAAGGTACTTTTAATAGTATATGCTAACATTCTTCCTTTCTGTAAAGCCAGAGATGCCACATACACAGGAAACACCATCACTTTTCCACCTTCATCTTTCTAGGAATCACACAATTACTACAACAGATGTGACAATTTTATTACTTTTTTCCTGCTTCCTAAAGTACAGTCAACATTAACACACAAAGCATTCCTAATGATGTTATGTTCTCTATCAAATAACATTAGCTTAACAATAGCCAGGTTAATATCATGCCCACATGGACAAAGTTCTTCCTCTAACATACTGCCAGATGGAGCTGTAAATGGTAGACAGGGTGTGAAGCTATACATTTAAATAGAAAAAGCAGCAAGTGTGTAAACACAAAGCATTAGAAATATGGACTGAAGAAATCAGTCCATATTTCTAATATGGAAAATTTTAATATGGAAAATATTATTTCAGAAATCAGAATTTACATGAGATAGTGAAAGGTTAGAGTAGAGAAAAGGAGAAAAGGAGAAAAGGGAAATCAAACAATCAAAATGGCCTTACATTAGGCATTTTGATTAAAAAAATGTAGTTTAGATGGGGTTTTTTGGACAGCTATCTGACGCACAGATCCTAGGTGGTGTCTCTTATAAAGTAAATCTGATGGAAAAGGTGTTTTGCCTTAGAACTGAAATTGCTGCAACACTATTTCCAATGTAAAAGTCTCTCCAATGCAAGTTCTGTATGCCACATCAGTCTGGGTAAAATTATTTTGTATTTTTAAATTGAAATGATGTTTTTTCTAACACTACCTGTTCTTTCACCAGTTATACAAATAATGCAGAGAGACTGTGCTGACCATTACACAGCAGGGAGAAGGAGTAATGGAATCTACAGGATTAGCCCAGACCCCAGAAATGAGAGCTTTGAAGTTTACTGTGACATGCAAACACAAGGAGGCGGCTGGACAGTGCTGCAACGGCGTCAGGATGGCAGCACTGACTTCAACAGAACCTGGAATGACTACAAACATGGCTTTGGAAACCTCAGCGGGGAGTTTTGGCTAGGCAATGACAAAATTCACCTCCTGACAAGGAGCCAGGAAATGCAACTGAGAATTGATCTTGAAGATTTCAATGGAATCAGAGAGTATGCAAAATATGACCACTTCTATGTGGCCAACGAGTACCTCAAGTACCGTCTAAGCGTCCACGGCTACAGCGGCACAGCAGGAGATGCCCTGCACTACAGCAGGCACTACAACCACGACCAAAAGTTCTTTACCACCCCAGACAAGGACAATGACAGGTATCCCTCGGGGAACTGTGGCGCGTACTACAGCTCTGGCTGGTGGTTTGACGCCTGCTTGTCAGCCAATCTCAATGGCAAGTACTACCACAAGAAATACAAAGGTGTTCGCAATGGCATTTTCTGGGGTACATGGCATGGTATTTCTGATGATACTCCCACTGGATACAGGCAACCCTTTAAATCAGTAAAGATCATGATCAGACCCAAAAGTTTTGTGCAGTAATTCTATACATTTGTCTTAACTCGTTTGCATTGGATTGCACTCAAAATCATACTTACTCAGTATTATACTCAGAAATCAAGTATTCAGTTATGTTTGGCAAAAGATTGTTCTAGACAAAACAACATACTTCCACATAATTTTTTTAGAGACAGTTTGACCCATATATTGTATTAAAACCAGCTTTAAAATACCTGAATAGTTATTGCTAAAACTTAACACCAGTTGAGTCTTGGTTTCGTTATGTAAATATTCTAAACATTGCTTTTGGTGCTTTTACTGACTGTGATATACCACATTTTATGATCTAAAGCTTTTATATGGTCTTTCACAAGTTGTGTCTGAATGAATCCTACGTTTTAACCTGAAAATAATTCAGAGCTGTAACTAGTATAACTTTGTCAACACTTAAAAAAAAAATAGTCTCTCTAAACCAGCCTTTTTCTATCATCTGTCCTTCACAACTTCCAATTTATACCATGGCAATATCAGTATAACTTAGGAAAATTAATAAAAATTAATATTTTTAAAGAACTAGAAACCAGACGGCCACATGGTTTGCCCAAAGACACAAAAAAAGGCTTTGAAGAAAACAGAAAATGAAGATGATTCCTCAAATTTCATCCCTTTATCAAAGATTTTTCAAACAAGTTGGTGGAAGAATTGAATAAAAGCAGATGAAATAATTATAAAATCATAGAATCATTTAGTTTGGAAAAGATCTTTAAGATCATTGAGTACAAGTGTTAACACAAAACTGCCAAGTCCACACTAAGCCATGTCCCAAAGTGTCACATCTACACATGGAGAGAGCACGTAACAAACAACAACATTCTTGCTCTTTTTGGTTCCTCCATTCAAGCTCAAGGTCCTATTTGTAATTTGTAGGAGAAATGAGCCATTATGTAGATTATTGCACATTTATACAGGCAGGTAGACAGGTAGGAGGAAGACATCAATAAGAATCCATATTCTTAGCTTTAATGTCTCTAAATATATACAGAGAGTTTCTAGGGCCATTTTGCTTTCTCCTGAATCCTTTAGGTAAGTCAAATGTTACCAGATACTCTTGTAGATAGTCAAGCTCTCATTCAAATACTTCTCAATCTAGGTATCATTAGACCCTAAAATTAAAAAAAAAAAAAAAGTTTTGTAACATAAGAAAAGACTGTTCTTCCCATTTTTAGACTACATGTTTCATAGCCACAGAAACATAAAAATCTACTGTCAATTCTAAGCAAAAAAGAGAATATATGATGAAAGAGGTTTTTTCTAAAATACAACATTTCTAAAATACAACAAAAATCAAATTTTCAAATAGTTCAGGGAGTTCAAATTAGAGATACTGTTAACTCTCACGTTGTAGATGGTGAGCACAAATTTGACTGCATGTATCTATACCATGTCTCTATAAAGACAGTGACCAACATGGAGTGGAGATAGAATTTATCTTAGCAAGAGGCTATTCTACTATCTTGCTTATATCAATCCTGAGATGCAGAAAAACTACACTAAGACTCCATTTCTTTCTCAGTTAAAGTGTGGTCCTTGCTGGCATATCCTTTTTGATTAAAAGAGACATAAAAAAAAAGAATATAAGTATACATCTGACCTAATACTTTATAAATATGATCTCTACTGTTTTATTAAGATTATAACAAAACTATTACGGTTATAAGTTATGCAAATGAAAAACACTGGCAATTGCTAAAATGTAAAATATTAATATATAATTTAAAGAAGTAAATACTTTGAAGTATAATTCAAGTGTAATTTGGTTTATTATATTTCAATTTTAAAGAACAACGAAAACTTTTAATTGCAAGATGTATCATCTTTCCTTGAGAGAATGTTTTGAAGCTATAGAATATTTATTTTGGGATAAAATATAGTTGTCTAAACAAAACAAAAAAAAGCAACTTATGAAGTATTGATTAGAAGAGCAAATATCTAATTGCATATGATTATAATTAATCATTTTGCATGAAATGCACAATTTGCTCCTATTCATTATATGATAACTAGCCAAGTATGACTTACAGTATCTACAAGCTTCTACTTGAAAATGTCTTTTTACTGCTAAGTTGTTAGAAAAGAAACTGTCCATTTTAAATCTTGCTTAAGAGAAACTTTGTAAAACGCAGAAATTTTAACAGAATAAGCAAATGTGACTAGAATCACCTGCAGAAGCTTTGCCTCATGTCTTTAAAAACAGACAGTAAAAAAAAAAAGAAAAAGAAAGTGTAATGCTGTTACACAAATCTGATTATTACCTGCCTGGAACTGTTGTAGCTGAATGTGTCAATGTGTACTAGTTTTACAAAGTGTAACTCCATTTACTTGTTGCAAACATCATTTTTGTTTACTCTTGGTGTAATAAAATTATGTCACACTGTTAAAGCTGTACTACTGTCATAGATGTACATGAGGACTATAAAAAATTCTCATAAATAATTTTATTGATTTTCTGTAAAAATTGAAGCAGTAAGAAAACACCAATAACCAACAGAGATGATTATGTGACATGCCAGGAGAGTAATTGCTAGTACTGATAGTTCCTTAGAGATCTGTTTTATGACCCTTCAGTTGCCAGATAATACCAAGGGCTGAAATCTCAGACATTTTTTTTGAAACTCTTCATATTTTGGAAGAGTCAAAACTAATTGCCCAATCAAGAGTTTACACAACCTCTGTCTTTAACATGAAAGAGGAGAAGCAAACCAATGTTTTGACCTTACAGATCACATATGATCACAAGGATATGAATACAAATACCACCCCAAATTGAATCATACAATTTTTTATACAAAGAAAAAGCCCTTGATCTCTGCCTAAGGCTTAATAATTCAAAACATGTCTTTCAATCTGTGGAAAAAATCTATGTAACACTAATTATCATATGAAAACACTTCTGGTTTTAATTCTGCTAATATTTAAATTGTGAATTTAAGTGGAAAAAATTACTAACAGTGGGTTTGCTAGCAAAATTCCTATGGCTTGTTTCCAAAATATAAAGACACAAGCCCATCTGTTCAATGTGATCAGCCAAGCAGACTGTAATATCTTGGCTTTCTATGCATTGCTTAAACAAAACCAAACTAAAACCAGAAAAAAACCCCAAATGAACCAGAGAAGAAAGGAAAAGAAGGTTTGAAAGCACTGGTGCTTTTTCGTTCCCTTTTTAATGCAAATACCTGTTTCCTTAATGGTGTTTATTGGGAAAGACTGCAGTCAAACTTGGAGTGAGTAGAGAACAACAGGTAGCCTGATAAATTGGTGAGAAAACCCCTTATTTTTATGTGTTTATTTGGAAAATAACTTAAGATGGTTGCCAATCTCTACCCAGACCCCCGTCGACAAATTAAACCAAAATCAAACAAAAGTGCCAAATTTAATTAGTTTCTATGATTTACATGTCATGGAAAAAGCAGGAAGGATGCAACTTTGAATTTTCATAGAGCAAAAAAAAAAGAGAAAATAATTAAATACTGGCCTACAAAAAAAGAGGATTTAAATATATTTAATATAGTTTTAGATTTTTTTTTTTTTTTTGTGCTTGTTCTTTTTCTTTCAGGAAAAAAAGAGAAAATGGTACATATAGGCCTGAAGACATTGACGTAAGTTTTAAAGAAAAATGGCTGAGCAATACCCTTTATAGGCCCTGCTAAATGCAAACATTTCACATGCTAAATTGATCTCTTCCATTCACTGCTTTAATTAAACTTCTATGGAGTTATAGTTCTCCTGCTAGAAGTTAATTTGTCACCCTCAATGGTAACCAGAAAGAGAAAACAACGTTTTAAGATGGTATGTCAGGTCTAACCCTCACACAAGTCATGAGAACATGGAAAGTATGAAAGCAATATTATTTTTTAAGTCTTCATTCATCAGTTTTTTCTGACCTCAGTAAAAGAGATCAGATCCATTTGGAAAATAATAATGGGAAAAAATAACCCAAATTACCTGATTACGTTCATATAATCAAGACAAACTGTAATTTTAATTAAGATTGCATTTCAGCAGGAATAGTATGCCCTCATTTAAAATTACACAGTACAAAATAATAGTAGGCTTTACACACTCTTAAGCAATTACATGGAGTGAATAATTTTTATGGAGAAGCAGGATCCACTTTGAGAAACAGAAATTCTCATGCCCCTCTTCAGACAGAGTACAAAAGCCTCTCTGCTTCACTCTGCAGTTTAACCTCCATATGCGAAATCCAAACACAAGGATTCTTTCTCAGGCAGACCTTTAAGGCTCTGTTTATTCAGGAGTTTTTGGATGCAGGTGCTTTGAATAAGTAAACCAGAAGTTCTCTTTTTAACATTTAAAGTAACCTCATTCGTGTAACAGATGATTCTCCACCACTAATGTTTTTATTGAATATAAGATTGGTTAACATTGCTCTGGCTTCCTCATCACATGGCTGTGCTGACATACAGGGCCAGGTAGACCAACTTTTAGTATAGATTTGCCTTGTCTCAAATACATATTTTAGGTGAGAAAACAGGAAGAGGGAGATAGCTTTAGAAAACAATATAGCAATATACTTGTCAAGTCTCGTGAGTTTCACAAAGCGCTGAGAAAAAGCCAAAGTGCAAGATGTTACAGTTAAAGGTTATTCCTTTCCCTAGTCTCACAGCTTTAGAGAGCTCTAGTTCCTCTGTATGGTATGAAATCTGCACACTTGACTTTATAACAGCACAGAAAAACAAGACATCATAAATACTTTCGAACAGCCTTTTCAGAAATGAACAGAAATACCACCTACTTTGTGATAGTTCAAACACACAACCACTTCCTGGCCTTGTTTCCAAACCATGTCACCTGCTAGAGGCAAAAAGAACCTCTCAGTAGAATGAGCATGTTACACCAGCTCTGTTCCCACTCCTGCTGTTTGAAGGTACCTGTAAATTCACCCAACTCCTCTACAGCTTTTTAAAGAACAATCAACTTTCCTATTGCAACAACCAATTGCTTTAACATTCACAACACAAACTATTCCCTACTTGCTGAAAGCTGGTGCAAAAAAACATACTCTAGCTTACAGACATGTTATCATTCCTAGCTGACTTTCCAAGTGACCATATTAACCCAGTCAAAAAAGATTTATTTAATTAGCAGTCAGATTCCTGTGCATGGAGGTGGAGACAACATCTGTCTTGGCTGTCTGTGCCAACATATTTATACACTTCTTTGTTGGGCCAGGAGCCTTTGAAGCTTGTAGTGTGGAGTGTGCCAGGATCAGCTTAAGTTTAAAAATGTTGTTTGCATTCAACATTCAAAATTGTGTCAAGATCTTTATATCTTTGATAGAGCACATACATATTTGGTGAGTACTAAAACAAATTATGCACTGTTATAGTTACCATGCAAAAATACAGTGATGATCGTACTTTGTAATAGCAGAAAGCACATTAAAGTATGTGTAGGGGGACAGAAATTAAAATGGTGCTTATGTAAAAAAAAAAAATAATTCTATCCTAATCTACCAAGGTAGCTTTTCTAGGAAACTTTTCATTTAAAGACAAATAAACATTTTTTTTAAAGGAAAGTTATTTACACCCACCATTTAACCTAAGTTAGGACAGAATTAAAAACCAGTTTGTTAGCAAAAGAAATTGGAAACAACTGTAATTTCTAGAATGGCATTGTTAGATGTCATTATGCCACTGAAGAATTATATGAAACATTGATTCTTAGTATTTATATTTGAGAGCTATAGCCAACCTTTATGTGACTTCCTCTCCTTTCTGCAGCACAGATGAGAAAAAAGAGAAAAATGACAAGTACCTTTCTCTCCTTAAACAACATTCAAACACTGAACATATGCATTGTTCTATGACTTTAAAGCTCTTCCAGATCGCAGATAGACGTGAATCAGGATCTGATAATCAGAAACAAACTTTGCTTGAGAAATCTTTGTTGATTTTTTGGTAAACATGGAGATTTTGCTCTGTGTTTCCACAAGAATCAAGATTTTGGTTAGCATCTTTATTAGCAGTTCAACCACTTTTGGCAGCCAGGAGTATAAATTCACTAATCTCAGAAAGACTCCGAGTTTCAAAATAGTAATGAAAAATATTCATGAAAGGTTCTTTCTGCTTCTTGATGGCAATAGGACACTTGGACATCAGTGATGAAGAAATGTAGCATGATAGTGACAATTTTCATCAAAAAAAGCAGCACAAATGAAAGATTTGGTGCTGGTAGCACATAGGGAGCACTGACCATTTTACAGAATACAGAGTGCAACAGTTTGCAACAGACCAGTCAGGAATATCTTGAAAAGGAGTTTATTCTTTTGCAGGTTTAGATTTAGCAAATAAATGGATGATGTTTGTTAGCAGAAAGGGATTATTGTGGTACCTTCCAAACAAGGTACTCGTTCACTGGATCTGGTAAATAGTAAAGCACTTCTCATTCACAAGTACACTATTCTGCAGAATTAATAGCTGCTTCAGAGCATCCACTGCAAAGACATGCAAGATAAATGTTGCAGAATCATTTTTCTGGTATGATTTTAAAAAAGGATGTATACATTTGACTATCTTTCTAGCCGAAGAACATATCAACAAAAGGAAGAGAAAGAAAAAGCACAAGACATTGCCTTGAGTAAAAAGACTTCAAACTGGGAGAAGATACTCACCATTTGATTTCCCTTTGGGGTTTTTTTTGTTTGATTCACTATCAGACTGGGAAGATGCATAGAGTAGGGGTCTTTTTATGTGTCTGGGATTGTGATTTGGGCAAGAAAACAAAAATTAAGCAACAGAAGAGGATCTGAAAACTGTAACAGATTACAAACTAAGCATCAACAACACCATTATGACAAATGATGTTTTATTTATTTATGTTCCCATTAAAACTGGATAAGGTGGAGGAAAGTAAAACACAAATTGAGCAGTCAGAGGGGAAAAAATGTTACTGTGCAATCTGGTGAAGAGCAAAAATTATGGGAAAAAAAATGAAGAGAAGGGGCAGGAGGCAATTCATTAATTGGTCTTTTTTAAATTTGCATTCTGCATAATCTTGTCATTTTGAGCATTTAATCCAGTTTCATGTCATGTTTGGTTGCTTTTTCTATTCAAATGACAATTTCAGTTTGTCCTCTGCTGCTTCAGCAGTAATAGCACCGTTGTAGCAAGGATGATATAAGGATAAAGGGAGAGGTTAAATGTATTATATTACCATCTGTTGCAAAAAACTTATAAATTTGCAGGCAAAGGGTGAATACAAATTTAGATAATTTTTTTGAAGCTAACTACTACAAAATATCCACTTAATAAAATTATGGCTCTTTAAATTTCGACAATGTACATGTATGACAAAATTCAATACCTTTTTTGCTGCCTTTTAAGAATCAGATTAATATTCATGGCCTATAACATACTAAAATCAAAATAGAACCAGCATAATTTATTGCATCTTAATGTAGTATTTATTCAAGTAATATATTTATTTCATCACACAGGTACTAGACGATGTAGTTTTCCATGAAAGTTATTAACATGATGCAGATTGATTTATTTCCAACAGTAGAAGAAAACAAGGTATGAGGAAAGATTCACAGTTAAGAAATTCAACTAGAAGTGCTACAGCAAAGATCTTTATTTCAAAGACATAACAACAAAGTCTAAAAGAAGTGGAAAGTTCATTTTGTGAATGTATGGCAGTACTCATCAGAACAGGACAATGTCAACTTGGTAATAAATAAAAACACTTGGTGAAAAGAAGTCGTGATGAAGTGGGTGGCTTTTGTTTAAACTCTGTCAAGTTTTTAAATATTTCTGCCTAACCCACAAAGCTAAATAATGTTACTATGTTTCATTAAAAGTAAAGGAGAGAGAGTGTGCATGTTTGACTTCTTGCTCTTTGTATGTTTGAGTATCTGCTGCTTACATGAGAAAAACGAGTCTGGCTTGACTGGAAGAGGGCATACATCTGTTTTTAAAGAAATCCTATAATAACAAAAGGTGTTCCTTCCGATAAGTATATGATGTGCAGGCATAAATGACCAGTCAGTGAAACTGAGATAATATGATACAATTCTGCTTCTGTGGAAAAATCCTGAAAGCTATTCCAAGAAGTTGAAGCCAGCATCAATGCAACAACCTCTATGGTGACCGAAGTCATATATTTATCCCTGAATTATGTATAAAGTTCAACAAAAGAAAACAAATACATCAGTGGAAGAGAAGAAATGTGAATAAGTGATGAAAAGCCAAACTCACCCGTAAAGTACAAGTGCAAACTGTTAAAAATTATGGTAAACTAAATGAGTCATAGTTTCCTTCTCGAAACTGACAAAATGACTGGAAGACCTCATTTATGAAATATTATGCAAATTGCTTACTTTGGTTTTCCACAGCATGTTTTTTCCTGAGTTGGCAACAACTCCAAATACTAAGGTTACCCTGTATTTGCCATTAATGGTTTACGATGTTATCAGTGTTAAACAAGTCAGCCTTAAATTTGATATGCAGAATAACCTATTCGGAAAGATTTTTTTTTGAGAAAAATAATCAGGCAAATGATCTAATAATTTTCTAAAATAAGTCTAGAAAAATAAGGTGTCGCCATGGTTAAAAATAAGGAAAACAAAGCTGAAATGAAGAACACATTTAAGAGGGGACATGGGGGAACTTTTACTGCTGCCTTGGACTGAGAAGAAAGGGGGTTTGTGCTGCAACAACACTGGAAGCTGTGGGCTCCCCATACACTGGCACTGGACTGAAAGCAACAGCTTCATGCTGTGTTCAATATGATCTAATAGGAGGATAGGAAAGGGCCAGTCCTGTTTCCCCCTTCATTCAAAATTCTTGCCCTGTCCTTTCTCCTGACCCTAGGTTGTAGGCAGAGAATGAGAGCCGGGCTAGCAAACTGATCTGACAGATCCAAGATGGAAAGAGGCCGAGGTAAAGCAACTTTGGGTAAGAACTTTGAGAAAATACGTGATACATGAAGTATGAACAAAGCCTGCTAAGGATACAAGAGAGATGTACATTTTTGTTGTAAAGAGGGCAGAAATTGGCTGCTCTCCATTTTTAATGTGGGAAGTGCATTATTCACTACAAAATAATCTTAAACCGGGATATAGGGAAAACTTTCTATAAAACTCTGGCAATGATGACATGCTGGAAAAGGATACCCAAAGAGCTATCTCCATCAATTAAAGATTTAAAGAAAAAATTAGATAAGTATCTGTAGAGAACCCACTTCAGTGCAAACTTTGGATTTGATTTTCTCTTAATGACTCTTCTGGCATACATTTTTAAGGATTCCATTTGATCTGTATCTGATATCTTAAATTTTAAAATATTTCTAGTAATCTGAAAGATTCCCTAATACAAAAGGTCTGCAAAAGAAACTGAGTTCCAAAAGGTTTCTTCTATCACCATCATCATTTAATAGTGCCTCAGGAGCCACTTACCTGCGATTTTTCCTGCAGCCATGGCGCCTTTTTAAAAATCATGATACAATTACCTCTACAGATAGAATACTACAAGACCAAAACCAAGACTTCTCTATTCTCATTCCCCTTAAGGCCATGATCACGGAAAAAAACATAGTTATCTATCAAGCACAGCAGCCCCAGCAAGAATATGATACTGCTTCACAAACTTTTATTACTACTTAGAAAAAAAATCAAAGAAATGGGGGAGATATAGATAGTCTGTGGTAACGACTTTCAATTATTAACAACAAAAGATACACTTCAGAATAACTACTTTGCACTGTTACAGAAAGAGAAAGCTGGGGCACATGGTACCTCATCTAAACACTGAAATGCAGGACTTGCTGCTGCGTCAGCGGGTCCCTCATCCTGGTTGTGAGCTGTTGGAGTCGGCTCACTGGTAGGTAACTCATTCTCGGCTGCCAGTTCTGTGTCAGTGGGACTTCCTTCACCAGCCTCACTCATTGTTTAAAGCTCTAGAAAGTAACAAAAATACCAATACAGTTCATTAGATCCAGGGATATATATGATTGTGAAAGATAAATGTGCAGTGTAAAAACCACTACATCAACATGTCAGACCCACGTTCAAATCATAGAAGTCACCATGTGAGCTAACTAGGTAAGTCTACAGTTAGAACTTCATGAAAGACTTCATGCAAGAGGCTGCACTATCACTCTACCATTCTTTTGAGTATTTTTAAAATATCCCAAAGAAAGCTCTTATTCCAGTTAGGTAACACAGTCTTTTAATAAATGCACAAAGAGAGAAAATAAAGGAAGTTGGAACAAGTAGGGGTATTGGAAAAGATAATTTTGCTACACTTATATTTGAGAAATCCCCTTTTCATGGCTGTCATTTAGGAATAGAAATCTCCAAGATACTTGCATTGGAAACAGTTAGATCAAGGACATTTAGTAATCACTTCTCATCGAGATGAGACTTAATGCCAGAAAGTTTCTATAATTTCATGTAACTTCACTTCGTGTTTACTATCTTGGTGCAGCACTTGAGAATTTTGTTCCCAAGCATCAATCATCAGAACTCTCAGAAGTGTGTGAAAACGCCAATGTGGATAAGGGAAATGGGAGGTGGAATACAAGGGGATACAATGCTCCTGGTACCATAGTAAGACAGCAATGTCCATCAGGTTGGTCCTCATCATTGTATCAAATGTGAATTAATATCTGAAAAATCCATCTTCCGGCATAACAGCATCTTAAGAGTTTTGTATATCCAAAGAGCTTTAAAACACCAACCTTTTGCATGAAGAAGCATGAAAGACGACAAAAACAATTCAGGAAAAAGATGTAAGAGATATGGGATGATCAAACAGAGGCAATAAGCATCTTACAGAGGGAAGAGAAGGGAAGAGGGACTGGTGAGGCACACAGAGATCTTGCCCTGACATAGTGAGACAGGGGAGGCATAAAGCATTTATAGAGCAAAGCACAGTGCAAAGTGGAGATGGAGCACAGATGGAGGAATTCAAGATTTCCTTCACAAGTTCACTGAAGTTGTCTGTAGATGACAGGAATGGACAGATCAGTATCACAGCATTTTAGTGAAAAATTTTGGGAGAAAGATTGTCAACTTTTGCAAATGTTCACCTGACACCAGAAGATCTTTCTACATTAGCTATTATGCGGAAGACATTGTATTCTGCTATGGAACCATATCATTATAAAACCCATATCAGCTGCCAAAGATGCAGAATCCTCTTCACATTAGGCAGTCTTGACATCATTCAGCCTTTCACATAACATATGGGAGAACTTTCTCTTTTTCAAAAGACAGCATCTTACTATAAATCAAGGACAACCAAAATTGAAACTATAATGAAATTAAGAAGAAATTTTGAGAATATTTCAAGAATATATACCAGATCTCTCCAATGAAACAGCCAGAGCAATTTGGCATTCCACAGCCAGAAAGCTGACAGTTAAGAAAAATACAATTTCTTTTTATAATTGTGGTGGGAAAATGGATACAAAAATGCTGTGTTGTTCGTATTCACCTTTTGAAAAGTTACTTGTCTATAAAGGTATTGAAAGTTAAACTGGCAAGTTTATTACTTTCTTCAGTGCTGCTGGGAATTCCTTCAGGAACATTTTGACTTTTAGAGAGATTGCAGTGTCTGCATTTCCTTATGGAAAAAAAAAGCAATTTCATGATCCCTCCTAGACGAGTCAAAACATTGTGAAATAACTGTAAACATCATAGAGGCCAAGAAATAAACTCTGGATTACTGTACATAAACATGTATACACATTTATAAATAGCAAGCAATTTTTCACCTGTAAAGAACTGCTGAATATTTTAGCATACACATTTTATATTTATGGCTACTGTTGCTTTATTTGTTCCTCCCAACTTATTGAAAGAATTTAGACAGAGGGAAAAGCACCGTGGCAGAAACTCTAAGTGGAACAATGCCAAAATGTGAGAGTTTCTTGGGTGTAGGCATATTTGTCGATACTTGTATGTGAAACACACAGTTGACATTAGTCAAAAATACACCTCCTCCCAGTACAGTAGTACAAAAGAGTTCTCACCAAGACTCCAGTTTGCTGGGCAGGGAGAGACCAAAAAAAATCTTCTGAATCTGAAAAGTTTATAATATTATGTTAAGACACAACTATAGAAATCTGAGACAGAGAAAAACCATTAGACAGCTTCAGCTGCTGTGACAAGCCCTTGTCTCCATGCAGATTTAGGAGGGGGCAGACTGTAACAAAACAAATGTATATTTATGGAACATTGAAATAGCTTTAGCATTCGTCCATTACCTACTACATTACTAAATATATAATTCCACTTATATAAAATTGGGTCTATAAACTTCGAAAAGCAAAGTGGAAAATTTGTGTTTGTGGTATCTGGTAAATAAATTCTCTAACTGAAATAGGAATGAAAGGTGGCATGATTTCTAACTTCAGGGAATAGCCCAACAAGTATGGATGTTTACAAACTGTAAAACTGCAAATAATATCACAGCCTTGATCCAAGACACAGAATTGCAGAGAACAGGAATTACAACGCTGTTTTGGAACCCAAGTCAAATCAGGCTGAGAATTGTCTTGTGAAACAGCTTCAGGGCAGCAATAATAATAAAAGTCTGAACTCAGATTCCCCAAACTAATTTCAGCATCTTTACTTCTGTCTCTCTCTAGCATACAGCAATGTTGATACACAAATCAGTGCAGAATCCAGGTAGGTGACACTTAGCTGCATTGACTCTTTTCAGAGTGACAGATGCAAAAAGTAGTAAAATTTTATTCTGAGCATAAAGAGATGCAGGTCCATGTAAGTTGACGCATCAACTACCTCTGCACACTTCCAGCCTACACTGGATGCTTGGGGAGGGACAGAAGTACCCACCTGTCGCTTTCGGGCTTGCCCTGGGCAGGGCATTTCGGGGCTGCGACCTTCCTAGAGCAAGCGTCCCGCAAGGGAAAGGCTTTTCCAGGGGCCTTTGCAACTTCTGCCAAGCGATAGGCGGTTTCGGCGAGTGTAGCTGCTTTAGCTACAAAGTGATTTCAGCTGTTAAGTGATACAGCTCTTTGTGAAATCAGCTCGTGTGACGCCGCCGGGGCAGAACCCGGGGACAGAGAGACAGGGAGCCTTGCCTAGTGAATTCCACAGGTAGCTTTATTCAGCCGTTCCTGCAAAGGAGGCCAGTGACAAAAACTCCCCTAACTCAGGGTGAGCCGAGGGGTTCTTTTATGGGGAAGGCAGGGGTGGGGTGGGACTCGATCAGCCAACGGGACACAGGTTATCTCCATAGAGGGGCAAAGCACCTTGGGAGTGGCTCTTTTCCTCACCGTAACCAAGTAGGTTGCAGGAGGCTGGCCTTCAGGCATCTCGCCTCTAGTAGACTACATAAGGCTCTTCTCCTGAGACTTCATGGCTTTCCATATCCACCAGTCATTGTGTGGTGGTGCTTCCCTTGAACCCATCCTATTTCTTCTTGAACTCATACAAAGCTTTTAGTAGTGGTAAAATCCCAGGGAATGGAGATTTTTATCTCTGCATGACATGAGTAACAGTGCCTCTTGTTGCTTTTTAGTCTGGCTCCTTGATGTCACCTAGTTCTTTTACTGGATGAGTCACTGAATAACCACAACTTTTCTATGCCAGTAGGTTTATTCCTAATGTTGAATCTTCATTTGACAATCCTTTTCTAGGCTGAAGCAGCCAATCCACCTCCTGTCACTGGCATGAAAGCCACTTCTCTGCCTTCCACTTTCCTTATCATCCTTCTCCAAAACTTCCAGTTCTACCATATCCTCTTCAAAGAGAAAGGATGAGACCTACAGATAATATTAATAACAGGAGCACCATAGATTTATTCGATCATATGACGATCCTCTTTCCACCCCATAAAATTTTATTTTCTTATGCTTTTTCCCTAATGTTAAAGAAGCAGACCTTCTGTTTTAACTGGGCAGAGCCTGTGCTTCAGCAGGAAGGGATGTGTCTTTAAACAACAAAACCACGTCAACATTAAATGATAATTAAATTAAAAACTACATCATGTACAATAGGACATTATAATACACATGTGAATCAGAAAAATTTGTTTGATTAGACTGTACAACCTCATTGCTTTGGGAAAATGAGAGCACACCACATACCGAAACTGCTCAACAATTTCTGTTGTATGTTCCGCTGTTTTCGCTTGTTTTCAAGTCTCTGCTATTTGGGATAGAATCACCCTGAGCCACACATAGACTTTATCTGCTGGAGTTCTAATTAGATATGGCTGAGACAAGGAGAATTTGAATGGTAAGATTTGCCACTTCCCATTTCACATGGGTTCCATGAGGAACTTAATTTCCTCAGAAAATTTCTGGTAGCATGACAAACAACAAATCCCTGAAATCCAAACCACTGCATACTTTGCAACGCTAAAGTACAGAGGAGAAAACAAACAAAACATAATTTGCCTGCCCACTGAACCCTAGATACACCTTGAGAACTAAGAAGACTCAAGCAAGCAGCTCAGAAATACACCACTAAAAAACCCAAAATACTAATAAAGGTGGCCCTATTTTCCTAAGAAGTGAAGTCACATTATTTCTGCATTACAGTTATAGCAAATGGGTAAAATTAACCCTGCCCAGGCAGACTAAGTTTATATCCTGTGGGTGCCTGCAGCAGTTTGTGATTATTCTGTGATAAATTCCAAATACAAAAGTTAGAAAAATGTATTCCTTCTACGGCCTCTCCTGTAAATATTTTTTATTTCATTCCTCTTTCCTTGAAATCTCTCTCTCACCTTGGCCTAGAAGTACCTCTGATAATACTTTGACTTCAAATCTATTTTATAACACTTCAGAAGTTCTTGGTTTTTTTTATCTTTTGCATTAAATACTGAATATTCTTTGGCATACAACAACACCAATATCTGGTAAAATGGCAAATAGGCATTGTAATGCACTAAGAAATCATGCAGCTATCAAAAGTGGAGCTCTAATTAAATCTTCACTTATAAATTTGATATAGCTTTCTTTTCCTGAAAATGACAAATCAGAAAACAAAAGCGGAAAACAAAAAAACAAATAAATAAATAAATGTTCTTTCACTGTTGGAGTCTGCTACATGCTATCCAAATCAGCTACCAGCTGATCCAAACAAGAGCATGAAAGTTAAACAGAATCAATATAGCAAAAATATAGATGACATAAGTAAAACATTAAACACATGAGGTTTCATATGTATGGAGAAAGAACTTCTTTCTAGCAATTGCATTTTATCTGTTTTGTTCAGTATTTTTAGCAATGTGAGTATGCTTAGAGTGTATCTAATGAGAAAACAAATGACCAACAACAAAATATAAATATAACTGAGGCTTAAGCATCTTGGAATGGTTTCTTGAACTAACTTCTCAACTATGCAAAACCCGACAACATTAAAGGTGATGCAGAGCAGAGTTTACTGTGGATCCCGTGTACTGATAAACTTCTGCCCACGTGAGGAGCATCAAATACCAAGATCCTGAAGGAAAAGGGGAGAAAAGGGGACAGCAGTGAGTCCCACCTTACCAGAGACCGGATTCCCTTGGAACAGTGGGATCACAGAGTTATTTGCTGAACTGGCTGTCACCTAGTGGAGTCATAGCACATTGCAACACACTCCTTACACATCTGTAACTTTCCCTGACAAACAATCTGACATCCAAATTTGGTATTGGTCTCAAAGGTGAGAATTTTGTAGCTTTTTTTTCCAAAATCAACTATTTCTGAAGACTTGAAAAAAATAACTTCCAGCCTCCATCATGTCCCAAGATATTTCTTGATACATTGTTGACTTTCTAGAATTCTATTTTTCTATACTAGATTATCATAAAGCAGGCTGGCCCTTTTTGTGTTTCACCTAATGATTTTTTGTGATTGAGTAATGTAAACCAATGAAATAATTTAACTTAAAGGGCTTTATTGGTGAACATTAAACTTTCCACAGTGAAACTTACCGACGGACCAAAAAACCAGGGCAATCTTCTTTCCTCTTGGACACTGAGATGCCATTTCAGATTCATAAATAATCAAAGCCAGACAGTGACAGAAATGGAAACAGGGCTAATGAGAGGAAAAGTATTTGATGACTAAGTATCATGCTTGCATGGTTATTTATGAAAAAGAAACACATGGAGTGCAAAAGGGAGACAGTAATTAAGTAACAGGCCCAGATTTCATTATTTCTTGTGTTGCAATGTCGCTAAGACAATGTGGCTTTCTGTGCATGTTTCTCTCTCATTACTGGCAGTAAACTACAACTACGACAAGAATTCAGCCCCTGACTGAATATCATCTATTGCCCACATGCCCCACCTCATTTTTTTAAATTGTTGTAAAATGATAATGTGGGCTATGAAGTCCAGAAAAGTCTTTTAAACTGAATTAAGCGGTTCCCCGCTTGTTTGTAAACCCTGTAAGGACAATTGTCTTATGGCGTATTTGTGCAGAGCTCAGAAAAATATTTATTTGCTTGGCTTTAGAACTGCTAAAAAGGAGTACAACACATAACATATTGACCAAAACTCACTGACAGAGAGCAATTCTGGTGCTTTGCACTATCATTTGAAAAACCCAACAACAAATAACCGGTTTTCCAACGCATCTGCCAAACTGCTTTTACACCGGCTGACCGAGGACATTGCAACACACGCCGACTCGCTGTAGGCTTAAGGGCAATGAAGAGCAGGCTGCCCCGGGTACCTCGTCTCCTCATGCGCGACACGGCACCGCCCTGGGCCCCGCGCGGGGCTCGCACTCCCGGCCCTCAGGGACTCTTCAAATGGGGCTGTGGCGGCGCCGCTGGACTCGCTTCCCGCCTGTACGTCGGAGTCCCGGCTTTGCCTCTCCCGGCCCCGGCCCCGGCCCCGGCCCCGGCCCCGGCCCCCTCGAGTCCCTCCCGGCCGCCGCAGGGCCCGGCCCGCCCGAGCGGCGTCCCTGTCGCTATGGCGACCCGCGCACCACCTCCGCCCGCCTCAGCTGCCCTCCGCTTCTGATTGGCACCGGTGTCCCTCCCCGCCGCCCAATAGCAGCAGACTCTCAGAAAAGCCCCGCCCTCCCCGCTCTCCGATAGGCCCGCGGGCACGGCTGTAGTTCCTTCCGTGCGCTGCAGAACTACGGCTCCCAGGAGTCTCC
>VWZW01005256.1:2114284-2268493 GCA_013397115.1 Edolisoma coerulescens | reverse complement strand
CGGTGAAGTTCGGTGGGTGCGGGGGCGGCGCACGGATCGCGGGGAGCTCACCGGGGGCTGGGCTGGCTCTGCTGCTTCGGCTGGAAGCCGGTGTTGCGGAGCGGCATCGTGCCCTCGCTAATTCAGAATATCCCGTTTTGTTTCATGACTTCTTGGGGGTTTGGATACGTGATTTGTTGCTGACCTTTTTGCCAGCAGTAGTTAGTGCTAAAACTTCAGCTGGTGAGTGGCACTTCGAACGCGCGCTGTCGTTTGTGCTCTGGCAGCCGCTGCTGCAGAGAAGACCCGGCTCCGGACGGCATCCTCAGCATGTGCTGGGCGCGCCTGCCCTGCGAGGGCTGCTCCCTGTAGGGCTGCTGGATCCACCAGCTCCATTAGCGTTCGTTATGCTGAGTGGCTATCCACAGGATCAAAAAATCCTGGAAGGTAACGATACAAATGAAATACCAAGAAGGTCTCCCTCGTCCAGTACAAGCGTTGCATTATCTTTTTGGGCACAAGGCTAAAATCTGTGCAGGGTTTCTGGTATGGAACACAATTGGGGAGAGCATCTGTAGTGGCTGAAAACAATAAACATCTCTGCTGAACTGAAATTCTGACCGTGGCCCTGAGTTTAGGGAGTACAAACTCAGAGATTTGGGTTCAGTCATTAATGTCGTTTTGGTTTTTCCTGTGGATTTGGGCAATTTCCTATACAGTGCAGAATGTTTCACCATGCTGAAAAAGACTTTTTGATGTACAATGCACCTGGTCTCTTGTTTTGCTTAAAGTTATTCAAGATTGGTGCTTTATTTCATTTGATGCCCTGCTGCAGTTGTGATATGAGAAATGATGAATGATCCCACCCTACTTACTCTTCATACATGTAATCTATGACTTTTGTAGACTATGATGTTACATACAGCAAAGATATTCTACACCTTTCATCTTACCTTATTTTTTTTTCCCACCGTCTATCTTAGGGAAAATTCTGCAACACGCTTTTTTATTTCTTGTTTTCTTTTAGAAGGACCTGAACTGTATATAATTCAAAATCGAGAAGTCCCACAGGTTTGACATAACATCATTCTCACATTTTCCAGTCTTACTCATCCCTATAATTAACTTTTTTTTTAAAAACACTGCTTATAACTGAAGGAGTGTTTCTTAAATATGTTTATCAAAACTTAGGGTCTGTTTTGTTTCCTGGCAACTAATATATGCACAAATATTCTGTAACTAAAATCAGGGGCATCTCTGATTTGCTCTGTCAGAATGGCCATACTGATTCCTACTATGATTCCAGCAGCCCACTGCCCTGTCTCTGGTCATAATATGATGCTCAGGGAAGAGTAATTAACAGAACAAATGTAAATGATATTTCATCTAAGCATTCTCTTAGCTGTCAACTGTTTTCATCACAGGATGCCTGATACAGCTCAGCCCCTCAGTGAATCTCTTCCGAGTGTTCCTTTGCACATGGAAACAGTTTCAGGGTGAAAGCTTCCTGGTAAACTCTTGGCAGAGTCCCACAGTTTAATTTCCTGCTATTTTATCATTTGAGTATATGGCATTCCAAATCTTCCTGCAATTTGTCAGTGAGTTTTTAACTAGTCTGAATAATTTGGTGTCATTGATAAAAGTTTTCAACATTGCTATTTGTGCTAATTTCCAAATTCTTATACTGGTGAAGGTGGTGCATAGCTAATAGCTGAAAGACAATACAGAACTAAGGATATTGTTAAAGATATTTGAAAATCTAAGTTTGTTCTCTTAAACAGATCAGCTGTTACCTCTATATTCATTGTCTCCGTCACTGAACTGTAGCAAGTCTTCTCTAAGAGTCTTGTAGTCTTGACTGGTACCTGAGAATTTTCAGTTCCAATCTTACAGCTCTTCTTTTTATTTCTTTTCCTCTCTTGCTTGGCAAGCACCAAGATTACCTTGGTTTATCTGTAGCACATTCACAGAGTCCATCCCATAATTACTGAGAATCAAACAAACCCAGTGTCCCATTTATTACCCTTCAATTCTCTGGTACCAGGTGTGTCTGGATACTGTAGCCATTTAATATTTCAGTTTCTCCAGGATCTCTGAGTGGCTACTACAAGTCACTCCAGACTTGGTTATTCTTGAGGGCCAGAATTCATTGTATTAAGATGTGGAGAATCTCAGTCTTCATAAAGGATTTCAATGTGGGGAGTAAAAGTCTCGATAACGAATCCTGATTGATGGAAAAAAAATCATTTAGCTTTTGTCCTGTCTTTGAGATTCTTCCTATATTCTGAATGTCAGCCAACACTGCAGACAGTCTAAGGGGCTTTCTTCTTGAAACAGGTTTTCTTTTTTTGCAGATTTCTAAGCTGTTCCACTTGGGTTTGTGGTAAGCTCATACAATTCAGGTTCCCTGGACAATCTGTGGATTACAATGTTCCTTCACAAGTTGCTCTTTGTCACCCCATAACTACCATGATGTTAGTATTGTCTCTTCATGTTGTTATCCAGGCATATCTAGAGATATATTTACAAAAGTGTAAGGTTTTGTGGTTTTTTGTGGGTTTTTTAAGTTTTTACTCAGTGAAGTAGAATTTTTGCTTGCTACTGAGGTTCTACTTTTAAGTGTCCTTTCAGCTCTAGTTTGGTTTTTTTTTTTTGATCTTCTGAGTATTAGTTTCTGGTTGAGTTGCTCTGTTTGTTTATTTAGAAAAGATTTATCCATTAAATATCGTTGCATAAGCAAAAGATCTTACCCCTTGTAAAAACGCGTTGCAAACCAGAAAGGAGCTGTTGTTGCACTTTGGCTTTTCTCTGGCTTTCCTTGGATGCGTGAGGAGGATGGTACCTCTGTTCTGCCTAGACCATTTTGCCTGAGCTCTATCACTCACTTAGCTGTAAGAAGTTGAGAGGTTGGTGTGAATCTCTTTACAGTGTTCTTGTTTTCCTTACTTTGGAAGTTTAGGCATTTCATAACAGCTTTCAGAATTTAGGTTGGAGCTCATCCAGGAAGCTGCAAGTTAACTAAAACTCTTTAGTGCCTGAAGAGCATGTGTGGAAGATACTGAGCTTAAGTATGCATTTTAAACCAAAGGCAACCTGTAAGCAGCTTAGTAGGGCAAGTACCAGAATGTCCTCTGTCTTAGTGTCCAGTTTTGAGCTCTGTGTAATATTTCAATATCATACATGAGCTGATAATCCTCTCTGATACATTTAACCTTCATCGATGGCAGATGTCAAGGAATTTCTGTTTAATCAAGCTCATTTATTTTTTGCATGTCTTAATTAAACCAGAAACCAGCCCTTTGATTTCTGGTTACTGTACATTGACTGTGAGTACTCAGAAGTTAACTGAACTGAGGTCTTGCGTAACTATAATTTGAGATAATTCTAGTACTCTAGGGCTGCTGAGTCATCTGAAAATAAATAATTATCCAGTCTATTTCAAGTATTATAGCTTAAGGCAACTTAGTAACTGGGGTGCTTAAATACCCTGGGGTATCCCGCCTACATTCTGATACCAAAGTGTTTGCTTTTTCCTGTATATCTTTATTTCTGGTACGAGTCTTTTGCACCACAAAGATCTTCATGCATTCTTTGTGGTTTATGTGGCTAAAGTTGGCTTCAGCCCTCGTCTTTGCTAGGGAGGAATCAAACTGGCTATTTTTGGAGTTTTGGCACCTAAACAGATTGTATCTTGTTCCTCCTTGTTAAAATTTCATTGGCAATATTATCCAGCCTTCAGCCTGCTTCTTTATGGAGATGTTTATCTTTGGTTCAGGAAGTCAGAGGGGAAGAGAGAGAGGGGCTCAATTCCTTGTCCACTGATTTTTGCTATACCAAGGCCAGCAAAGTGCTGTGACTCTACAGAGGATCAACGCATAAAGTGTATTTCCAGAAGTCCCTGGTGTTTCTTAATGATATGTTTATGAATTTCCAGACTTCTGAGTCCTCTTTTAGCACCCATCTTTGATAGCTAGGATTGCACTACTAACCCGCCTTTCAGTGATGGCCATAATATGCTCTATAGGATCAGAAGGTTTTTTTATTAACCTTATTCTTGTAGAAGACTTAGTGAGTTTGTCTCATGGCTAAACTGAGCACTCTCAAGCCTTTTCCTCGTCCCTTTTGACAGAAGCAATAAGAGCAGGAGGGTTTCAAGCTGATTGAATTAAAAGATTTGCACAAGCAAACTGGCTTTTGGGACTCTCTTCTCACAAAGCAAAATAGCAAAATTCTTGGTCGTAGATCCTCCCAAGCACTGTGCAGTTGTCCAGTGGGTGAATTGAGCAGTCTGGGGCAAGACAGCTTGTTCAAAAACAACATTGCTTTCCAGTCTACCTCTTGTAGCCTTTTTTCTTAAGGAATTGTTACCTGTGAACACAGTCTACATCCTTCACTAAATTTAACCTCGTGTCTTACTGCAGCCATGAGGTAGCGCCCTTGCTGCAAAAATGTTGTGTTTTAGCTCTGTCTCTTGGGTTGTCCTGGTTTGTCAGGTACCAGAACTTCCATTTGTTGTTAATTGGAGCTCTCAGTCTCTCATCTTCATGGTCTGCAAGCTTACTGTTGGCTTGGTTCCAGGAAGCACCTGTCCTGGGCAGCAGTGTGATAGTATTGATCTTCAGGCTCTCCTGGGTCATGGGTCTGACTTGGGAATCTCATTGGGGCAAAGCTTCTTTTGCACATTCTGATTATTCTTTTTGTCTTTCTGGTAACCTTAGCAGGCAGTGCAGGTGAAGGAAAGACTTTCACATGTGCTTAAACAAAGGTTTCTTTCCCAGATAATCTCCTTTTCTTTAGGGAGTAATGGGGCTCACTATCTCGTAGTCCTTCAGTTGTGTCTTGCAGCAAACACTTCTGATTGCTGTTCAAATTTTCGTTTTTTCCTTTCTGCCTTTTATCCTTGGAAGAACAAAATCACTTTTTTCCTCTCCTGCCTTTACCTTTTGCTAGTCAGTATGGTGGTCATTAATATAAATGATTACTATAAATGATTATTAATATAGACAGAATCCCCAGATTGTACATTCTCAAACTTCTTCCCATTCCTTAAACCCAAGGGTGAGACAAGGGGCAGAAAAATGTTTTTTGCTGCTCCTGCATGTTATCTACAAGACCTAGTGATTTTTCTTTGTGAGAGTCTATGAGCAGTAGCAAGGTGAGGTGGCTCAGACTAGAGAGAAACCCGCTTCTTCATGCCAGGGGAGTGCCAGGCTTTCCAGAAGGTTGGGGAGAAGGATGTGCACCAGTGCTTCTATGTCTGTTTTGGGGTTGTGATGCTGGCTAGTGGAGCAGCAAGGCCTATGTATTTGTGCTGTTGAACCATTTTACTCTGCATGTGACCCTAGACACCTGCCAACCTTCTACCCCCAAATGTGTATCAGGGTGCCCAAGTGTCTAAGAAGAATTTCTAATGGAATTGGTGGCTAGGGTAAGTAGGAGATGGAGGTGGAGTTAAAAAAGAAAAAAGATGAGACTTCACTGAAGGATCACACCCTGCTGATTCCTCGCCAGAGGTTACAGTCATTCTTCTGCCTCTTAATGTTCTTTCCTGGAGCTGGATGGCTCATGCACAGGCTTGCTTACTAAACTTTCAGTGTCCATAGTTGATAGTGACTATTCATGCAGGTCAAAGTGCATGGGCAGACTTAGCAAGCAGCTTCTTAAGTAACAAAGAAGCTGCTCTTTTTCCTTACTACATATGGTTACTGTATAATGAGATCAAATACTATGTTAAAGTTATCTGACTTTTTTCATTCTGTTGCTAATAAAACTCTTTTAATTCTAGATTTGGATATCAAAACATCAGGGACTGGCTGCGTGAAGATTCAGAAAATAGAATGTGATAACTGCAAAATAGAAACAGAGAAGGGGACTAGTGTCTTGCAGTCAATAAAGGTACAGAGAACTCTTCCCCACTGTTTGAAAGGGGATCATGTGGTGGGATATAATGTCAACACTTAAATACCAGTTCTGGAGATGAGAAGTACTCTGGTATTTCTCATTGCAACACTCATAGTATTACGATGTGTATAGCACCTCACCTCTAATTATTGCATACAATTAGGGCACAAAGTCAACAACAGTAAATAACGTGGAGTCAGAAGTCCATGTATCTGTGATAGCCAAAGCCACCAGAAACAGTGACAACAGTAAGCCTGACCTCTGTCTTCCCCTGCCTCTTAAAGAAAAAAAAAATAGGCTGGGATTTCCTGTCTAGTAGGTTAACAGTTATACCTGCTCAATCAAGACTTTGCAGCATGCTGCTGGATTTTTTGTGGGGGCTTTTTTTTTTTTTTGTTTTTTTTTTTATAATTGATATATCAGAGCTATTGACAAACCCTTTAAGTTAATTTTCAATCAGAAGTTACACATTACATGTCCAAAATACCTGACTGAAATATATCTGATATATACTCTATATATCATAGGCATGACCTTGTTTTTTCAGTCTTAAGGCTTCAAGTTTGCTGACATAAGGTGTTGTAAAATTAATCACAGTTTATCTGACTTAGGTGCTATTTGATATCCAATTCACTTGATTGTTTGGGATTGCACCTGTGGGAATTGGTATCGATTCAAAAGAAGGGCTTTTCAAATTTTTTGAGATATGAAAAAATTTTCAACATTTTTCTCTATTGTGGTAAGAGATGATTTTATAATGGACATAGGGAAAACTGAGCTTAGGGAGGGATTTAATACACAATAGAGCTAGGTTTACGTCTAGGGAGCTATAGACAAGTTGAACCTTCCAGTTTCTGTGTAATTGACCATATTACTCTTATAAAGGTATGTAAAATCTAATGAAAAGTTAACAGTACTGTGTTGCCTGTCTAAAGTTTTGTTTGAAAGTTATGCTGTTGTATAATAATGAAAACAATACTACATGAGAAACTGCATAATATGAGAAAACAAGGTGGTTTTGGCCAGCAATAATGACAGTAATCACGGCATGCCATCACATCAAGAGTTTTTTGTGGTGTCGTGGAAAAAGATGATTTTGAGGAAAGACCACTAACTTATCTTTTGGGGCTCTTGTCTCAAATATAATCCAAGATGAGAAAAATCTTGAATTTTAAAAATTAAGATCTGGGTTTCAGTCTAATCTTGTTTTTAAGTACTGTAGTTCTAATAAGGTGACTGAACTAATTTTTTCTAATATAGCTTCAGGAATTATATTGTATATTATCAGAGAAGCAGAATTATTAGTGAGAAGCAGAAGTATTAGCCTTCAGGGTTTTCCCAAAACTACTAAAAATCTTATAGACTGGATGCTGTAGTGAGGTATAAGAGCTGATTCCCCTTTAGGGAGTGTGCTTTACTGAGCAAACTGAAGTGATAGTGCCCTCCCCTGGATGGATTAAAGCTGTTTTAATGTTTCTTCACTGTCATTAACGAACCTCATTAACTACCAAAGCAGGAGACCCTTTCTTTGTAGGAGAGAGAAAAAGATCATTGATCAATGAATGAGTTTAAATGAAAAAATCTGGTCATGTGGGGATTATTCAAGAGCACCAGCAAACAGCTTCACAACTGCTAATTTTCTTAACTCACAAGAAGTTGTTTGTATAATTAGTAATTCAGAAAACGTGCTGGTTTTTTTTTTATATAATCTCCAGTGTCTTTACAAAAGACTTAGAGATTTGACATCTGCTTTCCTTAATCATGCACGCTAGTAACTGAACAGAAAGAATGAGTCTCTATGAGGCTTATGAATGGATTTTGTCTGGTGTTTTTTGTGTCATAGACATTACCCAGGCAGTGAGATTTGTTGAGGGTTGATTTATTGAGGCTTTTTTTTGTTTTGGGTGGTTGTTGTTTTTTAATTGGCTAAAGTCCAATTCACCCTATCCCTTCCAAGTCTCTAGGTCACCTGATAGCAGCAGTAATTCCAAAGTACATGGAATGTGGCATCTAGGTCTTCTTCAGAGTATGAATCATTCACAAATTCTTTATTGAGAAAGCAGTGCTTCTTCTTTTTAATTTTTTTCCTCCTGCTTCTTATTACAGTCCATCAGTGACAATGTGACTAGGGAGACCTTTTAATTATGTTTCTGTGTTCCTCAATTACTTTTCACTCTATGATTGTGCTGGTGATAACAAGAATTTCCAGGCATCTCGCTCACACTGGCAGAAGAGCTGCTCTGCTTCCTCACCACACACCATATCTGAGCCTGATTTGTCCTGCACCAGTGTCCTTCTTTTCTTCTGAACAATTTTTTCTGGTTTCCCTTTGACATCTGTTAAGGCCTTGACAGCCTTTTGCCTCTTCTTTACTCAAACCCTTCTCCCTTGCTCAGAGAAGCCCTATGACAAATTAGTGCTTTTTTCTTTTAGCTGGTGGAATATTCCCTCTTAGTGAAAAAGCTACTTGACCATTATAACTGGTTTCTTCTCTCAGCAAATCCTTCTGTCTGTTAGGAGTCTCTAGAGATACCTACCTCTGAAAGCCTGGTTGTTTGGTTTTTTTAAGAGGATATTCTAATAATTTAGGATGGGGGGAATTAGTGTGTATGTTGTTGTTTTATTTTACTGAACTATCAGTGGCCATACTGGTGAGCCCTTGCTAGTTCTCCCAATCTTGCAAGTTCCCATATTCTCCTCAAGGTATAAATTTGGAGGATTTGCTGTTTAACCATTTTTCTGATAACAAGCCTGGTGTAACTGCCTCAATGGAACTGTGATGCCAGATTTGAAACATTTAATTCATAATGTTACTGTATAAGGAGAGAACAATCTATTTCATTTGTTTAGAAGTGTAACTGAACAGCTGGATTATTTCCAGCCTTTGAAAGGTCTGAAGCACTACTGTAGTGTCAAGTTAGGGGTGTTGCATTTTACTGTGAGAACACCTCTTAAAAGAAGAGGGGGAAGAAAGACTTGAACACAAAGGTAAAGAAACCCTGCTCTAGAATTCTTCCTGTCTTATGAAACCCCATGAAACTTCTGGTTCTTGGTGTTTCATCAGGAATGTGTGGGAGAAGTGAATGTCCTTGTTTTCCATATCGGAAACTTGATGTAATTTTTTTTTAAGTCCTTAACCTTCTTACCATCTGATTAGACCTAGTTAATGCAATTTATGCCTTATCCAGAAAGGTGTTTAATAATCTAAGTTTCTTGAATATTTCTGATATTTTTGATGATCAAATTTAATGGATGGTGTCCTAAATTAAATACAAGCCATGGGAATAATATTCTTTTCAATAGAAACAAATATATCTGAAAATGGAGGAGGTGGTGTGGGAAAATGAAGGAAAGGTGTTTGTGTGTGTGGGGGGGGTGGTGTGTGTAAGCTTATTCAGCATTAAGTAGAAAAATTGCTGAATACTTTTAAAAATTCTGTTATTCCAATGTTTATGCTAGTGAACTGAAGCAAAAGGACTTTGCTGTGGAGATCTGTGGGCTTCTTGAAGTCAGATTTGTTGAAGTTGCAGCTTATGAATACAATTAGGTTATTTAAATCTGATTTTTTTTTAAAGATTTTTTTTTCCTTTTACAAATGGTTGCATTTTATTCTCAAGACCTGATGTTATTTTTTTGGCTTTTTGAGATTGGTTTATGTGTAATTCTGTATTTTTTTTCTCTTGTTGGTTGTATGCAGCAATACCTGAAAGGTATAAGGACTATAGAACAGTTTTTACTTGAAACCTGGCTTATTTGTTAAAAACTTGAGGTTTGCAAAACAGTTTTAATTAGAATTTGTGTGCAGTGAAACTCTGTAGAATCTAGTTCTGCTTGCAGGACTAAGGTTTGCAATGGTTAATGTGGTACAACTTGATAAACAAGATAACTATAACTAGACAACAAGTTATCCTAACTGTATGATTTTTAAACTTTTTTCAGAGCCATAAAATTGATATACGGACAAATGGTGGCAAAGTAATTGGTCTTGGAACACTTTATGGAAATGCAGATATTTCTGCAACAGAAAAAGGGGTAAGTAGGAAGTAAAACTTTCTCTTTACTGGCTCATTCTGCTTGTTTGCTGTAAAATTACTAAATCTGAAGAATGTGCTAAATATGTAAATAACCCTCATTGGTTGTTTGTAATTTCACCGTTTCTGAGGTTTGTCTGTTAAATTATATTATCCCATGCTTGATTTGGATTAATAAACAGGCTCCAGAGAAAGCTGGAATAAGCATGTGATCATTCCATCAGCACAGAGGTTGTTCTATTGATACAGCCCATCAGCTCTAATTATAGAGACCCCTCACAACATTCTTTGTTGCCTTTTTCCTCGTCTTAAAGTTAAAAGCCAGACACGGTTAAAGGGAAAGGGGTTTTTATTTCAGTATTTATTTAGGATCCTTGGTGCACCACATTGTTCAGGTGGAGTGTGCCAAAATGCACCCCAGAATGTCCCCACACCATAAATCGCGTATACAACTTACAGGCCTTTTTAAATTAGCACATCTATCAAAGATTCCCCAATGAGAGACTTGAATGAATCCCCCCTTTTGAAGAATCTCCCCCCTGGATGGGCCTATCTGAGTTTACAGAATGTATCCTAGAGAGGGCCTTGGTGTCTGGGGCTTTCTGCCCCTTAGAAGCGAGGCTTCCAGGGTGTTTGGTCTCCGGGCTTAATGGAACACGGGGTATCAGACTTAGGGAATTACAAATATGTGGGCTAAAAGCACTAAGGATATATAAAAGCTATATAAAAGGGTATATAAAAAAGGCAAAAAATCATCATGGCATCGCTTAAACTTTCTCCTTGGCTGATACCTAGGCACTTGGATTCTGCAGAAGGCCCAGGAGTTTAATTTAGTGTCTCATGGATAGTGGCTTGATATTTGTACATGCTGTACACTTCTAGTGTTACACGGTTGTAAGAATGGAAGAGTAGACGGTTTTGCCGATTTCCTTGCAGCTGAGGAAATATGATCACATGTAATCTTGCTGTGAGATGCAGTGGGAAGAATTACATACAGGAAAACAGTTTTGTAGAGAACAAGCTTGCTTTTTTTTCAGTAGATGGCAGTATGAGACTAACCACAAACTCCTGTGCTCAGGTTTTGTTTCTTGGCATAAGGAGGCAATTCTCCTTTATTTAAAATGATGTAGAGTTAAACTCCCTACAGTTCTCACACCCAGTCTTGTTTTTAGGCTCAACTTGAATGTTTAGGTATCATAATGTCCATACAACTGGTTGCTTTAGGATTCATTAGATCTGAGGCATTGCTGTATGAACATGTGGAGCCAAGCCAAGTCTGGAAGCAGCTTGGATGCGTGCTCTGTCAGAATCCATAGATACCCTTTAAACCAACAGCACTGGGAAGAATCGGGAGAGTGAGGGTAACTCTCCATTGCCAAGGATAGATTTAAGACCAAACGATTAAGTTCCAGGCATCCAAAATCACCTCTGTGAAGTGCTGTTTGGCACTGTTGTATACCTTGTATGTTGGGTTCCCAGTTCATATATTCACTTACCTAGAGCCAGCTGTGAGCTGTTCTTAATGTCCTGCTGTAAAAGAAGCAAGTTACCATTGGATTTTCCAAAAACTGTCAGCATTAATTTATCTGTGTTTCTTTGTAGTGGGTGTTTGACTGCCTTTTATGTAGTAAGTATGGTAATTGTTGGGAAAATACAGCTCAGAAAATTGTTTTGCTTTGAGCCTTTAAATACTATTTAAAAAATTAACTCTTTTCAGAAACATCCTTTTGAAACAATAAAACAATCTTCATACAGATTATGTTGAAGTGCTTCTTTGTGATCATAAATATTTGTATATAGTGTGTAATATTGCAAGAAGTCAATCTTAGAGTTGTAAAGCTGTAGTAACTTGAGGCAAGTGAGTCATTTTAGCACGAATTCACAGCTACAGAACAATATTTTGGCTTATTTTATTGAACTTCTCACTAACAAACTTTGCAGTGTAGTTAGGAAGGACAGATTTCTTTTCTCAGTTGGCCACTTCTGTTAATAATCAGTCAGCTTTATGTCTCCTCTGTGTGTTTGTATGACATGTTTCTTCCATCAGTTGCAGCCATCATTATGTAATTATGGCTCTGTCAGCATTTCCAGCCCCCTCCTGGAGGTGGGGAGGGAGAGGATGTGGTAAAAGGCACTAAGCACTTGAGAAATGAATATTTTTTAAGGGGGGAAATGGGAGAAGACACTAGTAAAACATTTGAACAATGATAGCACAAAAAGGAAGGCCAAGAGCAGGAATATGTGGGGAAGGAGCTGTATATGTCTTATTTAAACATAGCAAGATGTTAGCTTTTATCTTGAAAATGTGTTCAGGTGCAAAACCATTCTCAGTCTGATTTATGCAGATGAAACCAATGGAACTTGAGCATGTGGTCAGTTTCAGTAACTGCAACCCCCAAGGCTCTACGCCCAAGGGAGGGAATTTTTCCAGAAGATCTAGTGGTTCAATGGACAAAAATAAAGAAATTTGTTTGGCTGAGGAGTTATTAGCTAATCTGTGCCATGGGGACTTTTCTATAACACTTGCTTAGTGGAGCCAGACATCTATGTTCTGCCAAAAATCCACAAGAGTTAAAGAATTTGGGATTGAAAACGTATTTATTCTCATTGAAGAGCAATCCTATTTTTCCATGCTTTCCCCATCTAAAATACTTTTTTATTCTTATACTTGAGCAGTCTGACTTCCCCCTCCTCCATGCCCCTACCCTGATTTGGGTTGTTCTGAAACAAGTGCTCTTTGTATTGCTAGTTTTTGTTTTATTGTTTATAGTAACTTCCTTTTTATCTGGAGCTGTGACAACCCTTTTTATTATTGTGCAATTTTAAGAAAGGTAGTTAAGGCTGATAAATGTGTTGGTGCGTGAGATTGTTTACAATAAAGCACTTAATTTTTAAATAAAATAATGTATCTAAATAGAGTTAAAACTTGCATTTTATAGTAAGAGAGGTAGCTTTTTGAACTTCCCTTTGTCTGGTTAGGGATGCCACAAGACGGCCAGTTTGTACCCAAACTATGCAGATATTTTTATTTTATTCCTCCCCTTTAAAGTGTGCTTTGCTCTATTTTCATTGTGCTGATATCAGTGATGGCCCTGCTCAAACGGGCAATGTTCTTTGCAAGTCATTTAACTCTTTAGAACAGGTTAGATCATGGAGCCTAAAATGAGAGTGGCTTTCCCTTTACTTGTTGCTGTGGCCACGTGTCACAGCAGGTTTGCACTTTGCCATGCAGGGTGAGGGAGTGGGGGAATACTTTGTGGGAAGCATTCCTAGGACAGATGCAATGTAAGTTTATGTTGAAGATCTCTGGTTATTAGGATTTTGTTGCAAGCATTAGAAGATGAAAAGCTGAATTGCTGTCCCTTTCAGTAGTGCCAAGTTGTGCCTTAATGCTGTTGGGTTTTGTTTTTCTCTGTAGCATAGCTCTAAGCAGCAACACGTGCAGCGATTGTAGATACTGATTGTCGTGTATCTCTAATTCTAGCATAACATTTTGATTTTATTAAAGTTTAATGTAACTTGTTAAATTCTTGGAGACCTAATCTGTATTGTAGCATCATGGGAAAAGTCTTAAGCCAGTAGTCCAATCTGTAATCATATAATTTAGTAGTTCAGTATGAAGGGGTGGGTAAGGCCACAGTATAATTTGGCTGTCATATAGTCCATACTAAATCAGTCTCTTCAGCTCAATTTTTGGGACACAATGCACCACTGAGTTTGTGCAACACTAGTGGCTATTTGTCAGAATATGTCTTGCTTCATCCACAGATTATTCTTTATATAATATTAGACTGGGAGTGTCAACAGACTTATTTTTTTATATCAACTCTTTTTGCACAAGGTGGCAACTTCAGCTCAACAAGGAGGATTTGAGATAGAATGACAAAGATAATTCGAGTAAGGCAGAGTTTGATCTAGAAAGCCATGTATCATTTCTTGTAATGAATAAGGATTTTGTGCAATTCACTGAAAGTCTGCATAAGCAAAATAAAAATAAATTGAGCGGGTGTTCAAGTATGAGCTATTGCATGTTTCCATCATAAATCAAATTTAACTGAGAAAGAATAGAATTCAGTTTCATATGGTGGTTGCACAGGCATGTGAATGGTTCTGTTTTGTTCAAATAGATTGAAGTTTTATCACGTGGCTCATCACGTTTGCGTAGATAATCTCATCTGTCATCTTTTATTTGCCAAATCCATAGTGCAACTTTTCATATTCTATCCTTTCTCTCTGTTGATATTGAAAAGAAATAGAAATGGAGATGTTATCCCTGGTTTTTCAAGGCTTTGTATGTCTTGAGGCTTAAGTCCAAGAATAGAAGCCTGAGTAACCAAGGTAACAGGAAAATTATGCTGAGAAAAAGGGCAGCTGGGTGGGGCTTTTTTGCAAACTTTCACCAAAGATATGTCTGTAAAGTTAGCTGGTTAAAAATCTTCGTAAATAGCTTTATGTAACAAAGATAGTGGATGTTTCATTTATGACGGCAGAAAACTGATCACCAATGCTCTAAGTGTCATAATGCTATATGAAGATTCAGTCTTCATTGTTAAAGTTAATCCTTTTTTTTACTTTTCAAAATGAAGTGCCTAATTTTTGAAAATTAAATCAAGTTTTTCTTTCATCTGTTTGTGACTACTTGGGTTCTTCAACTGAACAATGGATGTGATAACTCATAGGAATGTTGTGAAGAATCATAAGTTCTTAGGTCAGAGCTCTTGGATGAAGAGGTTTTTTTGTTTTGTTTTGTGTAGCTTTTAACTAAGAACCTGATTCCATTTGTCCTGCATCAACAACTGCTTTTCCATGTTTTGTGTCTCAATATTACTTCCCTCTGCTTTTTCAAGCTGTGATGACAAATTTTCAATCGTGTTTATTTCTCCTAGAGTGTAAATATAGAGAAGCTGCAGGGGACAACCATCAACATATCTACTGAAGATGGGCTGCTGAAAACTAAGTATCTCTATGCAGAATCAGCATCTCTCTCTTCAGAATCTGGTGATATTATGCTGGGGAATGTTCATGGTAAGAAGGAAAATCTGTCACAAATTTAGGTGCTATGAAGGTGTTCAGAAATGTTCACAGTAACAAATGGACTAATGCAGTAGACTATCACTAAATCAGCTGTGCTCAGAATATGAGAAAAACAGTTCTATCTCTATTAGAGGCTTAATTTTTTTTTGCCACCTAGCAGACTGTATTTCTGAAAACAATTTTATGAGCACAATTATTAATAGCAAAAAGTGTATATTACAGGAAAGAAATGTCACATATGCTAAGAACATCAAAATATTTTAAAATTCAGCAATGAAAATGATGCTGAAAGTTGTCAGGAGGTTTCTCTTCCCCACTCCCCATTCTTTATTTTCTTCATAGGAGAAGCAACTCTTTTATCATCTACTAAGAACTATCGTAGGAGACAGTTGTAATTAGAAGTTTTTATTAGAAATAGTCTGTGTGTTTGCTGGCACCTTATATTAAGAGTGGTGACAGTTTCTGTTTTCAAAAGAAGTTCTTAGAACTTCTTAGCAGTCTCTAATCCATCCACCCTTTGGTGTCCTTCCTCTAGAACCAAAACGAATAAACTACAGAGTCTTTTATTTAAACAGCAGTTGAGGTTCAGATCTGGTGTGGTTTTCTAACTTAACAAAACTCCCACTGAATTCAGACTGTGCTGTAATGCATTTGTGGTGATTTAACGTTGAGTAAAACAAACTGGAGGATGTACAAAGAAAATTACTCAGCTCACTCAGAGTTCCAGATTTTCAGCTATATACCTCAGAAAGAATTTGCTGCAATTTCTTAGCAATTTTATGTTGTCATGTTTCTTGAGAAATGACTTTTTTCTTCCTTGAAGGAGCAACTCCTCTGTCCATTTATATTAAATGTGAGAATGGTTTCTAAACCTGTTAGTTAAAATTAATTTTAGCATGCACAGACAGAAATAAGTTGCTTTTTCTCTTGTTCTTATATTTTTCTGACATGTAGACTTGTATTATGTCTGGTGCTTCTGTCTGATGAGCTCTGCTGTTTTGTTTTTTCTAATGTTATACAATATAATGATATTGTGGAGTGATCAATTTGTGAGCAGGTTCGTGTCTCTGTGCACATCCAAGAGTTTATTTTTATTTTCTTGGCACAAAAATGAAATCATAACTGCTGTAGTTAATGACCTACTTCCTTCAGTAATGCCTGTTGTCATTAAGCTGAAGAACAATGTGAAAACAAATAGAATTGTATCCAAATTATGCAGACATTTCTTACGTTTCTTCAGGATTATTTTTATGACTTCTCTACTAGATAGGTTTGGAACACCTAATGTTATTTTAGCTGTTTGTTTTTTAAAAAATTGCACATTAACATTTGCTTGGTAATTCTAGTCTATTTTTTTGAGAAAAAACCATTTTTTGTAAAATATCATGTTCCTCAATCATGTTTTAATAGTGAGAGCAAAGGCTTTTAAAGTACACATGCAAACACATATTAGCAGACAAGATAACTCCTGCTGTAAATTTCTGTTAGGAAAAAATAGTTGCTTTTGCTTCTGGTTTTTACTCATGAGGTAGTTCAATTTTAATAGATTTGTCTGTAAGCACCTGGACAGATTGTTCTTGGGCAGCTAAAGTCATCATTTCCCCACAGCTGACTGTAGCTGGCATGAAATCAGCATATCATGCACAAAACTAAGCTAGATTTCATTGCTTTTCCTTTGGGAAAATTGAAGCTAGGGCAGCACAGACTTTACAAACCTGTCTGAGACACGTTGTGTGGTTGAAACTCAGGCTGTACAATCACGACACTGGTAGTGCTCAGACTTCCACAATTGCTTGTTTGCAATTCATGCTCCTGTGGCAAATGAATAATGCATTGTTTTGAAGGAGTTGGTTTTGGATCATTTTCGTCAGCTTCTGTAACAGGCATTAGAGATGTCAGGTGCTCTTAAGCTTTTGAGTTGGCACTTGAAAAAGAAATCTGATCCTGAGAAATTTCTTACAGTGAACCTTCTCTACAAAGGGGCACATGGGAGGAACAGGAAACCCCTCTTTGCAGCTGTCCCAAAGTCTTGGGTTGAGTTACATTAATTATTAATTTCTTTTATAACTTTAGTTTAAATTTGGGCTAGATATCAAATTCCTTCCCAACTAATGTTTGAAGTGGGCTCAGTTATAGCAAGCTTGCTCATGGCCTTGTCTGGTTGAGCTTTGAATATTTTCAAGTCCAGAGATTGCATGACCTTTCAAGACATCATGGTCCAGTCCTGAATTATTCTTCTGGTGGGGAAAAAACCATTTTTTATTCATAATTTCCATTTTTACTTGTATCCATTATTGCTACTTCTTCTTGCTGCATCACCATGAGAAGAATGTCTTTTTTTTATATGCCCTTCCATTAGGTTGTTGAGGACCACAAGAAGACTCCTTCTCAGCCTTCTCCTTTTAAAGCAAAACAAACAGATGCTCTCAGAGCATCTATAGCTTGGTCTGGGCCCCTAATCTTCTCAATACCCTTCTCTGGCCTTAGTTAAGTATGCCAGTGTCTTTCTTGACTTGAAGGCACAAAATTGGACGCAATATTCTAAATGCAGTCTCACAGGAGGGCTTTACTTGCTGTCTATACTCCTAATCATACAGCTCAGTGTGCAGTTGACTTTCTTTACTGACTCCCACTGGAGATGGTGTCCATAAAGATGCCCAGGTCCTTACCTGCAAAGCTTCTTTGCAAACAGCACTCAGCTTTTAGAGCTTTACATCAGTAAAGCCTGTGCAGGACTTTGTATTTGCTCTTGACCTTTTATTCTCTCATAGTCTAGTGACTAATTATCTGAGAGAATCACACTGGAAAACATGGTTATTGAGGTTACTTTATGTATTTGCACACTAATGTGTATAGAGGAAGGAGTGAACATACAACTGCCTTGTCAATGACTTGAATAAGACAAAGTAGAGTATCTGCCATCTTCCAAAGGCAGTGCAGTCCAATGCTTGAGCTTGGCATTCTATAATCCCTCCAGAAAATATACCTCTTGATATACCCAAGTGTGTTCCATACATTTCAGCTACATTTCTGGATTTCACTTACATAGAGTGGAATTGTAACTTCACATTTTAAATTCTCATCAGACTAAAGTACAGACATGTCTACAAAGGAATGAAAATAAAATTAATTTCTTAAGTGGTAAAAAGCTGCATAATGGTTTATTTTCCTTTTTTGTGTATCAAAATAATCCTGCCCTTTTAAGAGCCTCTAAAAAAAAAAAAGAAAGAGTATAAATAACACAGCATAAAGTGTTGCCTTTATATCACAAAAGCCATCTTTTGCCCCAGTCTTATGCTATGATCCTGACTACAATATTGAAATTTGAAATTTTACGATGTTCGTGAAGAAGCAAAGCTTGTAGATGATAGAAAAGTTGACTCTTTCTTCAGAAGCAACAAAACCCCAAAACACTAAGGCACTGTTATCAATATTCTGTTAAAATTATTATATTTTGGATATCATAGTATTGCATCACAATGCTGAAGTCAGTTGGTTGTAATAATCAAACTGGTAATTACCTCTAGTCAGGTCTTTCTCTCTTTTGCCCTTGATGTACCCAGGAAATACTTGCCTAACTTAAAAATCCAAAGTTAAGTGCTGGCCTTCAGAGAACAGTAACACAACCAAAAGTGCAGCTCTGTGCACTGTCTGTAGACAGTGCAGGACACAACACAGCAGGACGTTCCTGTCTGCTTCAAAAGCAGCTTTTGCTCTAGCTAGATGTTTGAAGTGAGCTTTTCACACCAATATGTTGTATTGACACTGCGCAGCATTGGTGGTTCTGCCATATAAGTATGTGGTTAAAAGGAATTTAATTTCTACATGTTGAATATTTTTCGAGGATCTGCTTCTCAAAACAGAAAAGAAAAGCCCCAGATAAGAAAGAACAGACCCGGGGCTGTATGCTGACAGAATATAATCTACCTTCAGCTCTGTGGGAGCTGCTGGCTGAGAAAACCCTAGGTCTTTTTGTAGGTTGTACCAAACTAAGTGCCAGCCATGACAAAATGGGGGAAAGGGTGGGATAATTGTAACATGCCTTTTAAAAACAGTGAAAAGTGAAGCCAAACATCTTTCAAGGTCATTAAAAAATGCTTTTGCTTCTGCTCTGATTTTCAGAACCCCTAAGTATTTTGTACAGTATGTGCTTGAAAAGATGAATTTAAGATGTTTATGATAGGCTGCATTTCTAGTTTTCAGCCCATGAACCACTAAGAAAAATACAGGTCATGTACAGTGGAATGCATTCTGCCCTAATGGTTGTTTACTACTGTGTAATTACACAAGATAGGGTAGAGCTTGATCCATTTGCAATTTTCTGAAAGATTTGAAAATTATGACAACTGTGTGTTACTAAACTGGACTCAGTTACTGTGATCAGCCTTATTCTTAGTTTGTCTTTCTCTTGGGAGGATGAGAGAATGGCAGGGATGACATGTTGTGGTTTACTTTTTAATTTAAAGCATTTTCTGTGAGATGTTTATACATGGAACTGTAGAAGTTTCTACAATTTTGTTAGACTGTTAGTGGTATAGATGGCTCATCTGTTATGAGGTACATCTCTTCTCCTTCCAGATTCTCTTGATGTTATAGGTGAAAAGGAGGAATAAATATTTTGAAATTTTAAGACTGGAACACCAGTGCCTGTTTAAAGTGATGCAAGTTCAGTAGAAGACCATTCTACGTTCTGTGCCTTACACACTTTTGTTTGATGTTCTCCAGTTTGCCCAACATACTCAGACTGAGGTCAATGGAAATGTTGACAAGGGGTTGTCATGCACATAAGTTTGGAGGGAGTAGGAAATGTTCAGTGGGTCCAGAAAGTAGCCTGTGAAGATAACACACAAGATTCCCTCTAGCAGAGATGGGATATAGATCTATAAAAGAGGAAAATAGAAACTGTCTATGTTATACATCCAATTGAACTTAAATCATCCATAGTGCTGTTACAGCATCAGAGCAATTGAAAAAAAATGCCCCAGTAAAATAAGACAGTATTGTGCATTAGCCTTCCACATACCTCTCTAAATTTTTTTCTCCCCGAAATCCAGGTGGTGTCTTTGACTTTACTCAGTGTTTTTCTTGCCTGGAATCACTTCATTATTACCCACAAGTGTCGAGACTTTAATTTGTAAAGCAACGATATTAAAAATAAATAAATAATATGTTTTTTAACATTTTTTCCCCTTTTCATTATAGGTAATACCAACCTTCAGACCAAAACAGGAAATATCACAGTAGGTAGGTTCTGCATTTTCCCTGTCTCTCTTGCTCTTCTCTTCTCTAAAAGCTAAATATTCACAGGGGAAGTAAAAAGGAGGTGATTTCACACACGTTTTTACGTCTTTTTCAGGAGTAGCACCAATAACTGTGTCTGAATGAGACCCTTTCCAAACTCAGCCTTTTGTGGTTGGGCAAGGCACATGATCTCACTTGATACCCAATAGTAGCTGGGCTTTGCACAAGTTAGGCCGAGTTTAGGTGTCATCTTTTAGATAAAGATGGGATAAAAGGACACAAGGAAACACTAAGTGTACATCAAATGCAGTTGTGCCTTTAATGTAGTTCTCTATCTTATTGCTATCAATGATTAGCTATGTTTAATTTTTGTATCAGGAAGCCAGTCATTGATGCATTACTTATTTGGAGGGATGATGGGAAGGCTTGTGATAATTTCAATTTTTTCAAACTATTATGCTAATAATTTTTCCTTCAGAAATGAAAATAGCTCATAAACATTTTTTTGGGAACCTGGGCATTTTTACAACAGGATAACTCTCAGCTATCAGTTATGGTATACCTTATATCAGTGCATTTTATAGCACACAAACACCAAAGTGAGAAATTCAAATTCTAATTCTTGCTATGGCAGAAAATTGAAGTAACAGAATCATAGACAAGGCTCAGTGGTCTTTTGAATGTAGAAGGATTTCCTCAGGCCCAAATCCTGAAGACTTCTGCTAATGGTGTTAACTGTAGTCACTCACTAAGCATCTTTCAGGAACAGTCTCTAAGAATTGTTCAGGGACTGTTAACAACTCCTCTTACGTTTCTAAGAGCTCTGCATTAACATTCCTGGAAAATGAATGCCAGACACATTCTTATGAGTTAGTCATTAAACCACAGAATTAAATTCAACTTGCTCGGCTGTTTTTCCTTCTCTTAAATAAACTCACAGGGTATGAAGAGTGGTTAAATAAAGATTTCTTAATATAGGAGGTAGCTTTTTCCATCAACAGATGATGATTATTTTCCTTAACTAACCAGGTTCAGCTTAAACATTAAGACACAGTTGAAGAAACTTTATTTTTCAGGTTTCAATTCTGACAGCACTGGTTAGACTTCATCTTTTCCTAAAGAGCATTAAACATCCCTGGTATTTTTATGGATTTTTCTAAAGGTAAAAGACTTTTAATATCCACATGTTCAATTCTTAAAACGTGAGAACACCTCCTATTTGACCAGTTTGCTCAAGGCCTTATCCCTTATTTCAGCTGGAAGGGACCTACAGTGATCACCCAGTCCAACTGCCTGGCCGAGAGCTGAAGTGTCTTCTTTAGGGGCTCTGAAACACTGACAGGCTTGGGGCACAACCACCTCTCTGGGAAGCCTGGTCCAGTGTTTGACCACTCTGTCTGTAAGAAAATACTTCCTTAAAAAAGCCATTCCCATGCATGCTTTCATTGGACACCAGGGAGAAAAGCTCAGCACCTGCTTGTGCCCTTCCCCTCCTCAGGAAGCTGCAGAGAGCTTTGAGGTCACTCCCCAGCTTCCTTTTCTCCCAACTAGACAAGCCAGGTGGTTTGGTTGTTTGGGGTTTTTTGTGAAAGAATAATTTATCGAAAAGAAACTATGGCCTTTACAACTAATGGATAAAACTTAAAATTGGGGTAGCAAATAGATCACTAAGAGATAAAAGGATAGTCTGGATAACTTGGTTAGGAAAGGAATTGCTTTCATGAGAGATGTCTTTGCTTTGTGTGTTGCATCATTTGTTTTGCCAGGTCCCCCTGGTGAATATGGTCAGGACTGCTAAGGATTTTTCAGTAGTATGTGCAATTTAGTGAATTCTAAATAATAGTGAAGTCTATTTAGTGAATGTATTTCAGTTTCTTATGTTTTGGAACAATGAACTAAAACAAGAATATTTGGCAGTTTTCTATCAGTAAGCAATACTAGATAGCTAGTTAAACAGGAATTAAATCTTCATCACACTTTGGATGTGTTGGAGTTTTTTGCTTTCTCCAGTCTAATCAAATCATGATAAATATTTTGTGTTCCTATTGAGATTGATTTTACCATGAACAAGGTCAGTCTTTAAGCGCTATTAGGAAAAGTATGTTTTTGCTTAGATTTAAGGAAAGGTCACTTGTGTTTAAGCCTTTCTTTAGTGCTTGGCTGATAAAGTGAAGGGAGAAGTGATACTAAATGTTATCTTTGTAGGCCTGTCACTGATCTTTAATTGTGCAGTCTTTCTCAAGTTATGTGACTTAGGTCTTATTCTTCAAGCGCTATTTATTTTTTATAAAACTTAACAAAGACATTGCCAAGGACATCTTGCTTCATTGTGCCCCTTTTTCATCTTTTTTCTCTAGTACCAGTAAATTCTTAAATAGCTGAAGCTGCTCAAGAGTGACTATCTGTTCCATTTCCAGTAAAAGGTTTTGTCCTTGTTTCTCCCCTTGAAAAGCCTGGAGAAAACTTTCCCCTGTCAGTCCTTAGCAAACTCTGAATTCAAACTCTGCATTTTTTCCTTATTTTTACCTTCAGTTATTCGCATTCATATCAGCTAACACTGGGTATATAACTGAAAATAAATTGCCTTAGGTTTGTTCTTTCATAACCATAAAATATGTATTGTCTCCATTATTATTTGTGATGTATTTTGTCCTATCAGCCTGTGCTTCTTAGTATAGCGTAATTTTTCATTGTTGAAATATTTATTTATTTATTCAGATTTGGGCACTTTTTTGTTATATCCCCTCATCTTTGGGGTTTTTTTTAATCCATTTTCCTTTTTTTCCCCTTTATTTGTTAAGAGTTAGAGACACAAACTTAAAACAGCATCTTTATGGACTTTGCAGAAGTGATGAACAATTCCATGTTTCTTGGTATTCTTAGTTGTATCTACGCACTTGTGGATATTTAATATTGTCTGTAATGTTCATGACATAACTCATATTCAGTTGTTTCCATAAAGTAAATTTCACGTTACTTCCTTAGGTCAAAGCGTAGCAGTTGTTTACTGTACAGTGCTGTAGTGTCAGGTTTAGTGTTTGGTTAGTGCTGCCAAGCTTCTTGGTGGTTTTGAAACTCTGCTCTAGTTTCTTCAGCCATAGGAAACTTTCTATTAATGAGGTACTCTGGGAGTCCAAATCTGGCAAGTTGTCCTCCCAAAACAGTGTTCTTCAATGGAAAAGTGTTCCATTCCCCTCGAGGTTGTTTTTGGCTTTCCTGGTAAAATCTGTTCCCCGGTGAGCCTGTCCCTACTTCCCTCCTCCTGCATCCTTTGTTCATGTTGATGCCTTCTGCAAAGAGAATCCAGTCTCTCACAAAATGACAATTCTTTTTATTTTATTATATATTAATTGAAGATCTAGGAAAGAACACTTTGTTCAGTCTTGCAGATTCACAAAAGTTATCTTCCCACTGGGAAGAATCTCCCAGGAGCTGCTTTTGCATTTGAGGAGTGGGAAGAGAAGGGCTTCACTGGATAAACATTGTCCCATCCGCTGGTGGTCTGTGGACTGTTTGTAGTTGTTCTCCCTGGAGAGAGCTGCTGTTCTGTCACAGGAGACTCTTCTTTCTTCCTAGAACAGATAAAAGAACTTATCAAATGTTCTGTTTAAAGCAGAAGAGTCAAAGGCTGGATGTTTCCTCTATCTGTTGCCAACAAAATCTCTGACAAGATTGTGTGGAGAGCTGGTAATTGGCTGTTACTAAATTTGATGGGGAGTATCTGCAAGAACAGCTTTTGCATGAAAACCTCAAGCAATCACTACTTAAAATGTTCATAAAAAAGGTTGATGCATGTCAAATTTTCCAGTTCTAATGACTTTAACTTTTCAACTATTATGAACAACTTTTTAAAAAGTCATCAGTTAAAATTGAGGTTTCATTTGCACTTACACAAGCAAAACTCTTCATTATTAAGGAAGAGTTAATTTTTTTTTTTCAGATTTCGAACAGACCTTCTTTAATAGAAAGTCTTGAGAAGGCAGAAACATTTATATCCAGTTCTAGTTATTAATGTTTTCTTTTTAGCCAAAGCCCTTCTCAGATTCTCAACTAAGTATGGATTAGCTGCTTTTGTTTAAATTACTTTCCCCTCTAAAGAAATCAGCTTTAGCTGTGGGATAATGATCCTTTCCCATGTTTTTGCTGTTGTAGCAATACACTGATCTTTGGCATCTGTGCTTGAAATCTGGGATCAGAAATGCTCCAGATGAGTTTACTTAGAGCTAAAACTGTATGGCAAACATAAAACATTAATATGAGACATCCTTGTTGTGATTAATCAAGTTCGTTCACTCATTAATGCTTTTACTTCTTGAAATGGGAAGTTTTGTTCAGGTTTCATTTTATTATTTTAGCTACTTGTGACAGTTTGACTGTTGGGTTTTTTCTATGCATACTCAGAAACGAGTCTCTATCTCAGGATTTCTTGCCAATATTTTAATTTCTAGCATTGTCTCTAAAAATACCTTTCAGTAACTGCCTTTTGCTCGTGTACAAATGTAATTTTTTCATGCTCCTCTAGAGTTTCTTCATAATTTCTTTGCAATTTTTATTAGGTGTAAGTCTGTTCAGTACTTTGACAGTAAACTCTTTGGGATATTGTGAAAGTCTACGTATTTTAAAATGGAATACGTTGCAAATAATTAAAGACTACTCAAGTGTACAATTAAAGCTTCTTAATGACTTTCTATTGGTAAAAACACTTCTTCCCATAGTTTTGTGATCATAAATTTCAGTTAATAAGGTATAAAAGAAAATTTAGGCCTCCCTTTTCCTGGGCATGGGACAAATGCTGTTTTCCTGCTATATTAAACATTTGTTGATAATTCAGATGTAGTAAATCAGACTTTACAAAGCCTGTACTCAGTTATTCGTGTAACAAGATGTTTCGGTGAACAACTGCTTGGTTTTTGTATTGGGTAGCTTTCTGGGGTAAAGTTCTCCCTGCACAGAGCAAATGAACTCTTCTGGAAACTGAAACAGATCTCAGTGTTCAAATTTGGTGCTTGATCTTCACACAGAGATAAAGACATTCCTGTAGAAAGATGTGCAGTGCAGTTGAGGCCTTGTAGATGTAGAACAACTGCAGAGCTACAGCCGTAGGATTGTGTGCCCCAATTCCAGACTGGGGAGATATGGTTTATTTCAGAAACTTGTTTTTCAAGGTGAAGTCTGACATTCAGTAAATTATTATTATACTTCTGAAACACAGAAGAATTGACAAAACTCTGTTTGAGGTATAGAGAAAGATTCTGGCAAATGTTTATTTAAAAAGAGTGAATGATACACAAGTTCTTTTACTTTCTTTTGTTTTTTAGATTCATCAGATGGAAGTCTAAAAGCTTCTACATATCATGGGACGATAGATGTTTATGTCAGTCAATTAAGAAAAGTGGATCTGAAATCCCAGAAAGGTTAGCAAACTAAATCAAATATTTTTTGTGGCAGAATTTGATGTAAAAGATAAGGGGGTAAGGGTTTGTTTTGGGTTTTTTTATCTGTCTGTAAAAAATAGTTTGTGATTGTTGGTTATTTGCTGCGCTTTTTTTGCCTCATTATTGGAAGATGTCTATAAATACTTAAAATATAATAAGCCCTGTAAGGGACAAGGATACTTAAGATGGATTAAAAGTGTTTACGTCTTTCAATGTTTTCCTTTTTTTTCCTGGCAATTCACCCAGTAGAATTCTGCAGAGCTGACTAGGGTTACAGCATTCCTTTGCCTCGAGCACAGTTTTCTCCATGATGCTGTATGTTCAGTGATAACTGACACACATTTATTTTTCCTGCCTTCTGACTGAAATGTCCTACTATGAAAAATTGAAGGCAGAAAAGCCAAGATGAGGGACCCTTACCCTACCATTTTTCCTTCATTTTCTCTCCTGCTTACTCACTAAAATCTCACTTCTTAGTTAAAAGCTCACACCTAAAGTTGAATTCGTAGTTTTGCCATTCAGAAGGTATGATACTGCACATTACAGAGCCCTGAGTACACCTTGTTAGTCCTAGTTTTGGAAAAAAAAAAAAACAACCTGAAAAAACCCAACAAAATGCAGACAAACAAAAAAAAATTTAAAACAAGCCAAAACACACTACAGCATTTTTAGACTTGACTTCAATGTCGTGTCAGACACTTCAAGTGGTTTAAATGAACATGATATTTGCTACACCTGTGTCAGTGGCTGTGCCCTGTTAAAATCTAACAGTTACTCAAAATGTGACTGATGGTGTCAATGCATTAAAATCATTTGTGCATCTTTCTGTACAATCTATTTTGGTTTCAATAATGCAAAGAAATTTTTTTAATATTATTTCATGGTTATTTTTTGTATCAGTTATTGCTAAGTTAATGTCTCTTTGAGATAGTAGCAAAGATGAATGTATTTAATAAAAGCTAATTAATATTATTTTCAAAGTATTTTCTGACATCTCTTCTGGCAGCACAGTTTAGTAAAGACAAAGTTGAAGTTCTGTTTCTGTTTACCCTGTAAATTCAGAATAACTGCCGACAGCTGCAGTGTAGAAAATGTCCCATCTGTGATAAATGAGCTGCATGTGTGTTGGTTTTTATGAGTCATCACTGAGCAACTCTCCAAAGAGGACCCAAAGATGAAGACCTTTTCCCTTTCTTATTCTAAGGCTTTTGTGTATCCCGCAAAATGCAGGCCTAAGTTATACTGAAGTTACTTGTTCATCAGACATGTCACAGGCAAGTGATTCTGCTGAGTCTAAATTGCTTAGCTAGGGTTGTTTTCTGGTGCTACTTAGCTGTTATTCTTACCATGTTCTTAAGCTTTTGGGATGTATGTCAAGAAACTGTTTTATGTTTTTCTAAAGTGAATGTTGAAATTGAGCAAAAACTGAGGAGCACATATAAGAGAAGTGTATTCTGAATTTTTCAGGTTTTTGATCTAATGTGTGGGACACATTAGAGCTTCCAGACTGTGACTGAGTTATTCCAAAGATGACTAATGTGGGCAGGTTGGGGGCCCAGTGTCTGCCTTTGGTCTAATGCAGAGAAGCACATATTTAGGAGAAGCAGAAGTCAGAATTTCTGGGTTTAATGTCAAAACAGAATTAGTCAGGCCACCAAAGCTGCAATTTTGCTTCTAGTTTACATTTTAGTGATACATAGTCTAAACTGGTTAGTCAGTTTTGAGACTGTGTCTGTTGGAGGATGCGAACAGCTGGCCCTGAGCAGTAAAGCAGAGACAATCGCCAGCGTTCACAGTACGTGAGCGGCGTCTCATCCTTCCAGAGGAGCAATTCTTTCATCATGTGCCATGCAGTGACGGGATTATTTGTCAACTCTGATGCCCTGTCCTTGCTCAGGAACGTCAATATGCAACTAGAAGATAAATCTAAAGTCATAATAGCTGTGAGATGGATTATATTTGCTTTCTTGATCATTCCTGTAATAAGATCCTCTACCAAAAGACATTGCTAGAAGTGTATGTCACTATTTATTTTCATGTCTGCAAAGGAAATGCTGTGATACCATTTTCTGTATGAGACATACAGTGCTCTGTTTATGATAAATGAAGATACCTTCATTTATCCTTTCAGTGACCAAAAAGAAGAGGTTACTGTGTCTGAAGACTTTTAAAAAAACCCAACCCAGCACAACCAAATGATGATTTGACTCAAGTTAGTGAAATAATGGCCTGTTTCATGCTTTGATCTCAGGGTTAAACTAACTAGCTTTCACTTAAATTTATATCAGGTTCAATTACAGTCAAGGTACCTGCGTCTCTCAAAGCCTATTTAGAGCTGTCTGGAAGAAAAGTGGATGTGAGCTCAGAGATCCAGTTAAAAGAAACACAGAGTGCCTCCAAAGACGATCACGTAACTATAAGTGGTAAGGCTTACTAATCTTGGCTTCCAATAAATGTCTGTCTGGCCTAAGTCAAAGGCATCTACATTTCTTTATTAGTTTATTGCCCTTGGCGGCTGCTTGTTTCATCTGCTTCACGTTCAGATGTTTGCTTGTGCTGTTGTACTCCCCATGTTACTGGATGACTTTAAAATTTTATTTGGTAAATGACTTGTGAATGTAATCAACTTCTTCTAACAAAAGTCTTAGAGCCAAATTCCTCCTTAGCATTAGTCCAGTGAATTTGTGGGAGATGATCCAGAGCTGAACTTGACCCATTGCTTTGTTGGCTTAGAAAGTCACACAGACTTTCCTAGGCAATCTATTGTATTAAAAATATAATGAAAAAATTTGTCTGTTTCTGAGTCAAAGGGGGAAGTAAAAGGGGTATATGGCATATTTATAAATGTACAGTAGTGCAGGGGCTGAGAAATGATGGGTGGCAGATGAGAAGAGCAGAAGAAGCTGGAGCTGGAGGAATAGAGAGTACACGGAAAGGTACCTGCAATTACTGGAAGCATTCTTGTAAGGCATTTAAAATTGAACTTAGAATCCCAGATCTTGCTGTTCCCTGCTTTAGAAAACAGTCATACAATTCACTGTCAGGGTGTGTATTTCTCTCCCCCACTCCAGATGTGGCTATCTAGAAGTTAAGGCTGTTGCTTTTACCAATTACACAGTTTGCTCCAGAGAAAACATTAACTTAAAGTGTCTGAAGGCTCCAGCTTTGTGTTTGAACGTGTTATGTCAGTGTGACCTGATGTGATAGCAGATTGGTTAAGGCTTTGAGTTTTGCTTTGGTTTTAAACCTAAGAAAATATGCACAAAAACTCTTTTCCTCCCCCATGCAAGATGGTAATCTCGAAGTCAGGAGCCATTAGAAGTGTAATTACATAATTTTAGTATGAAGCCTGCTTATATATCTCTTCCTGCCTAGGAACAGTAACTAGCACTTAAATTTACTGGTGGTTATTAAATACAGTTTCTTTAAAAACCATGATTAGAAGTTCTCAGGCTAGAAACCTGTGGAAGGAGCCCAGATCCTAGGAAGACTCTGTGGAATGAATCACCTCAGCAGTAAAATGAGACTTCTTCTGAGTGAATGAGGACCACTGGCCAATCAATCATCTTGCTACTTTGGCAACATTAAAGATAAGAGGTGGTGTTTCAAATATACACAGCTGAATGGCTTCTCTGGTTTCACAACCCAGTCAGTGTTTATGTAGGACAGTCATCACTGAAGCAGACAGAAATTTTCAACCCACTGTTCTGTATGGAAATGATCTTGGCACTTGAGGTCAAAAGTGACTCAGATTAGTTAGCCCTGAAATATACATGTCCCAAAGGCACATAAATCATCAAGAATTATGCAAAGGCAACAGCACTAGGCCAATTGTTATCAGTTGTTTAAAGAAGTTAAGGCATTACCAAAAAGGGAAATACTTCCTGCTTCTATTTCTCTTTACCTTATGGTGTATTCTTTCTGCAGGCAAAGCACTTGCCCCCTCACTCTCAACAATCGCTTCCTCTTAAAGTTGATATTTGGTAATTTTCTTGTACAAGTAGATTCTCAAATAATTCAAAATCATTTAATACAATTTCTGTTTCCTGAGAACGTTATTCACTGTTGAAGTTTCACATACAAGGTCCACAGCTGTCCTCCTGCTGCGACTGAAGAAATGTAAAATAGACAGTGAAGAGGGGCTTTGCCAAGTGGCTAAAAACTGTATCAGAAGAGCATGGCAGTTTAGGGGTTTTATGCTTTTGAGTTCAAAGATTAGTTTAAAAACAGATGATTTTTCAGAAAATCCACTTCTCTTGTGGATAACACAGGAACTGTCTGCTTTTAGGAAGCTTTCCTTGCCTCTGGGAATATTTGAAGGTTTTAGAGAGAAGGCTGTCCAGTGGGAAGACAGGGCAGAGTTCTGTGATTTGGGTAAACATGCACTTAGTCTGTCACCTGCTCTGGGAAAGCCTTCCCTGCTGCTTTAGAGCAGTCATCATGTACAGCATCACCTGGCTGCATGGCCCCCTCTTCCACACTCAGGGGGGAGTCAGTACACTGCAAGCCCACAAGCACTCACATCCAGGGTTTTGCCAGATAGCCAAGGAATAGAGTGGGATTTTGTGAAAGCAAGGGGATGGAAATCTGGGCTGAGTGCTCTAGGGACAGAGGGATGAGAGTGTGAAAATGTGTTTTGCTCTTTTAGAAAAAGAAGGGACTTTCCTGCAAAACTGGGACACTTGCTGAGAAAGGGTGGGAATTAGAGACCAGTGACAGGGAGTTTATTCTTTGAAGTAATTTGCGAGGGCAAAGCATCTGTTTCCATTTGCATCAGTAGGTAGTCTTAGAAGTAGTATGTATGGTATAATGAAATGTTACAAAAACAGAGTTCCTGCTGAGCACTGGTCCAGCTTCCATCAGTGGAAGTGTTTGGATGTCTGCTTTTAGTAAATTGAGTAATTCCAGTAATTTCTGGTTGTAATAAGGTGTTCTTTCTTTTCCCTGGCAAGTAGGGAATCCCTTACTGCTCCATGTCTGCCTTCTCCCTGTCTCCAGGTCTGCCTGTGCTCTTAAATCAGCTGGTTTAAGATGCCTGTGGAGGTAATTAGCTATAGGTACTATATGTGGTAAGAGGAAGAGTAGCAGGCTAAAAAGTCTTAAATATTCAAGCAGAAAAGGAACTTAGGAGACTGTTATGTCAAAGGGGTTACAAACATGTTGAAGGTCAAGGTTAAAGTTCGTATAATTTTGATTTAGATGCTTTTTAGGCCATTTGCCAATAAATTAGGTTCAAAGTATGAAGGTTGGGACAATTACCTGTGTAGTCCGAAGAGGAGCAATATTTAAATAATATCAGGAAACAGTAGTGTTACACCATTGAAAACAAACAGCATATTTACATGATCTGTAAAACTCAAAATAATCCTTTGGCTTTACATGGCATTAGTAATATTTTGCTGGAATGTGTCCAGTTTTGACTACTGTACTTCAAAACTGTAGACTCTGTGTTATCACCTGCTTGTGCCCTTCCCATTTGTGATTGTTGGTTATTTGCTGCGCGTTCCAGTAATTTCTGGTTGTAATTTTGTCATTGCTATCATGATTAACAAGAGAAGACTGAAAAGTTCTGGTTTTGTCTCGAAAGAGAAGACAAAGGGAAGAGAAGATGCATTTTTCTAACTAAATAAGTTGCTACAGAGAAAAAAAGAAATAAATTGTTCTGTCCACTGACAATAGGACTAGAAATTATGATTTGATGTTATGGTAAAGAAAACTTAGCTAAATAGCAAGGTAAACTTCCTTGTAGCACGGGTCTGGGGAGGCAGTAGGACTGTCAGTACTGCAGATTGTGAAGACCAGGTGATGTGTGTCAGACCAAATTCAGTGCTTCCTTCAGGAGGTTGTTTCAGCCCTGTTTTCTCTTGTCTCCAGTTGATGTGACCATCTGCTCCCACCCACTCCACAGTAACAAAGGAAGGTTATCAGGCATGTGGGTGGATGGGGACTAAATGAAATGCAGACATTGGACATGCTTCAGCCACTTTGGTTGCCAACTTGTGTGTTGACAACTGTAAACTTGCTGGAAAAAGTCTTGCAGTCATTCAGAGGCTTTATTTGAATCCTTGTAGCTAGTGATGTCAACTTGCAAACCTGATTGTCTGGAAAATAAACCATGTAAATGTCATCTGCGAGCGGTGCCAGGGACTTGTCTGATTTCGAATGTTTCTCCATCCCTACCCCAGTTCTAGTGCCATGTTCACATCCAGTGGCAACCTTTCACCTGATGCCATCTGCTTGGTGCTGAGTGAACTTTTAACTTTGCAGTCACTTCATATGGTTTGCAGCAGTTGTGTGAGTCTCCATGGTAAAAGTCCCACCATGTCCCACCATGTCACAGGTGCTCCTCAGAGGCTGTGGATGTTTGTCATTGCTATTGTGTCTCCCTCTTCTTACCTTCTCAACTGGCAAACCTCTTTGTATTTTTCTGTCCTTATACAAAGAGCATATGCTTTGGGAGTTATTGTCTTCTCCCAAGTTGAGACATACTTGCTCCCAGTTGTTGTTAGCATGAGAGAATTGCAGCAGTTAGCAGGTCTTTTAGGTTTTGTCTACAGCACAAGAGCTTTGCTAAGCCACCTGAGAGCAGTGTTCCTCTGAGCCGTGCCTCTGGTGACCATGCAGGGAATAGGACTCTCTCATGTTAATTTCTGCCTTCCCTCAGACATCTGTACTGGACATGGAGAGGAAATCCCCCATTGTCTTCTCTAACTCCTTTTCTCCTGTGAAAATTTTCTAGTACACATTGCCTCTACCTTATGGGTTGATCCAGTATCCAATTGTTCTTTTAATACTTCAGAACTTCTTAGATGGCCTTCCTCTTCCTGTGCCTCTGGAGAGTCAGCCTGTCCCTAATTACCAGATTCCTTTGAAAAGATGGACATTGACACTACTGTCCTATCTCTGACTTTTCAGGTTTCTCTTACTAACATGCTTCAAGTCTTCTCATCCTACCTGGTTCTCCCAGTAGATTGTGGTGAGAAGCACCTTTCTCCTTGCAACAATCATTCACTGAGGCATGCGCTGAAATATTACAACTCTCACATGTGCCTGATGTTCCCTGCTGGACCAAGGGGGATCTAGGCAGATGTTTCCTACCATCAGGAATAATTTACTTCTCACTGCTCACTCGGTGGGCCCTCATAGTAGTACTGGGAGAGCAGCCTATGGAATGCTGTGGCCTTGCCTTTAGGATTGCTTTAAAGCCAGTGTGCAGGAGGGGGCTGTCTGCATGAGTCTCCTATACCATGCACATAACTTTATGGATGGATGTGTTTAAGAGTCTTCATTATGAGAAATTCTATATTGTTTACTCCAAGATAATGTCTGTGTTTTTAGCTGCCTGGAGTTTGAGGTTTGAATACAAACACAGCTGAAGGGGCAGTGAATGAGGCAAGCAACTTGCCTTTAAAAGGGAAATAACTGAAAAGAGCTTGTATTATGTCAATCTGCTGAAACTTCAGGTTTTATCTAAAGCTTACCAGCTGCCCAAGTGTAGAACTTCTCCCACTGTGCAGCTGTCTTGGGTTTGTTGCAGTCAGCATTGCAGTTCTGATCCCAGGAGTAACACTATCTGCTGTCCTCCCCCTCCCCCCCCCCCGCATTTTGTCTGTTCTCAAGGCACTTCAGAACTTTCCTTCTTTCTTAGAAGCAGTTTTTATTGACTTTTGGCCACTAGAATTGAGTGGGAAGAGCTTTGTTTTACAATGTCCCTCTACATACTGCCCTCTGTGAAGCCTTGATCCTTAACCAATATCTTAAAAAAAAATAAACAAAGACCCAGGTTGTATCTGGAAAAGATTACATTCCTTTGAGTCGAATAGAAAGTTCATCCAACTTTTATTAAACACATTAGATGATATGCTATCCTACAGATTTTTATTGGTTTCAGCTTGCATTCAACTCAAGCTGTTCACAGCCTTTTGATATATACCACAGTCCTAACACTACCAATGACCAACACTTTTAAAATATGATCCTCTTCTTGTGTTTTATGGTATGAAAATCAAGTTCTCAACTTCTCCAGTCTCCAGGAAGGCAAGTAAATAAACAGTCAGTACTTGACTGTGTAAAGTTTTGCAAAGGTGTTGTTACCTTCCTTTAGACACCACGCACGGGAGAGGGGGAAAAAAACCCCAACCTTTCACCTGGGCATTAAATTGAAAAGGTGGCCACACAGCATAATGGTGTATCTGTCTTCTCCTGAACTCAAGCTGCTGTCTTGACTGGTAGGTTTTGAAATTAATTTCCCCCCCCACACACCCTTATTCTCAATCCAGGAGGCTTTTTGCTTTTGTGATTTAATCAAGCTGGCAAAGTCTTCCTCAAAATCCACTTATGTTCTCACAGTATTCAAAGTACAAGCAGTGAGTACAGTTAAGACCCAAGTGGTCATCAAAAGGTCTCCAACTAAACCTTGTTGCTTGATTAGTGCCTCATACACAAAGCTATTTAAATATCTTAATTATCTTTGAACCTGCTACTACTGTTGGGCTTAATAACCTTAATATTTGCCTCACAGGCAAATTTCCAGAAGAAGTATAAGGAACAAAACATTTTTCTACATTCACATAGCAAAAGCAAAATGAGAAACAGAGCTCAGACAACAACTGAGCTTTAAAATGGCTCTTGTAAATTTGTTTCTGTGTTCTGTAAACTCTTCTTTAACTTTTCAGCCAAGGTGTGAGCAGCGCATGAAACTTCATTTACAGTGCTGTTTCTGTGCTTCAGTGTTTGTTTCTTGTACAGAAATACAAGCCATAGTCACAAAAATATGAGAGAGGAACTGGGACCAAGCATTCCAATATGCACTTTCTGTAAATATATCTCTGCTCTGCGTTTATTGTGTCCTCCCTCCCTAGGAGAAAAAGCTGTATTTTTAGTGTTCTACAGCTCTGGTAAAGGATCAGCTGAAATTTTCCTTTATACTTCTTTTTTGGTTCAATTTTTTTATCACCTGGAGGCTGTTTCTTATTTAAAAATTGGGCTGATACAATGTTTTGAGGGCTATCTGTGCTTAAAAAACAGATTCTGTTTTAATTTTCATTCTGTACTCTCTGATACAATACTATTGAAAAATCAGAGATTCAGGAAAGCTTTGAGGAACTGAATTTTCGAAGTTTAATGGATTTCATGGACAACACATTTGTCCAGCTTGGTGATGATCATCACAGATTTAAGTCTGCAGTTAGATGGTGAGTAGGTCTGTGGATTCTGCTTTACAATAGGAATGATACTGGCACTGACACTGAGTGTGACTGAGGCTGCTGCTGTCTGGAGCTATCAGGAGTGCAGAAATTGTACTGGGACATCCCCATGGAGACACCTGAAGGCATGTTGTAGTCTGATAACAGGGGATACTGAAGTGACTCTGACACTGTTGGACTCCTGCGAGAACTCTCTATTTCCAAACCATACCTCAGCCTATTGTGAATTGCTGTGAGTTTGGCCCATAAACTTAAATAAATCCCACTTAGAACTGCTGAAGCACTGAAACGCTATTGAAAAGTTCTGGCACATAGGTCTGAGTTGTGGAAACCAGTGCAGTGATGTCAGCTGGAGTTTTGCCACCGTTTTTGCTGTGGCCAGAATTTAAATTCAGTTGTGTTACACGTCAGAGCAGAGCAGAACATGTTTGCAAAGCTGGTTCAGAATCTGCTTCCCTGCTGTTCCTCTTGCTGTTCCAGGCTCAAATTAGTTCTAAACTTAGAATTCACACAGTTAAATGAACACTAAAGTAATAATAAATGATATTTTATAAAGATAAACCAAAGTGAAGGTTGATCTTGTGATAAAGGCACTGATTTGGGACTTAAAAGGTCCCAGTTTAATTCCCAATATGGACACAAATCTTTTGTATAAATTTGGAAGGTCACTTACTCTCTTGTGGCCTCAGTTTCTTAATTATAAAATGAGACTGAGTTGAACTCTCTTCTTTGTTATACGGTGAGCTTTTCAGAGCATGGCTGTGAATATTAAGTTTATGTGAAACATGTAAGAAGACAGTTACCTCAGGGTTGTGGGGGTTTTTTTAGGCCATTATCGTAAGGAAACAATAATAGTAGAAACATATCCGGTCATCTGGATAATCAGGTCTTGCCATGTCTCTTTTCAGTGTTTATAATAACAATTAAAATCTTTGAAATTACTTACCCTGATCAGTATCTTATGTAGAGTCATGGTTTAAGCAGAACCAGCAAATGAGCCAGGTGGCAGCCACTCACTCCCCACCAGTGGTATGGGGGAGAGAAGCAGAAGAGTAAAAGTGAGAAAATTCATGGGTTGGGATAAAGAGACTTTGAGATAAAGACAGTTTGATGGATAAAGCAAAAGCTGTGCACACAGGCAGAGCAAAACAAGGGATCCTTTCACCACTTCCCAGGGCAGGCCGGTGTTCAGGTATCCCCAGGAAAGCAGGGCTGTATCTCATGTAAGAGGTACTGGGTCAGACAAGCACCAGCACTCTGAATGTCCCCTGCTCCTCCTTCTGCCAGAGCTAACACTGAACATGGTGCCATACGCTTCAGAATATCCCTTTGGGCACTTGGGGTCAGCTGTCACGGCTGTGTCCCCTCACGGCTTATTCTGTGCCCCCAGCCTCCTCGCTGGCAGGGCAGTGTTAGAAGCAGAAAAGGCCTTGATGCTGTGAAAGGGCCACTCACAAACAACAGGTTTTATATATTGTCAACACTGTTTTCAGCACAAACCTAAATCATGGTCCATATTAGCTGCTATAAAAAAAATTAGCCCTACCCCGGAGAAAACCAGTACATGTAGGGTTTGTGTGGCCAGGTTTTGGTAGGGGGGGTGCTCTAGGGGTGGCTTCTGTGAGAAGCTGCCAGAAGCTTCCCTTAAGTCCTACAGAGCCAGCGCCAGCCCGCTCCAAGATGGACCCAGCACTGTCGGGGGCTGAGCCCATCAGTGAGGGTGAATGGCACAGTTAAAGGGGAAAAACCCTGCTGCACACCTCATCAGTGAGGGTGAATGGCACAGTTAAAGGGGAAAAACCCTGCTGCACACCTCATCAATGAGGGTGAATGGCACAGTTAAAGGGGAAAAACCCTGCTGCACACCTCATCAATGAGGGTGAATGGCACAGTTAAAGGGGAAAAACCCTGCTGCACACCAGCAGCTGGAGAGACAAGTGAGAATATGTGAGAGAAATGGCCCTGCCAAGGCCCAGGTCAGGGCAGGAGGTGCTCCAGATGCCAGAGTAGAGATTCCCCTGCAGCCCCTGGAGATCTGCAGGGGTGCAGAGATCTGCCTGCAGCTTGTGGAGGATCCCATGTCAGAGCAGGGGAAGAGCATGAGGAGTTCTCCTGCAGAAGGAGTGGCAGAGATAATGTGTGAACTGACCACAACCCCTGTTCTTCGTCCCCCTGTGCCTCTGGTGGGGAGGAAGCAGAGAAATCAACAGTGAAATTAGGCCTGCAATGAAGGGAGGGGTGAGGGGAATATGTTTTTAAGTTTTTGCTTTATTTCTTATTATCCTTCTCTGATTTGATTTGGAATAAATTAAATTAATTTTCCCCCCAATTCGAGTCTGTTTTGCCTGTGACGGTAACTGATGCCTGATCTCTCCCTGTCCTGATCTTGACCTGTGAGCCTCTTGTTACATTTTCTCTGCCCTATTCATCTGATGAGGAGAGGGGTAGAGTGGCTTTGGTGGATACCTGACATCTAGCCAGGGTCAACACACCATAACATATTTCTTAGCTTAGAATAAAAAGTGCAGTACTATATAATAAAAAACAGTACTCTATTTTAAGGAGGTATTATGGGAAATTAGATTAATGCAAAAAAACTGTATCAAGAAGGAAATGTCAGAAGTCTCTGCTAAAAGTACACAAATTCTACCAAATAAAAGTGCTGTAAGTGCTTCCAGGGAGCTTGGAAAAAAAATGACAATGTGAAGATGATATGTTTACTGTGTCAAACTAACAGCACTCTCTTTTCCAGGTCACATGAATCAAAGGGGTGAAACAGATAAATGGATTAAGGCTGACACACAAAATGGCAAAGTGTATCTTAAAAGCCAAAGCTGGATCCAGTCTGTCAAGCTGAAGAGTTCTTAAAGGTGAAATAGGCCAAAGAGGTTCAATCAAGAAACTACAAAGGAACATTTCCATAAAATTATGAAACTTTTTGGATGTATATTCTTAATATAAAAGAGAAACAGTATTAAAAATAAGAGCATTTTAACCCAAGATTTGCCTGTGCCAGTGCTGGTGCTAAACAGTCTGCTTTACTTTTAGTGCCTTTTAGGAACAAGATGATCTTACGTATTCAGAATTTATATAACTTAACCTACTTACCGTATCAGTTTAAAAGCTGGTAACTTTCAAACAAAAGTTTGGAGTTGTCATTTAGAAATTAAAAGAAGCATTTTCAACACTTCCAAGATGACATGCTTTGCAAGCTCTGTTATACTTTCAAATTAAATGTCTCAATACTGTGGGAATTCTGCTGGTTTATGCAAAATGCAGAGACTTTTCTTCAACCAAATTGTGTCATGGATAGGATAAAATCACTTTCAGAACTGTAGCTCTTCTGTGGTCTTCTGGTTTGGTGTTTGAACCCTGAGCAGTTTCTGCCTGGGTACTGGGTACTCTGTGTGTGAAAATACTTCTGTGAAATGGCAGAACTTGCTCCATGGCATCCTGAACCGCTGGTTTGTGGACAGAAATAAGAACTCCAGCAGTGTCTACCACTGCTCGTCTGCAAAGAAAAGCTTTTAAAATAAGTAAAAGTGCAATGGATCTGGCTGATTTCAAGCAGGAACACTCCTCCAACTGGACTTCTCTCCCCTGAGGGAGAGTCCACATGAACATTTCCCTGAAGGAAAAGCTGCCATAGAATGGAAGTATTGGCCTGGTAACTGAGAACTGGAATCTCTTTGTTTGCTACGTTTGCAGTGACTTAGAGCCCTGTCCTGCAAAGCTGCCAGGCAGGTCTTGGAGGCAGGAAGGCAGAGGAGGGAGGTGAGGTGTAGGTAGGTCCTGCACAAGGGCAGGCCTGATTTTTGGGGAGGGTTCTGTGTTACTGTAATACAAACACACAGTAAAGTCAATGGAGCTTTTAAAAGCCTTTCCAAACCTCTGTATGGCACCTTATAAAAGAAGTAGTGAAATTTGTGTTTTAAGCTGTAATGTAAGAATCCCTGCCAACTGAGGGGATGGCGGGAAGCAGGAGAGAATTCATACTCAGCTCAGGCTTTAAGTTTTGTATGTATCTGTATGTACTTTAGGACATAATGGTACATTATGAAATTAACTTCTCCTTTGCCACAGGATTCCCCAGGAGGTATAATTGCCCCTGGCTAATGAACTTCAAGAGTCAAGGGCAGCATTTCTACTGTAATTCAGGGTGGTTAAAAACTCCACATTCTGTTTACTGTTGTGTGTACTGTTGTTGGGATGAGGTGGGCACTGATGCATATGACAAATTATATGTATTTTTAATATAAACACTAATATATAAAACATTTCTAATAGTATTACTGAAGGCATTACAATATTACTAGATATTACTTATTATCATGCTTTTAAAAGTTACAGAATTAATACATTATAGTGGTTTTGGATATCCAGAAAAATATTTGAAATTAATGATTTCTATGCCTTGCTCCAGCCAAAGTGAAAAAAGCACCTCAAAATTCACACCACATGAAAACATAAAAACAGTCTAGTAAATACTGCACAAGATCGAATCCATTTAATGGTCCCATTATTCACCTGGAATACAGAGCCTGTCAGCCTCTTAGATTAAGGTTGTGGTTTTTGGGACTGCTGCATCAGCAATTTAAGGGAGAACATAGTAAGAAAATATGTTATTTGTTCCATATTCAAAAGAATGTAAACTCAGTCTTTGAATTCATTAATTTTCTCAATCTAGCAGGAATTAAACATCAGGATTGTGAGTTACTTGCTTAAAGAAGTTTAAATAAGCCAGGAGAAAAATTGCGCTACCACTAAAGCTACTGATTATATTCATTCCAGGTTAATACATGTTGAGACCAGCTAGAATGTTAACGTAAAGGTCAAGAGTGAGCTGAAGGAGGACAAATCCTTGGGAGTTTCCCCAAAGGCATTGAACAATGTCTTGTTCTGCTATAATGAGGTGAAACTGTGTTTTTCTCTAGACAAGGGAAGATTAGTAGGTTATCAACAATTAGAATTTGAATGGCAAATCCCTTGTGTGCTCATATATCTTTTTTGTCCATTTGATGAGAAGACATATTCTTGTAACTGGAGCAAATTTATACTTTTAACACTTTTTTCATCTGTGCTCCCTTTAATTTGGTTCTCCTGGTGTCTCAGCTGCCAGCCAGCCCACAGTTCAGATCTGCAGACATGAACATCAGCTCCTTTAGAGAGCTGGACTCAGCCCAAGAGGTTTTTATGAGAATGAGGGCTCTGGGTGCACAAGTGACTGTTGAGAAATGGAGAACTGTGCTTAAATGTATGGGTGTAGTTGTGTATTAAAGAATCTGTAGTCACTACCTACTCACTGCTCTCAATTACTCAAGAAGGCTGTACTTGATGAGTACCAGCCACATGAAGTGTGAAGTTCTCTGGGGAGTCAGAGTGTTTATGTCCTGGAGAGGCCCTTCATGGCAAACAGGAACCTCTAACACATGCAGATTTATTCATTGCTTACTCTGCACGAGACTACAAAAACTTTCATTATTGAAAGATGAAGACAGCTTGAATCAACATCTGAGAGTTAGCAGTGCTGTCTGAGTGCAGCTGTCTTGCTCGAAGGCATTCAGACTCCTGTGAGGAAGATTTGTAATGCTTCCTTACTAATGCAACAAATGGCCTTTTATTAAAGTGTGATTAGTTTTAAGAAAAAATAATACAGTGGTCTTTTCATGCTCTAGAGAAAAACCCTTGAACTCTAGAGATGTTGCACAATTTCTTCATTTTTCATTTTGAAGAATTTGTTTTTTCAGGCTCTGATCTGTGTTTTTTGGTGAAGGTGTTTATGTTACCATCCCAGTCATGTCCAAGCCAGGAAAGAGGGTCAGCATCATTATGTTCCTGTTTCTCCAGTTCAGTTGCGTATTTCAGGACAGCTTGTCTGCAGCAAGAGTTCAAAAATAATAACGACAAAATAAAAATTTTCAGAGGCTGTTTCTACAAAGAACACTAAAAGCAGTTTATTGAGGAAAAGTTCCTTGTTTTAAATAAAGCTATCAATATTATAAGGGTGTTGTGGAAAGTAAACCAGAAGATAATTTTTTAGGTCGTAGAGTCACAGAATAAATTAGGTTGGAAGAGGCCTCTGGAGAGCGTTTCATCCTGGTGTTGCTTTAAATGTATCCAGCTAGACCAGGTGAGTCATGGCTTTGCCAGATGAGTTCTAAATATCTTTAGGGATGAAGGTTCCACAGTCTCTGGGATCCTCTTCAAGAGTTTGAGCAGCTTCCTGGTTAAAAATTAAAATTTCCTTGTAATCAGAATGTAATCAGAATTTTACGTATTCCACTTGGCCTATCAGTGCACCTCTGAGAATGGTCTGGCTGTGTCTTCTGTGTGCTCTGATCAGGGTTAGAGACAACAATAAGATCTCCTCCGTCTCAAGCCTTCTCCTGTGACTTACCAAAGCAGTTCTCTGAAGATTCTTCACATGTCACATGCTCCAGCCCTTTAATGGTCTTGGTGGGCTTCATCCACCCTTGCTCTAGTGTGTCAGCGTCTGCCTGAACCCAGATCTGAGCAGGTGATGCCACTGGAATAATAACATTATCTTTGGAAGAAAACACCAAACAAGATAAATAAACCAGCTACATCCAAAGGTATCACAGCATCTCTAGAGTGTTTTTTCATAGCTCTGTGGGAAGGCTATAGTAACTGTGCAGGTCCGTCTCTCAGTTTTTCTATTTGAACCAGTGTCTGTGGCACCTCCAAGTATTTTTACCCTTTGCTCCTTCACCCTCTGCTTGCTTTTTGGCCAACCTCTCTACAGTAGTTATCTTCTGTCACCCACTTCTTCTAATGTGTATTGTTTCAGAAATTGAATTGAGTACACAATGGGCAGTGCTATAAGAGCCTTACAGTTAGCTGCATTGGCCCTGGATCTGCCCCAAGGCTGTGTTTTGCAGCTTCTGTGACAGCTGAACCAGAAGAGAGTTGTCTATGATGCTCAAACCCACCCATGACCCCTCGGATCTCCCTCAACGTTTTGCCCTTTTGCAGCATTAGAACACAAACCCAAAAAACTAGATCAAAATTTGAGAAAATCAGGCCTCCTGAGTGAGGAGGAGAAAAAGAACAGCAAATCTCTCCCTTCTTTCCTGGCAGTGTCAGTCCAGCAACTTTCATTACCTTCCCAAACTGAAGAAGCTCAACCCACCACTTTGAGTCTTGTGAATGTCTCTTTCTTTCCATGCCTTGTGCGAGCTGGCTGCCAGCCCGGTCCCGCTGAGCAGAGCACCCTCCTGCCCGGCCTCCCCCAGTGCCAGCTCTGGGCTCCAGAAGCCCCCCTGTGCTGAGCGTACTCCAGTGCTCCTTGGGGATGAGCCAGCTCTCTACATCTCCCATCCTCTCCAGGATTTTCAACCTGATCTGGTGTGTCACAGCCGCAGCAAGGCAGTCTTTCTCCCTGCCGGCCAATTCCTAAGCTCTGGAAAAATACAATATACAGCATCCAGACAATACTAGAAAAAAATCCAAATTGGAGTGCTTTGCTCTCTGCCAGTAATGGCGTTACAGTGTTTTTGTGTTTTTTTCCCCAAGTGGAAATGCTGGAGATGGTTACATGAGGCAGATGTGCCCAGCTGTAATGCTTGCACCACTACAGCAGGAAAGGGGAAGTGAGCAGGAGTGGAAAAGGGACAGAATTAGTGAAGCAAGAAGGGCTTGTTTTCAACCACTGCAGGATATTTTTTTTATAAAAAGTCCAACACTGACATACTCTATGAACCACATGAACACAAGGCTGCATCTGTTTTTACGTTAGGGAGGCCTGTGCCATTGAGGAATGTGTGCACAATTTATATGAGCTATAAGCTCTGACCTATAAAAAATCAACTCATCCAAGTCCAAATTCCTGTTTTTCATGGAAACTGCGATGTATAGCGGCTGTCTGAAGCATGTATAAGGGGAGCTGTTACTATTTTTTTGGAAACTTATGATGTCCCATGCCTGGAGCTACAGTTGAGTGGTTTGCCAGAAACAGCCATTCATTAATCATCAACACGTGGTAAAAAGATTGTTTATTTAAGATATACTGTACTATGACGGAGCCTGTTAGTTTCATTTATTTATTTATTTATTTACTGTCTTAAATGACCACATTGATGAATAAAAGTATTTCAGCCAATAATTACAGTTATCTTTGGCAAAACAACTATCTCTTGGTATAAGTCAGACAAAAGTACTGGCCGAAACACACGGCTTGAGCAGCACTGGAATACCTATTGAATTTGAATCCTTACCCAAAGTTTGAATCCATTTTATTGAGAGGGGGTAACTGGGAAATACAGTTCTGCAACATTGTCTGAATCTTGAGCCATTCCAAAATTCAACAGTTTTTCAGAATCACAGAATGTGCTGAGTTGGAAGGGACCCACCAGGATCATCAAGTCCAACTCCCTGCAAAGCACCATCCCCAAGAATCACTCCATGTGCCCAAGAGCACTGTCCAAACGCTTCTAGAACTCTGTCAGGCTGGTGCTGTGACCACTTCCCTGGGGAGCCTGTTCCTGTTTGACTGGGTTCATCACAATAAAAAGCAGAGGTTTTGAAAAAACTTTTTGAGATAAGGTTACAGAAACCAATCAACAGTAAAAAGTAATGGAAAACAAAAACTTAAACATGGGAGAACTGTTTATAGTGCAAGTACAGGGGAAATTAAGCAGGTGGAGGCAGGCAGCTAACGGGAAAAGCAGGAAGCATCCTGCAGACATGCTCCAGCTTACAAAAGGGGGTTAGACTACATAGGATCTGAAGCATTCTGAGGTATGTGTCAGTAGTTTTATCATTTTATGGTATCCAGTTCGTGTGCACTCAGGTGCTGAAACATGGCACTCCAGGAGCCTCTGTGTCACTTCAAAAAAGAGATTTACAGTCAGCAAGAAGACAGTACTGTATTTTTGTTGCTTATTAAATAGAAAACTTAAGAGTAATTATTGTTGGTCTTTTGCGAAATCAGGGGTAGGAGGTCTTCATTTCCAATTCCTTGTTTGTTGGGTCTTTTCTGCCTTGAGACCTGAATATTTGGATAATACCCAAGAAATAATGCTTTTTCAGGAAAAAAAGAGTTCTTGCAATTTCCTTTCTAACCAGCAGCAGTCATCAGAAGACACAACAACAACAAAACCAAACAAAAATCAAAGTGTTCTCCAAATGTCAAATTCATTGTTGCTATTAAGACCTAATGTAATTTTTGTTTAAAAGGCAAAAATTGTAATAGGAAGTGTTGATGAGTTACTTGTTAACAGCATGGTCATGAGTTTAGGAGAAATGTAACCAGTTTTATATTAGCGCAGACAAAAAAGAAGGAAACATTTCATTTTGCTCTCAAAGGAGAGCTTTTGGGGGAACCAAACTGTTACAGAGGAGATGTAGTTTGGGGAAAGCACAAGCCTAGCTGGCTGCTCTGTCAGTGATGCATTTCCTTTCTCATTTTGCATCTAGAAATGTTAGCACAGAATGTTTTACAGGGAACAGAAGTGTTTCTCTAAAGATGCCGATGTGTTATTTCCTGTAGGATTAGTCTTAAACGAATCAAACTGACACAACCTTTTCCTACATTTTGGAAAGCAGTGAGTTGGTTTTCTTTTCCTCTAGCAGAAGCAAACAATTGTACCAGTACTATGGACTTCCACATTAGATTATCCATGATTCTTTCTGCCATTTAGAAACTGGATTAACTGAAAGGTCATTAGCATCTGGATACAGAAATATGCAGCAGGATACCAGGCCACAGACCTTTTTTTTTCTTCTAACATTTATTGAACCTGGAAGCAGGGAAGTATGTTGGCAAATATAATCTCAACATCTACCTGATACTGGAAAGAATGAACAATTTATATGCCCATAACTGTTTCCTATGAAGCCACATTGGACTGAAACTTGAAGAACTTTGTAGCTCCACACGTTTTCTATTCTAATCTATGAAAACAGTAAAAAAAAAAAAATTGAAAAATAGTGTGGCATGATACAAGAGATATGACTCAGTATTTGCAAGGTTTAGTCTATTAAGAAATGTCTGCTAGGATTGGTTAGTGTTGAACAATAAATAATGGGGAATTCCTTTGGAACAATGGAGTATACATGATTTATAGACATTTTAGGGCAACTTTAAACTAAAAACATATTTCTTCTATAGTTTATTTAGAAGCTAAGCCACTAGCATATTTAATTCTCCAGATGAATGTGATTTTTACATAGATGACCTTTTCCATCTCCTTAAACAGGGAATGAAATGTCTCTGCAATGTAGATGTCACACCTGCAAAACATAAATTACACTTGAAACCAGCCTTTACCTTCAGTGAAAATCTAAGAACCTGAATATGGTTTTAAGAGTTAGTCTGAAAATAGAGAATGAGGGCCCATTGTTTATTTTTCTGGCAATCTGTTGGTTATCATTCGTTACTAAAAACATACAGGTGAATGAAACACATAGTTTTATAGAAATATGTGACAGTGACAATACTGTCATTGCTCTTGATGTTGATGAAAAGCTGCTGCAAGTAACTAACTCTAGAACCATGCCATATTTTATTGTGCTTTTGATGTAGTTATTGGCAGAAGATAAAATTTTTATCATCTTTGCCATATTGGCCTTGAACTGCAATTAAAAAAAAAAGATTTTCCTAGACTGGGGAACATGCAGGATGTGGAACATATCTGAATCTAGCTGTGAACTCACTTTTATCTTCTGAATATCATTCCATCTGGATGCAGCCAGTCTATTATGTGGCCTGGCATGGTCTAGGGTGGGGTGTCTTTGGACCTGTTGGAAGGAACAAGCAAAAAATTTTCACGGCTGAATTATTCTGCATAATCAATCCACCTAATAGGTGTTGTCCCAGACTCAGATGGCACAGGGTAGGAGTTTCCTATCACTGAACATATGGTGTAAAGGGTTAGAGTCTGAGGCTGGCAAGGAAAAGAACCATCCACTGTCCAGTAAATGAGACTCAAGAAAATAAAATTGGCAAAGTTCACCTAGTTCTAAACATCACAAAAAGGGCAAAGATAACACTGGGTGGAGATGTGTGTCTCATGGTTGCTTTTTTGTTTTGCAAAGATGTATAACTCTCCAGGGTTTTCTTTAGAGTAAAAATAACTGATTGGGAAATTCCTTGGCTGAGTCAGAAGAGTTTAATCAAGACCTTTGGAGAACCCGTTGCACATGGGACTCTGAGGCAGAGGCATAATCCTGGGTCATCCCAGGCTACAATAATGCAAATGGGTTTCTGAGAAGTCATGTCAGCTCTTTGATCACGGCTCACCCAACACAAATTGGAATTTGCACAGATTTCTGTTCCCATTGCATCTCACCTCTACAGGAAGATGGATCAGCAACCAGAGCCAGAAAGAGCCAACACACTGTTGCTGCTCTAAACAGAGATACGAAGTTACAGAATAAACAAGTCAACAACAGTAATCTGAGGATAAAAGAAAATCCCTCGAGGTTTAATATCAGAAAAACCATAAATCAGAAAATTATGAAGAGATTAAATGAATCTGAATTAATTTAATTTTTTTTCAATTACTACTGTTGCATACCAATCCTTCAAAGCACTTTCTGTATCTTACAAGTGTTTAATTAGAAGTAGAGATTTTAAGGAGGAAGTTCTGAGATGACATTGAGAAAACTACATCTGAGAGAAGTGAAGAAAATAAGACCAGTGACAGCAGAATTGTTTGTGGTAAGACAGGGAAATAGTAGAGGAGGGTTTGCAAAGTGTGAAGCACACTGGAAATACCTTTTGGGATATTAAGCATGTGCATTGGTCTTGTGGTCTCTAAAGTGACTATTAAACCCTGGATTGGTTTAGCAGGAAGTTCAGTACTTACTGCAGTCCTGTTGGAGTAAGCCTAGTATAGGCTCTCTATATAGGATGGTATTATATATTTCTTACTCTCATAAAGTTTTATGAAGTTATATGCTCAGATATATCAACCATGTCTAAACTTCAGTTCCTTTCCAGTTTCAGGCCCTGTGGCATGTCTGGCCACTGTGCTGTTCTAGCTGTACAGGGCCTGGTCTGTAATACTCTTAACCCCCATGGAAGGGTGGTGGACGTTTAATCCACATCTTTTGAGACTCACAGGTGAAACCTCAACTCTCAATTCCACTTTCCCAATTTTTAAGAAGGATAAGAAGGAAGGCTGTGGCAATTACAGGGCCTCCAGTCTCACTTCAATGCCTGGTAAAATTATAGAGAAGGTTATTCTGAGAGTAATGGAAGAACATTTGAGAGACAATGCAGTCACTGGGCACAGCCAGCAGGGGTTCAGGAGGGGGGGAGTCCTGCTTAACCAACTTTATTTCCTTTTATGACAAGGTCACCCACCTAGCTGACCAAAGGAAGCCAGTAGATGTTGTGGGTTTGGATTTTAGCAGAGCTTTTGATACTGTCTCCAATAGTACCCTGGATAAGCTGTCCAGCACTCAGCTGATCAAGTCTATAACATACTGGGTGAGCAAGTGGCTCACAGGCTGGGCTCGAAGGGTTACAGTAAATGAGGTTATATCAGGTTAGGGGCCAGACATCAGTGCTCAATTTGTAATGTTTTTATAAATGATCTGGGTGCAGGAATTGAATGTAAAGTGTGCCAATGATACTAAACGAGACTCCCTGCAGGGTAGAAAGGAGCTACAGAGAGATCAGGATAGACTGAAAAGCTGGGCAATCACAGCTATATGAAACTGAACAAGAGCAAATACTCAATTGTCCACCTGGGATGGGGTAGTCCTGGTTATACACGCACACTGGGGGATGAAAGGCTGGAGAACAGCCCTGCGGAAAGGGAGTTTGGGTTGATGGAAAGTTGAATATGAGCCAGCAGTGCCCTGGCAGCCAGAAGGGCCAACCCTGTCCTGGGGGGCATCGGGCACAGCATCACCAGCTGGGCAAGGGAGGGGATTGTCCCACTCTGCTCTGCACTGAGTGGCCTCACCTCGAATGCTGGGGACAGTTTTGGGCACCACAATATAAGAAAAACATTAAGCTGTTAGAGAGCATCCAAAGGAAGGTGACCAAGATGGTGAAATATCTTGAGAACAAGACTTACAAGGAGTGGTTTAGGTCACTTGGCTTGTTCAGCTTGGAGAAGGGAAGGCTGACCAGTGATAAGGCACAAGCTGTGTCAGGGGAAGTTCAGATTGAACTTTAAGAAAAGGTTCTTTACTGAGAGGCTGGTCAGTCGCTGGGAAAGTGGTCACAGCACCATAGCTTGAGTCACTCACTGTAACCGTGCTGCGTTTTGAGCACAGGCTCACATCTACTTCTGCCATATACTGACATTGGGAACCAGGCCCCCAAAAACCCTTGGAGTGAGCTCAAGTACACAGTGTGATGGCTGAGAGCATTAGGCCCAGCCTGGTTTTCTCATTCCTGTTCCCATGTGTCCTTGAGGTGTCCTGTGTCTCTAGAAACTTCCCTAAGAGGACATTGTCTGCCACAAAGAGACATGGACTCTGTATTTCTCTTCACTTCTGGCTGACACTAGAACATGTAGATAACCCCACCAGACCACAAGAATCCTAAGGCACCAATGTGGACACCCCCTAGATAAAGAAGATAGATGGCTCGAGCCAGATACCTAGCATGGCACCATGATGCCAGTGAAGAAAAAACCCTCATGTTTTGGGGTTTACAACCACCTCTGTATAAAGATTAGGAAATACCGTCTTTGTAATTTTTCTACAGTACAAAATGTCGTGAGAATCTGGAGTTGCTTATAGTCTTTCCAAAGATATTTCAGGTATTGTCAGTAAGATGAATATAACCTGAAATGTCCAAGAAGAGGAGACAATGGCAGGCTGCAGCCAAGTGTTGGATACACGTATCAATCATCTGTAAATGAAGCAAAAAGACATGCAGACGTTGGAAGATTATTGAATAGATGAAAAACCCCCACAGAGCACAACTTTAGTGTCTGATTTGTAGGAAAACTATGCTTTAAAATTGAAGTAAGGTTTCTGGCACAGCAGAATTCTGAATCTCTGCAAGATCCTCCACAGAAACTGTCACTTTCTAATATTAGATATTAGTTAACTGTGATTCCAGTCTAGTCTTAAGTATTGTGGGTTTTTTTCACCTACTGAGAATGGTTTAACTTTCCCACCCTTATATGTCCATGTAGTAGATATAAGCCTTTAGCATTCGTGCTATTGCATTGGCCTCACTAAATTATTAGGATCCACTTGTACCAGTTTTTTAACTCAGTTCTCTGTTAAAAATGAATGTCTCACAAGAAGACTTTCTGAATGTGTGGTTGGTTTTTTCAGCTCAGAAGCACAGCTGCTTAGTTTCACCTCACAAGTCCATTTTTCAGAAACTCATTGCCATTAATGCTGGAAGTTGCATTTGAGAAAAACATGACACACAGAATCTTCAAGGTACATAAGCAGCCATGCAAGCTACTGGTTGCTCCGCTGACCTCAACAGGAACAGACAAGAATACATTATGCACATACTTTAATTACCTTGTTCGTTCAGGACCAAAAAAAGAGAGAGAACATAGCAAAAACCTTGTAAAGATATTTGATTAAAACCACTGGAGCAGCATGGTGGAAAGAGAGATGAGGGTTTCACTTGTTCTAGACAGCCAATCTCATGAGAATCTAAAAGGGACAAGGAGGCAAGATAAAGCTGGGACCTGGGGTTGTGGGACAAAAAGTTAGCACACTATCTCATGGTAGTCCTCCTGGTATACAGAAGAGTGTATATGTCCTTTGCTTGTTCCAGATCTATTTATATGCTCAATATTAAGGTCTGCAATAGATAAATAAATAGATTAAAATATTATGAAGTAGATTAATATTCTTATTGAAAAAAAAGAAGTTGCTGACTGAAGTCAGTAACTGGTATCAGATGCATTTAGAAAAGTCTACATTTGCCATACACTTGATCCTATTCCCTTTAGAAGACTGAATGATAGAATTCATTGTTCATTCTACTGTGTCTTCAGAACTTAGCTATTTTAAAACCCAATTCGTTTAACCAGAGATTTATTTTCAGTTATTGCTGTATTTTTTCATGTGTAGAATATCTCCTACAGCAACTTCATTTTTTTCCTATGAAATAAGAATTACCCTTGAATCAGGCTCATTCCCTGAATAAGGCTCAGAACAGCACTGCTGAATATTTTATAGAATCAGCATTTGCAAAATGACTTGTATCTGCCCTAGGTGTACAGAAACATGACATGGAGACTCACAGCACTTCCACTGAAGTCACTGGAGTTTCTTGAAAGACAATTGATTTGCCCCAGAATATAGGATTAAAGTGGTAAACTCTTCTAATTTTAGAGTAATCTGCATAGCACATTCAAAGTATTCTTAATGTACATGTATTTCTGTATTATTTTTTTCCCATGTTATTTTCCTATGATTTTTTAAATTCTTTTTCTTGAATATAATATATCTGATGTTTCAGGACACATTAACATATAACCTTTGGAACAGGTTCATTCTGACTTTATTCTCCTGACCATTTTTAAACAGTTTCTGAGTGGAAAATATTTCTTTACTTAGCAGCTGGATACCCTCAAATTACACTACAGATTGCCAAAGGATTTGTAAGACCCATTAGCTTTAACATCCACAGGTGTACCCATCTCATTTTATGGAGCTGCAAGCTGGATCCAAGTCAAAAAAAGACTTGTAAACTTTTGGGTAGGTTTATGTGGAAGAGTCTTGATGTTCTTTTCTGAATATAGTAGGGTATTAGCATTTAACAGACTGGCTTTATAACTGTTTAAAGAAAAGATACCATCTAGGAACAAAGAGTTGGAAAGGAGTTACTAGGTCACTGAGTTGACTCATTTTTCCCATTTGCAGGAACTGCAAAACGTGACCCAGTCCATTCCCTTACCAAGAGCCATACTAACATTCCTTAATAGTCTTTCCCCTCTCCCTTCCCAGAAAGCCGTTTCACTATTCACTGCTGTGATAACCCAAAAATCTCCCAGCTGCCAGCCTGAATGTATTTACTGGCATTTTATGGTACATGTTTTGTTTTCCTGTGTTGGTATATAACATGTTGTGGGGAGCGTGGCAGACGGGACTGGTTGCCACACTACTTAACTTCAACTACTTTGGGAAGATCTCCGTGCACGACTTCTATTACCACTGTCATTGTGGAAAAATAGCCTAATATCTATGTAAGACCAAAGGATACAGGAGATCAGGACTCATGTATATAATAATTAATCGTGTGCAGTAGGTACCTGTGAGATGTAAACCAAGGGCTAGTGTAAGATGGAGAGTGGCCTGTCAGATCTGAAACACAGCCAGTGAGTTTTGGCCTAGAGACTGATAAAATTACGTACATTTGTAAGGCAAAGAACTTGACCAGAGAATATCTAAATTTAGGGCTGGCTAATTAGTCAGCAAAACATTCTCAAATTAGTTGTGCAGGAAGCTGTGTTCACCCACTGCAGGGAATGAAAGGATGTGTGGAGGACTGAAAGAATAGTCAAGGGTTATGGAGATGAGTGTTGGTGAGGAGGAAGGCAGGGACAAGTGATGGCTGCAGATTTATTGTGGAAGGAAACAGGACATGAGCATTTCAGTGGGGAAAAAAAGGGAGTAACAGTTTCAATGAGTGGCAGATTTTTAAAGAACAGTTCAAGATGAACATTTCCAAATGTCGTAATAAACTTGCTCATTGCCATATGATAGTGATGGAAGAAACATTACAACTTCTCCCATGAAATTTAAACAAAAAATGAAATCAGCATTTTAAGATTTACATTTTCATGCTTATTTTCAAAATGAAGCAAGTATTTGGTTTTGCTGGTAAAAAAAATATTAAAACCACATAAATAATTAAATGCACAAAAGCCAGAGCTATTAAGTCAGAAAGTACAGGGAAGGGATGTAGGCTTTCAAAACAGCAATAATTTCAAAAGGGAACACACATTTAGGTACACCAAAAAGATAATTGAGATGCAAGGCTTTGGTCAAAAAGAAATGATACAGAAAATACAAGAAGCAAAAATGTTGTAATAGAAGCTCATGGTAAAGAGGAACTAAGTTTCACTACAGATGAACATTATTCTGAATAATTTAATTTCAACCCTGAGTGCTTCAGCTTTTAGGCACCTCTGCTGTTTCAAAGTAACCACTGCCCTGCCATGTGAAGACGCAGGTATTAAGTTCTAATGCCCCAGTTTATGCTTTAGTAGGGTTTGGAAAAAGCACTGGAAAAAAAAGTGCATGAAAATATCAAGAGTAATTAAAACGAAGCCACAATCCTTTGGAAGCACCCAAAACACCAGAACCTGAGAGAGTATTTGCAGGAAGTATCACTAAAACCTCTTCTCTCTTCACCCTTCTTTAGACATCAACCCTTGGAGAAACAAACTTTTACCTGATACAGCATTGACACCTTTATATTGTAACTGCAACCATTAGAAGAATGCCAAACACTCTCAAGAGCCAAGTCTCAAATCTTAAAACTCAGAGAAAAGCAGCTGAATGATGCCAGCAGGTCAAATTTCTGGACAAAATAGTAAGTAATTCTTTGCAATTACAGCAATCTCTATTTTTTACCTAATCACCCTATTTCTTACCCATACCTTTGGGCAACCCACTTTGATGACAGATTTTAGTCTGTGGCAGTGAAATGCCATTGTTTTCACAGCTTCATCTGTCAGCTGAGGGCAGTAGGAGACATGGCAGTGTTCCAGGTATTCTGTGCCCTTGCAGAACTCAGTTTCAATACCTGTACATCAATCCTTTGATCCGCTTCAGACACTTCAGTTCTCTAGGTACCCTTCATTGGTAATGGAGAAATTCAGCTGTTGACTGGGAATGTCACTAGAAAAAGAAGAGATGCATTAAGGGGCTATTTTCCATTGCTTATATATTATACTGTGGGTTCATTAAACTAACATTTATGTAAGTTCCACTATATATATAAAAACCTGTTGAATTTGGGTTCTTTAAATTGAGCACAACCCAGAAACTAAAATTATGTGCTTAGAGAACCAGGCCCAAATACATTCACTCTGCTACTCTCTGCAAATACCCATTTTTGTGCATAGTAACTTTTTCTTCTCTTTTTCTTTTTCTTTTTCTTTTTCTTTTTCTTTTTCTTTTTCTTTTTCTTTTTCTTTTTCTTTTTCTTTTTCTTTTTCTTTTTCTTTTGAACAGAAAACTGTATCTGTATAAATCACATTATTTTCTTGGACGGGAATGGGTAAGCACCTCAGGACCGTCACTCAAGATTTCTGGGTTCTGATTTGCTCCGTGGAGTTCAGGCCAGTTAACTGTGATACAGGTAGGCTACAATTTCTGTCCTGGTTTTTAGAGTGAATAGACATCTGCAGATCCCACTGACTCCAATTCCAGCACCTTTATAACTCAGATATTAGCTTTTTCATACAACCTGTAAAGCAGATAGTCTTGGAAAATAACAGTGAACTCCTGTGAAAGGTCACACAGATTCTTAAAATACACTTTTCTCCTTTGCAGTCTGAAACTTTTTTTACCTTTCAGCCTGAATCTTCTTCAAGCCTGAAAACCATCACTTCTAGGCCTACAAAAAGAAGAAGTTAGACATTCTGTTGAAACCTTCTCTGGAAACATCTTGAAAAGAGATGCTTAAAATCGCTTTTCTTCCCCTGACAGCCCCATGACATGAGGATCGCAGGACAGTCTGCAGCTCTGCCAGAGCTTTAGCTTCAGTCAGAATCTCTCCCCTTCGGTCATGTCCAGCCTAAAAACCTGGTGAGACGCCTTAAATTTGTCACTGAGCTAGCTCACAGGCCTGCTAATCTTGGCCTAAGGCCAGAGTAATTTGTCATTTACTGGAATACCAATTCTACCTCTACAGGGAAAAGAAGGCAATTCACATAGTAGATTGAATAAAAACCACTGATCGCACAAAGCTTTTTAAAGCTTTCAAGAATTAGTCCCGAGGGAAACAGACTAAGGAGCACATGGATAAATAAAATGTGTACACACACAGAGACACAAAAATCTATGCATTTATTATGCACAAATGTTATATATTTATCATTCTGAGAAAATTACCTCTGCAGTAACTATTGCCACTAACACACAGCTTTTTCTCCTCATGTAAAACAGGACCTTGCACTATAACACAGGGCTGATCACTGGAAAATATTATTTTTGTTATGACAAAAGGTTATGTGTTTCTGTGTGATTTCATAAGTCTTACCTAAACAGACTGCGAAGAAGCTTATCAAATCTGATTTGTTTAATAGATTGTACTTCTAAAATTTTTGTCTGTATCCTCCTCCGGTTTCTTTTTTCTTTTTGTCCAGTGGTACAGCTATATCAAGGCAGTGCTTCTGGGGCTTTGGGTCCTTGTTTTATTTTAAAAATACTAGAGTGTCAATGTTTGAACCTAGGACTGGTTAGAGTGGAAAATTCAGAATTTGTATTAATTGGTTTCTCTACCCTTCCTATTTCAATCTTAGATTTATGGGCTGTTTTTCACCTGTAATACAGAAACATTCTACACCCAGCAACTAAATGTTTTTTATCCATGTGCAAGAGAAACTCCACTCCTTTCAGAATTAGGCCTCAGATGTGATGGCTTAATCACTACATTCTCAGCTAGGGTATGTAACACAAGCTGAAGCCAAGATTTCAATGCCTGTTAGATATGTTTATCTTGTTTTTACTAGCATAGCTTGTCTACATATATATTTAATAATTTTTCAAATTAGGTTCTGAATTTACTCTTAACTTAAAGTCTACCCCTACATGGTTTTGCAAATAGCACTCAAATTATATCTGCAATCAAAAGAGATGGAGCTCTGTTTGCTCTCTTCATCTCTGTATCCCTGGTTCTATGTCTATGGAGAAAATAACAGAAGAGGTTGTGAAGGTAAATGGTGTTTGCAAAACATTTAGACACTAAAAAAAATCAAATGCCATATGGAGAAAATGTAATTTTATAACTTAATTTCACAACTTTAATTCTGTATAAATAAGGCCTGAGGACACACACAAACTTCAATGAAAAGATCAAATACTGAATTGCTGCTCAATAAATGAGCATTGTCTGAGTTATGAATGAACAAGGATCCTATTTTCAGCATGGGGTCTCATAAGTGTTTACATACTGTTATAATGTCTGGGAACAGGCAATGGGATTACAATGGGATTACTCTGCAAATTTTCCATAAAATCATACCCTTAGATTCAATTTACAAAAAAGGACGTGTCATTTTGGTTTGAATTACTCCATGTCTCTTTTTCTTTCTCCTGCCTTCCCAAGATCCATGAAAACAGGGCTTCTGCAACTCCTACATGTGCTCCCTGCTTCTGCTTCCTTCCTCAAAAACTTCAAATTCATTTGGCACACAAGAAAAGCAGAAACATTTCTTTTTAACAGTCTTTTTTTGAACTTCCTCTGTGAAATGAGATGCCTGAAATAGCTTCTTAGCCAGAAGCATGGCACAGGACAGAAATGAATATTCTCCTCTGAGAGCAGCAACACTGGCACCATACAACTTTCCATGAGGTACACAAGATGTACATACTTGGTCATTATTAAAAACATGGAGCTTTACACAGAACATTCGTGAAAGACGGGTCAGAATTATTCCTGAAGAAGCAAGTGGCCTGATGTGTATATTGGACAACAAGATTAAATCCAGATGCAGCCCTTGTGGTACTAAAACTGACTCATTTTTACAATATAGGGCTATAAAATGATGGGTGTTGAAGATTTATAGTGGAAAAAATGTGGAAGCTGAAGACTGGGATTATGTGATGGCATTGGCTGTACCTGCGGCCTTATATCTGCGACTGTTTATGGGCACGAAACTGATACCATTAAAAAGACATGATTTAAGCATTTCTGTTATATATAGTTAGGAACGATTCTCAGTTACAAAAAAAGAAGTGTTCTCATTTGGATGTCAATTCCTAACAAGATGGATGGTTCTTTCTACTACTGTAAAGTTACCTAGTAGTGTTTATTTCTCATACTGTTTGCTGAGACCAAATGTCTTAAAATTACTGCCTTACCATTAAGGGCTTTATGGCTACAGCTATGGCACAGGACAACATTTGAAACAGTGCAGTCACACGCAAAAGTGTATGAACAACCCCCATATTCAAGGCAATAAGGAGGTGAAAACTTTGGTAAATTCCCATTTCAGGTGTGCAAAAGGATCTAAAGATGCTTTGTGATTTTTACTGCTTGTACACCAGGAAACTGAACAATGTTCTGATCCTAAACACTCCAGTCTAAAGGAGAATTAAATGTTTATTTTGTAAAATTCTTTTTGATAATCATAGCAGAGTATCTCTGTACTTCATATCAATAAAGTAAACTTTACTGAAAAACAAAGTTATCTCTTTTTTCCATATGGTTAATAAATTATCTACAATTATGCAGTGAGCAGCACTGCCTAATTTTAGGCAGAGGAAAAGTATCATCCTGAAAAAATAAGCACATGTAGATAGTGTCTGGAATCCAGATGTGGACACTGTAATGATAAAGCTGGAAGAGATCGGCTGGAGTTCAAATTTTAGAGATTCCTGAAATCTCACAAGCCGAATACAAAGAAAAAATGGAACAACAAAAGAGATTTCCAATCCTGGCTACTTACGAAAACACAAAAATTTTGCATTTTTCTCAGCAGACACAGTTATGTGGTGAGAGGTACTTTCAATAGCCTCGTGAAAATCTACAGATTTCAAACTTTTGTTGACCAGAGCACTCCTGTCAAAGACAATAAAACAGTTATGTGCTTAAACCTAAAATGGGTTTATGCCAGAACTTGAATTCCTTACAGCAAAGACTGATGGTCTGATTGGTGTGATCTCAAGGACATAATTTCTTCTTGCATTTTTCTTTACTTAAAAGTGGCACCACTTTAATGCACTTGCTAATGAAATAGCATAGAATATAATAAAGACTTTTTTGCTACATGACAACTAATGCCGCTATGACTTCAAAATTAATTTATAATCATTTTATATGACTAAAGTGACATTGAATCACAGAACAACTATTTTCTGTCAATGAAAATCAACACCTACATTGAGGCATTTCATTTACAATTACAGATTTAAGAAAGGAAAGAGTGAAGACTTGGAAGACAAGGAATATAATTCGGAACTGTCTATTACATAGAAAAATTATGAAACTTTCACGTTTCCAAAAAGAAACCTCTTCAAACAAGCTCTATGCAGGAGCTTTAATCTATATGAAATTTTTAATTGTTATCTTTGTATCTAACATAGATACAAAGGAGTCAATTATCACTAGTTATATTAGACTTCCTAACGTCGGGGATCCCCATCCAGGATATTGACCTATTTCTAGAAAATTTCATCTTCTATACTAAGCCTCCTGACATTTATGGAAGATATGGTTGGAGCTATCATATTGGAACTCCTGGAAACAGATGCTGGCAAAACAAATACCGTGCAACACAGACTAGGATGACCCACTTTAGGATCACCCACTCTCCAAAAACGTATTTCCTTCTCAGTGTAAATAAATCATTCCTGTATCTTGAATGAATCTTCCGTTGCTATGGAGAAAGGGAAGACTTTGTCCAGCAACTCTTCTATAGCATATATATTATCATTTCCATTTTGAAAACAGCTCAAAAAGAAACTTCTTAATCCTCTGTAACAGCTGGTTTTTTCAAGTAATTTTTACATTTTTGTTCTTTTTCAGTTACTTATAACATAAGGCCAACAGACATTTGCAGAACATCATTTCTCATTTCACCATGGTTTCTGTAGGTGAGAAAATGAGTATTGGCTGTACCAATTGGTGAGAGCCTTCATTTGCTAGAGACAAAAGCCACCTGAGGCTATGGCATACCAAAGAGCAACCCTTCATTTTTTGTATTCTCATGCTGAAAGTCCCTGCCTTTCTACTGCAGACTGCCATGAATGCACTGTCTCTCACTAACAATAACCATGTGCTAGGGTATTTCCAACTTCTTCTGAGATTTCTGTTCACATATCTCTTTGCAACCTTCAAGGTCAGCATCTGTAATGTGTCTTTGTGTTCCAGAGATATACAGATGTTGCTTCCTGTTCATACTCCAAACCAAACAGATTGACCCCGAAGTGACTCCAATCCTGGAAGACAGCTCTTTTAGAGGTGTCTCCCACCATCTATGTCTGAATCATTTACTATTAAATGACCCAGTTTATCCTCTAAAATGCTCAGGTTTTTGCACAGATTAGCCACAGTCAGGCACCAGTGTCATGGACTGAATACTAGAAGACAAGAATGCAATTCATGCAGATTCATTTTGCCATTAACAACACATATGTGGCAGAACGAAGTTCAGATTCACGTAGTAAAAACCTCCTGGAAAATGGGTAAGTTCTAATTCAAATGTAGCTGTACTATTTCTAATACCTGAGCTAATATAAAGGTGGGTCAGATCTGTTTTCAGGAACCATAGGGACATTTGTCTCTTGCAGTGCAGAAATCCCGCTGTGTAACGCATGCCATAATATTTAATTTCTATACCTAACACCATTTGTGCTTAGACCAGATCATAGCTTACAAACTACGATTGCCAATGTTTCTTGAGATAATCCAGATGACAGGGATTCCATTGTAACAGAATATCCTGTAAAAATATCGAACCTGATTTTCAGCATTGTAAAGTACATTTAATTCCATTTGATTTGCATTGGGACTCCAGGTGCTGACACATCTGGTATTGATCACAATGACTCTGTTTTAATATTTCCTATTTTTATGCAGCATTAAGTTTCTAAGTCTCCAGATTAAATTCTCTCTTTCTCCATTCTCCTAAGCAAACTGGAATTTGGAGCCCACGTTAATATACTTTCACTTTTTATCTTCCCTGCCTTCAGAATGTGTGTGATTAGTCACATCCTTTCCTTTGAAAATCAAATGCAACTAATTCATTTGCAGTCTACCTATTAGACACAATGATACCTTTTTCTTAACCTTTACAAGGCTATTCCTCAGTCCTACTGGCCTAATTTTCTAACAGACCAAAAAGCGAAGCCAGACTATGGATTCGAGTCACTGCAGATTCAGAATCCCACTAAGTGCTAAAAGATTCCTCTAGATAATTGTTGAAAGTCAAAATGCCACTTTTGTTTGGGTGGGGTTTTTTTCCACTATTTAGAAACTTATTAGTAAAATATTAGTAAACATTTGTGTTGCAGCCTGGTCTTCAGGACCAGTCAGGATTTGAAGATCATTAACATGTAAGAAATGAAAATGGAGCTAGCTGTTTACATATTCATATAACCTCTACTATGGAGTGCCCAGTGATTACAAAGCATCCTCAACTTTAAATAGTAACTACAAGCACAGCAGCAAGTCAGCCAGAAGAGAGAATGGGGCCTTAGATTATTACAAGAGAAAATTTCATGCATGACAGTAATTGCAGAAGAAAGTGCGGAAGCAGAGAATATTTCTCTGTGTACTTTGTACATCCTTTTTATCATTGATTTCAAAAGCGTTTCAGGGTTCTTCCCATTTTTAAAGTATTTTGCCTATTTTTTATGTTTCAGGCTATTTTTTTTCTTACTCACTATTACACTGCGTTTAACTCACTACTGATACTGAGCTTTCCTGAGCCTGTGTCAGGGTATCTACTGTTTTTGTTGCTGGAGGCTTTATGTAACTCAGAAGTCAACTAAGTTTCTTATGCTTTGCTGTGCTTTTCTGTTTAAATCCTGAGGATGACGACATTTTCTTCAAATGTCCTGACACTTTTATACTTAATTACTTTTCTAATGTCCCAGGAATATGGGTGGTCCAGGCCATACGCATCAGCAGCTTGTGTTGGAATGAGGGAAGCTGGGCAGCTGCAGGCTCTCAGACTCACTCTTGGAGCAAAGCTGCCAGAGCTTTGTCATGCAGACATTGAGGAAAACTCAAGACATTTTAACAAAAATATGGAGAGTGTGAGAATAAAACTTGTGACTAAAACTGCTTTTCTAACTCATGGAAGCAGTTCCAGTGAGTCTGCTTTCATAAGACAGACAGATTTTGGTCCTAAGCGCTAGTGGCACCATCTGTAATAGAAGCGCAGACCCTTTGCATATATTGTAAATAATTTTACAATGATATCTAAAATTTCTTGTAACATTATCTCTGCATTTATGGACACATTCACCATACTCAATTTAAAACCCTTTAGTCCCTATTGCAAGGAGTTTAGAGGAGCAAAACGTGATGCAAATCAATGAGGGATGGAAGGATAGCTAGGAAAAAAGGGAATTTTCTCAAAGATTTTAAACTATTTTTTTCAAAGAACTCAACATCTTTGTCATTGCATTGTTGTTTTTTTTTTTTTAAAGAAATGTTGTCTTCAAGTTGTAAGTCTTTTGATTGCTGAGGTTCTTTTAAGTTTTTTATAATTTTAAGAAACTAATTTCTAGTACTTCAGGAGTGAAAAAATTAGATGTCCTTCCCACTATCAAAAAATGTTATTGAGACTTAAAAGGTGTGTTTTGTTTAAAAAAAAATAAATTTTGAATAAAGAAGGAAATATTTTCTGGAATGTAAAAGGATGAATGCTAAAATAACAGAGTGAAAAAATTAATGTTTAAAATGTTATTGTGTGGGTTTTTAATTTAATGTTATGTATTTTCTGAGAGTAAGAGCAATATAGTCAAAGCCCTAATGAGAAAAGCACAGAAACTTCCTTATGCCACCAGTTTCTCATATGCTTGAAGTTCACTTCCTTTTCATTGCATATTTGATTTTGTTGACGAATGGTCTTATTTAGCAAGACACTTAAGCACACATGCAATTTAAACATGACATGAATTATTACCCTTATTCCCTTATTCTCCCTAGTGTTCACAATTTTCTCTAGGCATGTTTTATTCATGCAAAATGCACAATGTTCTATGCAATAACAAAATCTGAACATATGCAATAATTACTTTTATTCAATTCTCAGTTTTCAGTTGAGTAGTAGACTCAGGATAAGTATATAAACTTCTCCAAACATTAGACTTTTAATGAATTTTTTATTAGCACTGTATCTTTTAATTACTGTGAGTCTATAAGGTACTGTTTTGAGGGAGGGTGTTGATTTGGGTTTTTTAAATTAATTTCTTCAATATTTGTTCAATATATTTCACCCAAATGCAACAAATTCCCTGAATGAAAGACAGATTGCAAAGGAACCTTCACTTTTTGGGCTTTGTTAGGAAGACTACAAAGCAAAAGAAGAGAAAGGCACCAACACTGGGGAAGAACTTCCATTTCGATGAAGTCAGTCATACCTGAGACACAAATAGATAAGAAAATGTGGCTCTACTGTATCTTTTCTCCCGTGCCCTTCCTATTAGTATATATCATCCTTATTGCAATAAATTCTGCTCTGCCTTGATGGGCAGAATGATTCTGCTGTCGTTTGAAAAAACAGAAAAGAAAATTCTCTTGTGTACTGCAAATTTAAGTTGCACCTTCTAAGTTTTAAACACTAAACAGCAAGAGAGGAAAAGCAAGAGAGATCCCCTGCACAGACTGCTGGAAAGCACACGAGCCTTACAATTTTTCTTTAATCAACACAGCATGTGGGTGTTGATTACTGCACATGAAATGTGGTGTTCTCTGTTGCATTTTTAAACCAATACTTAGAAAGTCTAAGTTGAAAGAGATCCTAGTATGACTTCCTCTATATGCTAATAAAATGCATAATATGAAGTCAAAGCATACAAATAGTAGCTTGTCACAGAGCAGACCGACAGATTTCCTTTTATCAAGTAATGTTTTAAGACTAGGAAATGTATTTAATATTTAATGCATGTATTTTATATATGCATGAATTTACTTACTTAAATACAGAAAACAGCAAAACCCACAAGTTTTTTCGTAGTATTAAGACTCAGAAATTAAGAAAATTAAAATGGTCAATTTCTGAGTTAATTTATCTGTCTTGTGGGAGAGAGAAAGCTGGAAGCCTTAGCAACGCAGTGTAAGCAAAAAAGCTTGGCTCGTTGCCGAGGTCATGGGTTGTGCTATGTGAAAACTGGAGTAAGAAGCAGCACAGCATTTTAAAAGACTAGCTGTGACAGGCAAAGAGAAAGAAAACATTTTTTTTGTAATGTTGTGGGACTAAATTCAAGGCAGCATACATTTCATTCAGATATAATTTTGTGATATTTTAAATGAGCACATTAAGTGAAGTCTTCTCAGATTTCCTAACCCTGTTTATTTAGCTTAATTTTTTAATACTTTCTGGCCTACAAAAAAGATACAGGCATTCTAGGGTTTTTTCCCACTTTTTTTTTTTTTTTGCAGAAACTTTGTGTTAGAGCCAAATAATGAGGTTCTTGGTCAGAACTGTGTTTGGACAGTGACTGAGTGAACAGTCTCTATGGAAAGTTTTCTCGACAAGGATTCTCTTAGATTTCTGTGTTCAGTGCAAAGAGTTTGTCCCAAAAGTAAAAGAAACAGCGTTCACAAGGCAGGACCTGCCAGTGTTTAACTTAACTCCCCTCAGTGCTTTATTTTGTTTTTCCTTTCCAGTTTCAGCAGTTTGACATACTGAAGATACCTCGTTAGTAATTCTTTCACAAGCAGTTGTTTTCTAGGCCACAGTGGAGAGCAGTGCCTCTGTTGGAGCTAACACTCAGCTCTCGTAGCTTAGCTCCTGAAGAACCTTGTACAAATGCCCTTACTCATGCATCACTGACCCTAAAAGGGAAATATAGGCAATATTTATAATCATTACTTTGCCGACTCCATACAAGTCAATACACAATTTGCATCCAGCAGAACACATTGTAGCTAAGCAAAAATTAATGATGGTATTTTTAAACTAGACCTTTAAACCCCCAAAAGAGTCAGAATAATTAATAGCTCAATTAGAAAGATGCTGCACTTTGGAATGTCCGAAAAACTGAACTTTCTGGAAAAAAGTCTGTTGGAGATTATGAGAATTTCCATTAGTTCCTGTACTCAGAAACGGTCGCCATTCCAACAGACAGACCTTGGAAAATGAATCTAGCAAAAACCAGAACATGTTTAAACATTTCAGAGTAATAGTTGTATTAATATATTTGTTAATTTAGGGAACTGAAATAATTTTAAGGAAAAATTATCTTCTAGCACAGCAGCAGCAAAAGTCATTGGTAGCATTTGTGTGCAGTAGATGTTCTGTACCCTGCATGAAGAGTTAACCTGATTCCTTCCTTGGTGTGTTTCACTTAATCAATTGCATATCTTGCACATGGCTAACTTATAACATACACAAAGGTTATAAAAATGAAGTAGATAGAAAAGCTTTCAGCCAAGTTGAGAGATTTGGAGACCTGACTACAGCTTGGGTGTTTCAATACAGCTCATATCTCTGGTATGTTTAACATTACTGTACAATTAGCTTTTCAATGCATTCCCAGTATTTCTTTTGTGTTCCCTGATGAATAAAAAATTAATCCCAGAATTCTGTAGGACAGAATCATATTTTGGCTTGTGTAGCTTGTTGCAGCATGCAGAATCACAGCAAATCCCAAAGTCCCAGCACTACTTATAAATTGATAACCTGAACAGGGCCTCATTGTGTGATCACAAGCTACAGAAGAAGCTAGGATTCATAAAGTCACCCTGCAATAATTCAACCACTGTGGCAGTTTTGGTGTTATTTCACACTGCAATTGTTTTTCATTCAAGAAGACAGATATATTTAAGAAACGTAACTTCAGAATAACTAACTTTCGTAAAGTCCTTAAGGAATGCTGAGCCTGGAAATAAAGTCAACTGAATAAAAAAAGTATATATTCTGTAACCACACTGAGCTTGAGGGCTGAAATGGCCGCATTAGAACTTTTTAAATAACAAGCCATGAATACACAGCTGATCAACTGTGTGAGAACATAGGCCATATGCTGCTTTATCAAACATGATGATAACATTCTTAAACTGGAATAATGTGCCAGAGGGATGAGCCACCATATTGCCTGTGTCCATTTTTAGACATATTTTGCTCACATTTCTTAATTCTAATAATCGTGATCTGTTAATTTTCTTTCTTCGGTTTTTTTCTATAATTCCTGTAATTTAAGAATTCTGAATTGGTAGGTTTTCAATCCCCATTCCCCCATCCCCTGGTACCACGGAGGGGTAATTTAAGAATTCTGAATTGGTAGGTTTTCAATCCCCATTCCCCCATCCCCCGGTACCACGGAGGGGAGGAGGCTGAGAATTCCAGGGTGAAGCTGAGCCCAGGAAGAAGGAAGGGGTGGGGTGAAGGTGTTTTAAGACTGGTTTTATTTCTCATTACCCAGATCTGATTTGATTGGAAATAAATTAATTTCTTCCCCCAGGTCAGATCTGGTTTGCCTGTGATGGTAACTGGTGACTGATCTCTCCCTGTCCTTATTTTGACTCACAAACCCTTTGCTGTGTTTTCTCTGCCCTGTCCAGCTGAGGTGGCAGAGCAGCTTTGGTGGGTACCTGGAGCCCAGGCTCAACTCACCACACAAGTCTAGATGTGCTAAAATCTGTAACTTTGCTAATGCTGAAACGTTTGAAAGTGCCTGGAAAAGCAATAAAATAAGTGCAGAGTCCTACAATACCTTTACTAGTGCGTAAAAAGTGTTTTTAGGATAATTCAGCCATTCTTTAGCAGTAGAAGCAGTAGACACGTGCAAACACAGCCCATGATTTGGCTGACAGACTGGAAAACCCAGCCTGCTAAATGTTAAACCAGAAAATGCAGGCAGCTGTCCCACCTGCCCAGATAAACTACCCACATGATGGCATGGTATTGCTCCAGCGCTTTTCAGTGCTCCTACAGGCAATATGATCAGATTTTTATACATCAACAGGCACAAAAAGTGCTTTTGTTACACTTTCTAAAGCAGAATCCCTAAAACTTCTCATCGTGTCAGAAATTTTAGGATCAACAGCAATTCCAACTTGTTTGTATTGTTTTATAGGTCTGTTAATTCTGAAATGTTTGTAGGCTTTACCTTCCGTGTTCTCTCTCACCCTTGACTCCATCACTGTGCCACGAAACAGGGATCAAATGTGCAGCTTTGGGACTCCTTTCATTCATGTTTCTACTTGTACATAACACACCTTAAGTGGAAAACAAGTTTTTACATAAAATACATTCTTACTCTATGCCATACATTACAATATTTTCTCGGTAATTGTAAAAAAATAGCAGTTTTATTTATATCTCAGTATTAGACAGTTATAAAGTATTACTTCAATATTCAGAAAATTAAATAACATCCAAGTTTCAAGAGAATTGTGACAATGGAATTGTCTTCAGTTTTCATAATCTTCTTATTTATAGCCACATTCCAGCACTGTAATGTGCCATGGCTATTAAGTGATAGTACATCTACAGTTAGTTTTTTTTTTGCTTGAGTAATAATGAATGGATTTTCGAAAACATGATACAGGAACAAAAAACTATATGTATGAAATACTTTTCAAAATATTAAGAAATCTATACTTACACTATAAGGATTTATTTTTAAAATTAAAAGATGTGTTAACAGGACTTATTAAAAGTATAATTAACTTTACTACAATCCCTTTGCAATGGTTACAGAAATGTGATGTGATCTAGTACCTTGTGCAATCTGCCATATGCAGTACAAGAATATGTTTCGATGATGAAATCATCCTAAAACCAACTTCTGTAATCTTCTGGCAATCTGGCTTCTGTAATCTGCTGGCATGTGAATGTGCCTGATGTATGGGCAGCATTTACTCATCAACTTGAAACTTAAATCAGTAATTTGGTTATTCTCTGCTGAAATATTTAAGATTCAAGAGACATATCTGACATACTTTCAGGGCACAATCCAAATACCTACTGAAATCAGCTGAAAGATTTATTTCAAATTATCTGAATGAGTTTAAAAAATACATTATACTAACAATTATTTGATCATTATAGTAACCTTCAATGCTGACCTTCAAAAGTTTGCATTCAGCAAGGGCTTTAAAAGGAGAGTCAAGCAAGAAAACAGACATTATCTGTTGGCATTTTTCAACCTGAGCCTTTGAAGAGAAAAGGTGAAATAAAACATTCACATCCTTGTGCTGTCATGTAAAAAAAAAAATAAAAATCACCAAAAGTTTTCCATGTAAGACCAAAATGTTACAGTTTCAAACAAATAGTTATAATCCATTTAACAATAACTTCCAGGGAGCAAGTGGCACATAAACCACTGCAATTCTCCATATGATAATTATGTTTGGGGACAAAAGGAAAAGAAAGAAGTAGACATGAATTATGGCAGACACCCAAGACAAGGATCTAGTTAACAATCACTTTTGCAGAAGCCTGGAAGGGGTTTTTTTGATGGGAAAAATCAGTAGCAGAATGCTGTTCCCATAAATTATATTCGTCCTAAAACTGAAAAAAATGAAATGCTCTCATTTATAAACTGGAAGATCATAATTCAGATATACCAATGAAAAAAGAAGACAAGACAACAAAAATGTTCTGAAGGTGACTGCAAGTGAGCAAGACTTATAAGCATAATTAGACAATAGTTGTAAAAAAATTCTTTTGAGGAGAATTTTTCCTCTTAAATTGATTCTTACTTCTTTAAAGTCATTTGAGAGGATAACTCAGTTCCAACACCAGAAAGTTTCTCAAAAAGTACAGGTTTATTTTCAGTTTCTAACTTAAATTCATCTGTCTGTAAGAGTTAACATTTTGCTGATTAGCAAATCTTGAATCAAATTGCAGCCACTGGCAGTATTTCTGAAGAGATCAGCTCAAATTTACACAAGAAATTAAATGTTTGTATCTTAGTAAGCCTAACAAAAAAAATACAGGGAAAGCTTGAGATCTTTTCAATACTTTAACATCTTATCATAGGTATCTAGATGCTAAAACAAGAAAGGCATTAATCTCGCTAAAAGGAAAACAGATCCATGAGGCATACATATTATTCTGAATTTTGAACAACATACTCCAAAGGATCTGTTAAAAAAATGTGTCCTCTAACCAAGCAAGGGTTGGGTTCAACATTTTCTACAGCTGACACCATTTATGGAAGTAGCAGTGAATGTTACTGTCTCATCATTCTACCTTTGTTTTCCCAACCTTATGATTTATTCACCTATGGTAGATGTTGAAATTCGGTTTGAAGCAAGCTCTGAATGTAATAAAATATCTTAATTGTTTCTTTCCAGATCCACAGTAAAATCTGTTTTAAATTCAGAGGGGATACAAGGAAAGGTCCTCTGCAATACAATAATATCGAGCCCTTCTAGAGAATCCTTCATGCAGGACCACAACAACAGCTCTGGGTACTCTAACAGTGCAATATTCAGCGAAACTATAAATGGACAGATGAGTCTGTCAATTCAGTTTATTCCTTTTATCACTCCAGGGAGACAATTCTTTAACTACTTAAATTCAAAAGATGTCAGTTCACTCTTAGGCATACAAAGTGTTTCTTTTGACATATAAATGCTTTTTAAATGACAGTTTCTTTTTAGCCTCTACAGACAGCACAGATAAGAACAATTCCTCCCCATGAAGTAGTCCCCCCGATATTTGCATGTAGAGATCTCACTGTTTTCCAGGGTTTTGAAGTTATGTAATATAATGGTTGATGGTTGAACTTGGTGACCTTAGAGGTCTTTTCCAGCCTTAATGATCATCTGATTCTACATCAGCCCTGTGCAGCTCAGACTACAGCCCCAGGAACTCATTTGCAAAACATCCACAGAAAGAAGTAGTCTGGCATGTCCTCCTGGGTACCAAATAAGGCCTGCGGAGAGGAGACTCCAAAGAAGGAAACTTGTATTATAAATATACTGGGAGGGATTCTTGCTGTGTCCCACCTCTCCAGCTGCTGCAGAAGCCTGATGTGCTTAGCTACCTTGCCTAAGGGGAGCAGCTGTGTAAGGCACAGGCTTTGCTTGTGGTATAAATACATCAGACTGATTGCACTAATGTCTGACATTGGACACCATGAGCAGATAGGAGATTGTCCCAGAAAAACAAGCCAGAACCTGAGCAGCAGCTGATCACCCATCACACCTCAGTATGGTAACAATGAACCAGCAGATGCTCCCAGTTCTTGCCCTTCCAGCCTCCAGCATTTGTAGCACACCTGAGTGGTCCCCACTACTACTTATCAGTGGAAACTAGAATCAAGCCTGCTTTACTTCCATCTTACATCGAGTGAGGAGATTCACACCTTGGGTTTCTGGCTCTTCTTTCTGCAAATTTAACGTTTGGATTCCTTTTACACATGAAGTTTTTTTAATGGAGTAACTGACTTTAAGTTATAATCAAGGCAGACTGTCTATTCTTTTCTGGCATAATGGCCCATCTTTTAACTTATGCCCAGGTTGGCTTGCTCTTTATTTTCAGACTGAAGTGGCCTTTTAAACAGATTCTTTGGCAATTGTTATAAATATTTTGATGGCAAATGTCTTTTCTCTCCTTCTTAGGAGACTGTGGCCCTCTTTGCACATTTTCCCTTGTGCAGAGGGATGCCGGCACTAGAAGGGAACTGGCTTCATGTCTGTCAAATGTGTTCTTAGACTTTAAGTGTTTGTGCAGATCTCACAGACAGACAGACAGAATATGGTGTGGCTCATGACACATACTGGCACTTTTAGCACTGTTGATGCAAATAATCTGGTGTGTTTTGAGTTCAGGACAAGTGTGGCATATTGTTTTTTCTACGGTGGGTCTGTAACAGCCTGCAAAATGAATGAAAACCCTACCATCAAAATAAATGGAGGAAATATTTTACTGGTAATGCATGGTGATATAAATCCCATCAAGTCCCATCCCTCTGACAGCTGGCTGTGTTCAAGGTGGGGTCTGATATGATGCAGCTGTGTTACCCTGGATCAGGCTCCCCCAGGAACAGCTATATTCTAAGAAATAGATGAAGAAGAAAAAAGAGCAGAATCTTGTGAGGCTGCAGGGGAGGCTGCAGAGAGGGATTATACAGAAAGAACCATCTTGTAACCACAAGCTGGTCAGAGCATGTAGAGCCTGTTGGTTTATTCCAGGCTCTCACACCACCTCCAGCTGATGTGTCTGTTGGACAAAAGGACACTGTAACTTTGGGAATGTGGTTGATGTGGGTAACACATCAGTGAGGATCTGCAGATAGTACTGCAGACCTCACCATCAACATGGATAGGTTAGATTTGCCCACCCCAAATGATTGCGAAACAACCAGGTGCAGTGTAGGACTACTATGGCAAAGGCAATCAATCATCTTTTCTACTGGTAGTGACCACCAGAAGATAAAATGTCAGTGGGGAAAGATGTGTGCCAGTTCTCAGGACAGAATATGAAATTCAGTTGCCCAGATTCTAGTTTTATACTCACTATTGGTATACGCAATGTGGGACGAAATAATCCTGTTGCATTTCCTCAGCCCAAAACCTTCAGTACGTATGAAAGGGAGCAGTTTAATGGTGAATATCATGCAGGCAGCTGCCTGAGGGAGGTATTGAGAAATCTCTACTTTCTGCTGGTCAAGAAGCACCAGTTTTAACATGGCATGACCAAGTCATTCAAGCAAGAGTTTACGTAACCCTGCAACAGGCCTCTTGCTTGTTGGCTCTCAAGCAGCACAGCAACAGAAGAAATATGAATCCTGGCATCTCTATATATCAATGAGCAACAGAGATCCCAAGACAGGTCTGAATCACCTCTGGAGACCTCTCTCACTCTCTAATTGCTATGTAGATATGTTAAGTTAATTTTCTATGCACTACCTTATCTTAGATGCCTAAAATAAAGTGAAATTCCCATTCTCAAAAGGAGAGATTGCACATAGCAGATCAAACTCAGCAATCCTGACAGAAATAGCATCCCATTTTCTGGAATTCAGTAAGGATTGCATAATGTTAAATACAGTCTAAAGGACTTTTAATCTCTATCTGGAAAAACACTGTTTGCTTAATATAGACATTTGATACCACAAATAGCAGAAATCTAGTGTTTTCCTCCATGCAAGCCAAACCAAATTATACTGAAACAGTTAATAATAATACCCCTGCACAGGTTATTTCTAATTTCTTTTTCACTTGAACTGGTTTTTAACTTAAAACTGGATAATGGATCTCAGGCATCAGGCTGAGAAAGTTCCAGTGTGAAATACGCATTCAGACACGACTGAATAAAATTAATGAACATTTAGGTCTTACTGCAATTGCACATATTTATCTTATTTTCCTTCATCTAGGACAATAAAATCCTAAATTTCTTTTCTCAGGCCACTATGGATTCTCTATGAAACTTCAGGCACCCTTGAAGACAAGGTATAGAAATAAGAAATTTTGTGCACATTTTAGTAAGACAATTTCTTTCTCAACTCACTTGCTTTTTCAATGTTTAATAAATTGCCTCAAGAGTGAACAGCTTGACCTGAGAATCAATGTTAGGATACACATGGAGTTTAGTACTGTATGCTTTGTCCCAGATGAGTAAAATCCCACTTAAACCTCATCTTTCAAACCAATTGTGAGGGAGAATATTTTGAAGGTTATTGAATCTTAGATCCTACAAAATTCTGCAACGCAGACTTTTCCTGCATGACTCAGTAAAATCATTCTATAAATGTCTTATTTTTCTTGCATATACAGATCAGAAGTGAATGCAAAAATAAATTATAAATGTAAATAACATAAGGTAAACATGTAAAATATAATTCCTTGTCTGCAGGAGTTTTCAGTCTAATATATAAATGACTGACTTGGGGTTTTTTCTTGATTGCATAATAGTATACTATGATCTGAAATGAAAGTACAACAAAACAAACATGGAGCAAACCACGGCTAAAGATCTGTCCCCACAGATTTAGAAAATAATTGCAGTGAAATTATGAAATACTTACAAGAATATCAAAGTTCATTTAATTTAATCTTTCTGTAGTTTCTTAATTCTGAAGAATAGGAATACACAGAATTTTTATTCAGGTTTTGACTTTCTTGCTGCACATACACTACTTTACAGTTCTGTCTTTCTCCCAGAACCGATTGGATTTGTGGAACCCACCCTGCAAGGCAGAACGCAGTCTGCAGCACAGAAGGGATTTGGAAGAAACACTCTTGTGACTCCAGTGTTGGCAATACACTGTGAGGATAGAAATTTGAAAATCAACATTCAGAATTGAGGAAGTACTCTCTGGGGCACATGATGTTGCCTTGAAGTGGCTACCTGAAAGCAGAGGCTACACAAGATTAAGAGAATAAAGCAGGCATTTATTTGAAGGGCCTTCAAAGGTACACCTTGAGAGTCAAAAGCCTCCGAGGGGCTCCACGCAAGATGGACCCTGGGCCATGGGTTTTTTTACACTTTTATAAGTTTGGTCCATTTGCGTATCAGGGTTAATTCTCCAATTGTAATTTCAAGTAATGATGTAATTACCCCAAGTTTGCTACCCCTGTCCAGAGGCTCAGTTTACAATGGGACTATATTTTTTGTATCCTGTCTGTGTCAAGAATCATAAAATGAATTGTGACATCCTTTCAGATGTTTGGCACATTACATTGATGGCTTGACTCCACATGTTATTTTTCTTTTAATTTTCCACTGTCCAAAAAAAAACGCCTATATTAACATATTCCTGAATTAGCATTTTTCTAAAAATAAATGACAGAACATGTGTAACTTTTACTATTCTTCAGTTACACAAGTTTGTACTCAGGAAATGTAAACAATCATCCTCTTCTTCAATAAATAAAGAACATAGCTCAGATTTGATCCCCAAGTGATGGCCCTTTTTTTGTTGCTTGATACGTCTGAAGAAGCCAGAATTTGCCAAAATGAGAATTCTCCCAATGAAGCTGGAGCAGGGGGAACACAGATGGTGAAAACTGGCGAAGCCTACATGCAGGCTTCTCCAACAGCCCCACAAAGCAGATGTCAAGAAATGAAAGGGACAAGTTTATTTTTCCCAGTGGCTTGTGTTCTCTTATGCAGCTGTTGTTACCCACAGCAAGTGACAGACTGCTGTAACACACTTTGGGCATGGCATGCAATTGCTTTATACCCTTAGGCCTTTCCAGTTTTGTGTCTAATAGCAGAAAATTTTCCACCTATACTGTTCAGCTTCAGAAGAAGAACAAAGATATCTTATGCTTTCTAGGTAGGGCTCTGAGAACATCAATGGTGTAATAGGGTACCTTTTGAGCAAGACTCAAGAGGATCTCTATATTTTTATGAAAATATGTTGAAACTCATTAGTAAAAATATTTACTGCCTGTGCCATACAGATAAAATCTAAATTACCATGACTTTGAGCAAAAACCCCCATGCCTACAATTTATCCAGTACTATTACTATGTATGAACACAATAGTCAAAGAAAAGTTTGCCTTGTTTTATAACAATGGACTAGAAAATGTCTGCTTAATTCTCAGTTTTCTGCCTAACTGTGTTTTAATGAGCTAATTAAATGCCTTGGTCCTTAAGTTGTCACTCACACAATCCTTAACATAATCACCCATTTTACAGAAGGGCTTTCTAAACAAACATTCAAATCCTACAGAAGTAATGGCAATAGAACAACCTATATAAAAAGAACTGTAATGTTCAAATGAAAGAAAAAAACAAGAAACGTGAAAAAACATGAAAAATACACATCCTATAGAATATTTTAAGCATAATTCCAATGTTTATAGTGTAACTTCTCCACAGTTTTCCAACTAATTCTGAATGTTAGCCTTACAAAAGTTCCCTTTGTTTTAGTTCACCCAGTGAGGGGAAAAAAACCTTTTTAAAATCCTTTATCCAACTGTGATGCAATTTGATGGTTTTTTTGGTTTTCAATGTTCACTTAAGTACTTGGTTATAATCATCAAGCACTGTTCCAGAATCCCAAAATGGAGAAAGCTGTGGAATTCCTTTCAGAGCTCTCAAATACACAGGCAAGCAAACCCACTGTCCTCTGGAAGGGGAGGATTGTGGTTTTCCCTGTTTGATGATGATCACTTCTCCCTTAGTACTATTAGATCATTCTTTCTAGAGGCAGATCCCTATGGCTCATGATGGCACTTCTAAACAAGCAGGAATGAGGCTTTCGGAAAACAGAACCAATTACTGGCATTTTGAAAAAGTTACTCAGAGGTAGGTAGTTCTTAACTTTCCTCTAACCTCAGCCCTCATTTCAAATTTCACACTGTCACTGCACAACAATCTCAGCACGATTCTCATAAACAAGAAACAGACCCTCAGTAAAGAGCAATCAGAACAAGACTGTTGCCTCATCTGCCTCATCCTTTGTTCTGAAAACGTTTTGTTTGATGGAAAGTTAAACTGTTAGGTTCCTCAGACTCCATCTCTACCATTTCACATGTATTTTGTTATACAAAGAATCTTCTCAGTGTATAAAGAAATTTATCCCCGAGTCTGTACTTAAACGTTAAGAGACTTTCATTGTCTCACAATTTGGCATTTCATATTGCTTTTGGAGTTTGTTTCAAGATACAGTACATACTTGAAAGTTTCTAAAATAGTCCTGCATTCTAAAACTTGGTTTTCTTTACAAGTTTAGTAGGCTATTAAAATAATCCAAAACATAACTATTTTTAGACTGCAGTTATAAATACCACTTCAATTTATATATTAAACCAATGTAAAACTGTAAGAAAAGTTCACTTTTTAATTAACTTCCTTCTCAGGAAACCAACGGTAAATTTGTACTTTTTTTTCCAGCACAGAGTGGCTTTTATTTTTTTTGATATCTTAGTAAAAACTGCATTTTTAAAGCTCCAGATATAAACCCCCAACTAATCATGACATACAATTAGTCTATTTATGGCTACAAAAAGCAAGGCTTGTTCTCATTATGCAGTAAGTACTGGCTGTTTATAGATCTGACAGTTTGCTGGAAGTGATCCAAACCTATAGTGCTATTATTCCTTAGTAAAACTTAAACAGCTGTAGTCATGTAATTCAAAACCCTGGAAGGCTGCTGCAGTGCTTGCTCAACTTCAGTATACCATGAATGCAGGATGCTGCCAGTCATATAAAGGATCCTCTGCTTCACATTATGAAAGAAAGACGTGAACTACAAACCTGAATGCCGCCTGGAATTTCCAAACAGATGATCTTGTGACAGCCTTTTCCAGAGTCCAGGTATGGTAAAACTTTGTCTGTGAATTTTCTGCAGTGAGCTAAACTCACTTACTGTTGTTAACTGGGGAAGCTTTGCAAAAAAACCCACAAAAAACAACAGAGAGCAATTTTTTACAAGGGCATGATACAGAATCAAAAGAACATAAAGTGCCATAGTTAAAGTTTTCTGAAAATTACTGTAAAGAAAAGATGTTCAATATTAAACAGAATTATCTACTTGCTGGAGTTTGAAAGTCCATTTCTTCTGCTGCACTTTTTCCTCTGCTCCTTGTGTTGTAAATTACTGGGGAATAGCACTATCATGCAAGATACCTCCGTGTATGAAACCAGTAACATTGTAAAGTTATCTCAAGTAACTGCAAAAGCATACTTTTTTAACTGATTCAAACTTCTTTGTGCATACTTTGCAAGTATGACTTTTCAGTGTAAGTTTGTTGGACTGCTTTTGCCATTGATTTTGCAAGCACTGCCTGCTGGAAATGAAAACCAGATCTCTATCAAAAGACATTAAAAGCAGAACTGTGTAGTTAAAACTTCTCAAGTAATAGAATTATTTTAGAAGAGTACTATTAAAAGAATCTGAAAAATTGAAAGAGTTACAAAAGGGAATTATCCAAAAGTGAGTCATGCAATTTTACGATTTTTTGTTTTGGAAAACGTTTCTTTATACTAAACATCAGTTAAGAGAAAGCAAATTTTGTAAGTGGAAAATATTAATCAACAGCACTCTGTAAAATCAAGAATCTATACTCTGAAATTACTTAAATTTCCATCTGCAGGTTTATATCATACTGAAAACTATTCATTTGACTGAACGACATTTCTAACTGGAATAAATAACAATTACCACAAGCACCACAAATGAAAGCATAGAGAAAATCAAAACCTAGAATTAGGACCTTCTGCTCTGGTAGACATTTAGTTGTAGTCATGCAGTTCCGCAAGTCAGCAAAATTAGGCATTTTGAAGAAGATGGGAACTCCCACTGAGGAGCTGACTGCTTAAGGAGTGGCATACCGACTTTTGGAACTGACTTTATGCTTTCAATATAGAGTGGGGAAAGATGCTAACTTGAACTGAACACAAATGCAAAGAGATAGGAAGTGTAAAAAGAATGCTGCTTTAAAAAAATAATACAAAAATATTAAGAAATTAAATATAAGATTACATTTCATGAAAAAACCCCAACCATGTGCATTAGAACCAGATATCAGAATAGAAAGGCATGTGTTATTTGTGGTGCCTTTTTTTTGAAATGGAAATATTTAATTCATATAAAGTACAAAAGTGAAAGTTTCCTTCTTTGTAGAAGCCTGAGCCTTTTTGCATTTTAGTGTGATATTCCACAGAAATGAGTGAGGAAAAATAAAACTTGGAGAACTATACTTCCAAACATATGTGATAAAATAGATAATAGATTAAGAGACTGGGGTAAACACTCTGGTAAGTCTGAGTCTTTTTAATGTATATGTTTCTGCAAGGCTGCACAATTTAAGACACAGGTAAGCCTTTCTTACTGTACTCTTACTGCATTCAAAACCTTATAATAGTTTTGAAGAGAAGCTGATTTCCTTTATTGGTCATATGACCAATTTTTTATGATCTGGGAATTTTAACACATGCCTTCTTCTTCAATTTTTGAAGTGACATCTTCTTTAGAACTCAACAAGCACACAGACTACCAAAAATCCTTGTTTTGTGTTACAGCTAAATTCTGCAGGAATTCTGTCATACTGGTTTTTCAATTAATTTTGACATTTGAAATCTCAGGATCGTTTTAAAGCAATCTGACAAACTCACCTTCTGATGTTTATTCCTGATGGACAGTATTCATGTCTACCACATGCAACAGAAGTTTTCAGAGGGAAATTTTGGCTGATTTTCTCTGTTGTGCAATATGGAGGCTAAAATGCTTGTATGGAATAGTATGAGAGAATGAAAAATGACCCCTACACTTCTCTAGCTCCTTGTTCCAATAAAGTTTGTCTGATACACCACAGCAAACTTCATGTGCAGCATTATGAAATGCAATACTGCCACCTCTAAGCACTTCGTGTTAGTTACCATGGTACGACCTGTGCTGAGCTAAAACTTTTGGGATTGCCATGTGAAATGCTCACGAAATCTGTCTGCTATCAGATTCTTCACAGGACAGCAACTTTTTGTACATCCCCATAATCTCAGAAACAATGAGCTTTGATTTTTGTCTAAAAATTGGCAATACAAAGAGTGCAATCTTATGGTTTTAAATCAGAAGCATCATGTGTGACTGGGAAAATTTCATATTGACAAGGTACAAGGTAACTGCAAAAGGTATGTATTCCATTTTGTCAGTGGAAAATTTTTCTTTGCTATTTGCTATTTACGCATCAAAAAAAAGCTGTTTCAAACTTCAGCATAAGTATATGGAAATCTAAAAAGACAAAATATCAGCCAACATAGAGAAAACATAGATTATAATAAAAGTAATACTGATGAGGAGATGAGTGGTAGGATTGGAGACACTAATGCAAAACTCTGCCAAAACAAATGTTAGTTATATGAGGATATGGCATTTCAGACTAAGAAAAACAAAAGTCAAAATGTGTTATGCAAACATGTTTCTGAACTTTGTGGGGATGTTGTTGAAAGACATACATTTGTTTTCCTCATAGGAAAGAAAAACAATGTACAGCCATTCTTCAAATCCTTATACATCTTTGTGATGGCTGCTGTTGTGAGCAGCACACCTCCTTTCCTCCATGGCAGCTTTTAATCCAGCAATTCCACCTTCCAGGCAGACTTCGAGTCTCTAGGGATACCTCTGAAACAGGAATGGCAGACTTTCGTATGATTGTAAATTCTCTGCCTTCAGCTCACTGATCTTCCAAATAAGAGTTTGGAATATCTCTTTCTTTTGCAGTTGTCACACAAGGCCTTGGCTCACACAATGCACCTATCCACAATCCTCTCTTTCAAAAATAAATTTTTAAGAGCATATCTAGCTTGCAAACTTCTTGCATCATCATGAGGAACTGGACATGCAGAAGAAATTTTTTGATAGCATTTTCTTTTAAAAGTTTCTGTAAAACTCTATGCAATACATAAGGGAATCTAGCATATATTTTTAAATATACTAAAAAGATAAAGGAACTGCCATCTAAGTGAAATGTATGAGGCATTTATTTCATTTTGTATCGCAGACAGAATCCTGCAAATCAGTCAAAAAAGACTATTTCTATTACACGTGCCTCTAAATTTCCTTCAGGATTAAAAAACCCACACTTTCATATTTCTGTTTAATTTTACCTTGTCAATAGTCATAAAGTTCCATTAGGACTATCTCCACACAACATATTTAAATAGATTTAAATAGGCTGAATAATTAAAAAAAATCCAGAAGTATATTGAAATTATATTTGTATGTAACAAGGAAAAAACCATGAGTAAGTATCTTTAAATCACTCTAATAATTTCTGTACATCTCAGCCATTTTCTCTGGAAGCCTCAAAGTAGAATACTGAGAGACACGATGCTACTGTTACTCACTTGAACTATGGTCATTTTACAATTTTAAAGGATACATACACTATGCAGTCCTACAGAGCACAAGGGACTTTTCACATGATTGAAGGTTGGTTAGTACATGTTTATACATTTTGCTAAATCAAGACTACAGTTAGCCAATCCTGGTGTCTAAACCCCTGGTGAATTTTCTCCATGAACTCTGGTACATTTCTCTAACCAGTAATATAATTTCATACAATATAATTTACACAACGGTTCCTGTTTTGTTCTATCATCTAGGTGGAACATTGAACTTGAGTAATTGTAAGGCTTCCATGTTTTATTGACCTGCAGAACACATCTTACTGATATTGTTCCATTCTTATATAGTAGGAACAAATCTCCTAGTGACGAATGTTTCACAATAAATGTCAATATAATACAAAGGCAAAAAGTCAGTACTTGTACATGAAAATGTGATAATTGAGTCTGTGTCTTTTTCCATTTTGTGGTCACCTTTTCCCTATTTCAGTTATCAGGCAAAAGGACCATCCAGATAACTGGAAATCCAATACCAACCAACCCTAAAGAGGAAAGTTTGTGCTTTTGAAATACATTTCTGCAACAAAGGATTTGAGAGAGGAGATATCAGTAAAAATAGGTATGTAAATGGAAGATAACTGTAACCTGGAAAGGAGTGAAGGCACAGGGAGAAGTGAGAAAGCTGGGGGGATAGCGACGAGGAAAATCTCTGAAACCTTCCATGCAAAAGCAGTACAAAGGGTTCTATCTCAAGTGTCTGAACACAAACACTTGAAGCTTGGGAATCAGGGACCAAAGTCCATGCACAGGTACAGAGCAGTGATTTCACTGGGACTCCAAAGATGCAAGGGGATAGCACACACAACTGCAGGGGTGAAATGAAAGGTTCCAGAATATTTAGGAATGACAGCATAAAAAGGTGAGGATGGGCTGCACTCTATGCAAAGTCATGCCTGAATGCATGGAGCTTTGCACTGAAATGGGTGACAAATCAGTCAAGAGCTTATTTGTAAAGATTATAAGCTAGACCTCTGAGCATTACATTGTGGTAGGTGTCTGCTGCAGACTGCTTGATCTGCTTGATGAAGAAGAGATGGTGGATGAACCCTTTGGGCAGCTGGAGGAAGCCTTACTCTTGCCTATCCTGGTTACTCATGAGAGACTTTAGCCACTCATATCTGCTGCCAGAAAATATGGCTGGGCATGAACGATCCCAGGAGACTTCTAGAGTATGTTGAAGACAATTTCTTAATCCAGCTGACTGACAAGTGGTCTAGGGAATGTGTTCTTCAACACGTCAAGGAATGTGAACTTGAGTGAATGTGAACTTGAATGAACTTGAGTGGCTTTGGTTACTGCAGCCATGAAAATGAGAAGTTCAAAATCCAGACAGAAGAAAATTGGACAAACTGTAGAAGAAAAAAACCCTGAACTTGTTAGCAGATTTTAACTAGTTTAGGGATCTGTTTAACAAGATCTCATGGCAGACAGCCCTGGAGGAAAAAGGGGCCCAGGAAAACTGGTTAATCTTCAAGGACAAGCTACTCAATTACTTTTTTGCCTCAGTTTTTACAGCTGAGGCTTGTCTGAAGTCTTCCCAGGTGCCTGGCTGGAGCCTGTGAGCAGAGTTTGTGAGAGTGAAGTAATACCCATCACAGAAGTTAATGTCAGGGAGCACCTGAGGAAATGGGATGAGACAGGATGAATCCAAGAGGAAGAAAGCTGTCTCTTGTCATTGAGAGGCTTCACTCATTTTTGAAAGGTCATGACAGTCAGGGGAGATTCCTAATGACTGGAAGATAGGAAATATCACATCCATTTTCAGGAAATGGAAGAAGATCCAAGAAACTACAGGCCAGTCAGCTCCATCTGAGTCCCTGGGAAGCTTATGTAGCAAATCCTCTGTGAAGCCCTGTCCAAGCACACAAAGGATGAAAAAGTGACAGCAAACAGCCAGCATGAATCTATCAAGGGCAAAGCATTCCTCACTAATTTGATAGTTTTCTTTGATAAAATTATGAGATCTATTGATAAGGGGAGAAAAACAGCCCTTGCACCTTTTACTTGACTATCCTAAATCATTTTTGTTTGACAAGCTGTATTTTACCTACGGTAATTTTTAAAAGCTTGTGTGTAAATATTGGTGTGTTTCTGGGCTTGAACATCTCATGAACACTTCACTACAAATGATACTAAATTATTTTTTTATATGCTTAACATTAGAAACAGCCTATAAATGGATGAATCTATTAAGAAACATAATTTCTGACTAAATTATAATGTTATTCTTTAATTTATTATAAGAAAAATTTGAATATAACATTACCTTTTGTAAGAAATTATTTATTACAGCAAAGTCAAACATTGTTTTTCCATCAAGGAAGAGCAATGAAAAAACATTAAAGAAAATTAACAGAAGCCAGATAAAACTAAAAATGTCAAACTGAGAACAAATGGACGAATACATAAGGGTGATTGCCTTCTTAGACGCCTTTCAAATTAAAGCTCTTAAAAATACTAAGAAATTCAGTGAGGCACTTTTAGAGCCCAAGTGGACTACTGAAGGAATAAAGGAAGTTGTAAACAATATAGGATTAAAATGTATTGCTGTTAACAACTCCAGCCTTACAATAACAACAAAACCCTCCTCCCAGACTGGTGAAGTTTTGAGGCCTGTTTATCAAATTTAATTGAGATTGAATATATAATTTTGTCCTGGTACTGTAGAAAACCAATGACAACTTCATTGATTATCTCTGAACCCTACTAAACTCCATTTTCAAAGTTCTTAAGAACAAAAGTCTCTACTTTTTTATCAGGAAGTTTTGTGACCAAAATAACCACAGCATTTGAAAAATTCTTTCTTCTTGGTATAAATTAGAATTCATACAAAAAGTTTGTAGTTCTTATATTTAATTACTGGCATTCACAGATATTTAAGACTTGCAAGTTTTTAAATTCACTTTAAAAACCCCAAAACCAAACAACAAACTCCAAACCCAAAACAAAACAAAAAACCCCAAACAAATTCAAAAAACAATCATATTAGAGGTGAACAGTTCAAATTCTCAGTGCATGACATAAATTAAGAATTCCTCATACAGGTTCAGTCCATCTGGGCCAATATCCTGAACCCATGGTCACAGCAGATTACTGAGATGAAAGAACAAAACCCCAAAAATTGGGATAAACAGTCCTGAGAAAATGACTTGAAAACAAGCCCACCCTTGAGTGCAAACTAAAACTGGGAGTTTGATGAGCACTGGATGGCTTTCCCTGGTCTGACTCCGTATGTGTTCCAGTTGTTCAGCACTCGACAAGTTAGAAAAGACCAGCTTCAAACTCCTCATTTGAGCTCAGCTTCCAAGATTAACTCAAATACTAAAAGGTCCAGCCTGATCCTGTTTTCCTGATGAGAATCTCCTAACAAAGATCAGTGAGAAATTGGTCTGTATAATTTCCCATGTTTAATCAAAATAAAAAACAGTAGACCAGAGTCATTAAAAACTAACAAACAAACAAAAAGGGATAGGACCTTTAATCTTCAAAGTATTTGTGAAGCTCCAAGTAGTGTGATGATTGAGTACTTGACTGTATATTATATCCAAGCCTCCATGAAAATGCCCATTTCATCTGTTCTAATCTTTTACTTTTCTTTCAACACAGGGATCCCAAATACCCCAGCTCTGCCTCCTCAGATCTGTACAACACTGATTTTGACTATCCAAAAATTTCAACTGTTCCAGCTGTCACAGAAAATAACTGGGGCCAGCTGAATGTCAGGATGCAAGTAGTTACTATTGTATTACTACTTCTTCTTTGTAATGCGTCTGACTGTAGGAGGACAAGGAATAGGAGTTTGAGAAACAATGAAAGGGAAAACACCTTAAGGAGAGCATCTAGCACTGTTAAGCGCAATGCCCGAGGCCCAACCTGTGATATTTACACTTACCTTCATGAGAAATACCTAGATTGTCAGGAAAGAAAATTGGTTTTTGTGGCACCTGATTGGCCAGAGGATACAAAACATATGCTGCTAGCAAGAAACAGGATTCGTAAGTTGAAGAATAATATGTTCTCCAAGTATAAAGTACTGACAACGCTGGATTTACAACAAAACGACATATCAAAAATTGAGAGCGAGGCTTTTTATGGTTTGGATAAACTTACCACACTCTTACTTCAGCATAATCAAATTAAGATTTTATCTGAGGAGATTTTTATTTATACACCCAGTCTAAACTACCTACGTCTTTATGATAATCCCTGGCACTGCAGCTGTGAACTAGAAACTCTTGTTACAATGCTACAGGTTCCAACAAACAGGAATTTGGGAAATTATGCCAAATGTGTGCACCCAATAGAACTGAAAAATCAAAAGCTAAAGCAGATAAAAGCTGATCAGCTATGTAGTGAAGAGGACAGGCAGGACCCCAAAAACATAAAACGGGAGAAGCCCGAACCTGTCAAACCAGAATTTGATTCCTCTTTGTGCCACATGTATGTGTTTCCTGTGCCAACTCTGAACTGCAAAAGAAAAGGTTTGTATCTGTCATCATAACTGAATCAATGATTTTAATATTCTATTTATTTAATCCTTACTACATTTATTCACACATTATTTACTGCAAATGAATGTAGTGCTAGTACTGGCTTTACTTAAACTGATACTGTTCATTGTTTTTCTCTTGTAACTACCAGCAATAAGTAGGAATACTTCCTGCATTTTACCTCTGCTCTGCAGCCCAAATTCCACAGGTATTCCTTAGTGCTCTAATGTAAGTATCTAACAGAAAGCAACAGGTAAAAACTAAGCGCATTACTTAAGTTACTAGTCTGATTGTAGAACTATAAACATACCAATCAGTCAAATTATAGTTGTGCTGAAACTGTTGAAGGGATAGAGAAAAGCATAGAGTGTCTTTTCTTCCTTCCATTGTACAAACACAAAGATAGCAATAATTTTGACAGAAGTGAGTTGTGAAGCAGAACTGGAGCAGCCAGCTGTGTTTGCAATGCCCAAAGGAACCCAATTGCAAAGGAAAGCCTTTGCATTTTCACATTTGCTGAGCAAGATTTCTTCTAATAAGGGAAGAAATTGTCTGTTTGTGTTCATGAAGAAATACTTCCTCTGTGTTCTTCCTCCCAGCACCCAGCAAACAATTCAAAGTTGAAGGGACTTCAAGAAATGTTTTTCAGACACTTGGATCCATTCCATCCCTAAATCTTTCTCAGGCCCCTAAGAGCCACAGTTAAGCCTTAAGGGTAAACCAGATGGGGCATATATCAACACAGAAGTGCACATTTATTTGTGCTTTATATTTCCCATATTTTATCCCACGATGAAACAAAGCAAAAAACAAAACAATTCAGAAGAGAATAATTCTTTAACATAACAATTCTGGAATAAGAAGCATTGCTTGAAGCAGCCAACACTGTGAGACCTTTTCCCAATTTTAGTGGAGTTTAGCCTGCAATACCCGATCACAGCAGTAAATTATTATTCAGCTGAACTTCCATTTACTTTAAGAGTAACTTGATTTTATATTAAAACCTCAGTGTGCCCTTAATCTTGCACCTTTAAGCCAGAGACAAGCTCAGAACTCAGTATAAGGAGATAATATCTAAATACCAAGGATTAATGATTTCAGTATTTGATTACATAGTTTATCTACTAATTTTTGTGTCATAAAATTTGTCTGTGTTCTTTATTTTTTTCCACCATGTTAAATTCCTTTCTTGTCCCTCTGGCTCAATTTTCTCTTTCTATTACCGTGCAACTACTACAACTTTTTAATTAATTTTTTATGCTACTTTACCTGCTAACATTTATTTTTTTTATATATTCACCTATCTTACCTTTCCTTGTAGATAGGATCTTAATTATTAGATTATAGATTATGATCTTAATTATCCTTCATTGGATCTAAATTATATCCCTATTACTTTACATCTCCAGTGAACTGTTACTGAACAAAACCCAGCCATAAATTATAATCCTAATACAAGCAAAGACTGACTTTACAGCTCTCTCCACTTAGTGGTATCAAATAGATGAGCTGAATACACAAATATACTCAAAAATTTCTGGCAAGAAAAATGTTACTTTTTTGTCTAAGTTCCTAGAAATATTCAATGTGGTCTGATCTTTGTGGGAGTTTCAAAGGAGTTTATGGTATTTAAAAATACGGTTTATTGTCTTTAATATTAATAATGGAGGAATAAAGTTATTTCAACCTCTACATGAGGGCACTAGAGAGTACAGGGACTCCCTCCTTCAGGCCAAGAACTAAGTATATCAAACCAGAACTTCCTGCATGCCTAGCATGGACACATAGAGTATGTTTCAATATTTTTTTGGAAGTACCAGACCTACTGTGCATATGCTTGGCAGCTGGATGAAAATATCCCATTGATATTTGGTATTTCTGAACAGATGGTAATCTTTGATGAAAGCATTGTACTTACTGTCTTTGTATATGAATATTGTACAGCAGATGCACAATTTCACTGGAATTTTCATCAGAAATAGGAGCGTAATGCACACAAAATCCAGGGAAAACACAAACATTGCCCTAAATCTGTGTGGATAAGAATTCAGAGTAGAAAAAATAGTGCATCAGTTGCCAAACCAGTAAGATGACATGAAAAGCTGCAATTCATTATTCCTTTACAATGGAGGGAATGGAATGACAAGCACTCTACCACTACTAAGTATGTCTAAAGAGGTATGACAACAGGCCAGCAGCCTTCAGTTAATGTCAGAAATGTCATGAAAGAAACATCTTAAAAATACATTTATCCATGTGTATGTTCTCCTTTTTTTTGAATAATTTACTTATATCTCATCAGACCAGTGATATGCCAGACCTTGTGGTACTCCAGAATGAAATACTCTATGCCCTTGATTCTGTTTTACAAAAGAAAAAAAGCAAAAAAAATTTGGAAGCAAAAGCAGTTTGTTTGCTTTTCTGCAAAGAACTTGTATTTGCAAGGACAGTTGAAAAAATATCTGCTTTCTAGTACTGCCAAACTCTCCAAGTCTCTAAATTCAAGCATTATTTGCATTCATTTGGTGATAAATAGGCCCTGAAACTTTGATATCTGCAGAAGCAGGAAGCAATCCAACCACAGCAGGCTGGAGTAGTTACAATATTTATGTTTTTGTAATACCAGAGCTCTGCTCATAATCAGATATAAGGCAGGAAGACTCTGATATATTGCTTTCATTTCAAAAATCCCTGATTCATTAGACATCTTCAGAACTTCAAAACTACAATGACCACACAGATTCCAGCACAGATCCAGAAACTACTTGCTTTCATTCAAAGACAGTCAAATTAAAAGATACTACTCATTTTCTTGGAATGATGGCTCAGGATTAGAACACTCATTGAAAAAATGTAATAACCCTGGAGATTGGGTTTATTGACATTACCCTGAGAGGGTTCAAACCACAGTCTGCACTTCTCAAGCATGGGCCCTTACTACTGCAGTAGGAGCTGTTCTTTCTGGAGCTCTTTTGCAAGGAACACTGTAAGGATACGAACACTGATTACTGAGAGGTCCTTGGCTACTTTGGAAATGCCAATGACACAAGTAGGAGAGAGAAGCAGACAGAATGCCACTCTGCTGCCTGGATGGTTTTTTATATAGTTTCTTTATATGGTTTCTTTTCTTTACACAATCAAGCCCTTCACGCACATTTTTTTATTAATATAGTATCTTCACTACTTACCCTATCCCTGTGAGAATGAATAGTCTAGTTCTACTAAAATAAAAATATAAAACACTGAAAGAGGCTTTACTATAAGCACTAATGAAGAGAACAATTTCCACATGAAATGTAAAGGTACAAGTAAAGAAACAATGAAATTCAGAAGCTGAAAAAACATGGTGGATCTAGTGGAGGGGCTAAAAAGGAAACAAAACAAGAAACTATGTTAGAACGACAACACTCTGTCTGGCATGCAACTGTGATACTTAAACAGTAAGAATAATCTAAAACTGATACAAGTTATGTCTTTTTCATTTCCTAAGATTTGAAGAAAGTTCCAGGTAACATACCTCCAGATATAGCTAAACTTGATTTGTCCAACAATAAAATTAGACAGCTACGAGCCAAGGAGTTTGAAGATGTCAGTGAACTGAAGATATTAAATCTAAACAGTAATGGAATAGCATACATTGATCCTGGTAAGAGTAATTTTAAATATTCATTAAAAATTATTTCTCTTTCATTAATTATAAACTTTGATACTGTCTCTATCAGATACAAATGGGGGGAGGGGGAGAGGATTTAAAAATCTAGAATTTTACCTTTCATACCATACAATTCATAAAGGTTTGCACTGAAATATATTCATCATGAAAATCGATAGAGAAAGACACATTTCAGCTGCCCTTTCTTAATACTAAACTAACCAAGTACAAAAGCTAATTCTGGAACCCAAAGGCTAACGGTTTTCCAAAATGCTAAGTAGTTGAATGATTATTTAAATATCTTCACCACATCTAAGAAAACATGTCATATAATGAGGCTACTTTTCAATTATATTGGATGATATATAACAGACAAACCAAAAGGATTTAAACTCTTTTTGCTTAAAAATCACTACATGTAATTGCTTTGAAGTCATATTTTATTAGAACTCAAATGCCCTTACCAGCAACTTGCTTATAGCCTATGTGTATTTGGGTTTTAATTACAAAAGCAGACATAAGCTGAGGGAAGAGAGAGAGAGAGGGAGAGAGAAAGTGTATCAAGCAAAAAGAGCCTTATCTGGTACCATCTTGGCAATTAAACAGCATCAGAAAGTGGTAATATCAGTAAAATGGTACTTATGACATTTAACATTACACAGTTGATTTATTTAAATTAACACTTCTGCCATTAAATGAAATAGTATCCTTGCAAAAAGTATGAACTGCTCTCTGAAATGTAACTCACAAGCATTATTATGCAGCTCCATGTTTACTCCGTTCCAAACCTTAAAATATTAATTTAAAGGTTCTATACATGCACACAAATACCTATATACATACAAAACTTCTGGCCCTGCACATTGTCTAATAATAAGTTTCCATATTCCTGCTTCTGTATCATGACAATAACAGTAGGATTCAATGAGCAAATCAGGCATTCATCCACCTCCACTGTCTATTCTACACTCAGGCAGACTCATGAAGTGTTTTGTGGCTTTACCAGCAGTACAACTCCCCTAATATTTCTCACTTCTGAAGGCACATGCCATTTTTCAAAGTTTAATGTTTGAGAAGTCCTTCTGTAGCCTTTAGACAAAAAAAAAAAAAAGGCAGCAAAAACTGTATAATTATAAAAATGTTTTTCCTGTTGTAGATATGCATATTTTTCCTGTCACAGATATGGATGGTTTTCTTCTAAGTTATCTTTATAAGGTACCAATAACTACTTTTCTATTGGCTAGCTGCTTTTTCAGGCCTAAATAACTTAGAGGAACTAGATCTATCAAACAACAGCTTGCAGAATTTTGAATATGGAGTACTGGAAGATCTGTACTTTCTGAAAATACTGTGGCTGAGAGAGAATCCTTGGAGATGCGATTACAACATTCATTATCTTTTCTACTGGCTGAAGCATCACTACAATGTTCACTACAATGGCCTAGAATGCAAAATGCCTGAGGAATACAAAGGATGGTCTGTTGGAAAATATGTTCGAAGTTATTATGAGGAATGCCCAAAAGACAAGCTTCCCATTTATCCAGAAACTTTTGATCTGGACAAAGATGATGAGGAATGGGAGCTACACAAAGAGCAAACAGTTCAAACAGTAAAGAAGCATGGTGTAATTGTCACTGTGATAGGCTGATAAGGGAACTCTTTTCCTTAGTATATTTGAATATTTGATACTTTGAAGAAGAAAAACATGCTGTTGGTTTGTAGGACTATCTGCCTACAAAGATGTCTGTTTATTTCCGATAATAACTACAGAATGACATTAATTCTACAGCGTCTTTCATCTAGCAATTGTTTTTGACAGTTTGTTCTGGACATTCTTGTGAAATATTTTGGCAAATATTTGAAACTATACAGTATAAATTGATAGACACAAATGTACATAATATGGTGGGGAGGAGCTGTCTTATGTATGAACACAGTTTATGTGTTCACACAGAAATAGGTGCAGGATTGTGACCAAGACAGATTTTTCTTGAATGTATTGATGGTTTTATGTACCTCTCAGTTCCCTGAAATATTCCCAGGAAACATTGCTAAGATTTTTGTATCAACTTCCTATTGTTTTACTGTAGACCAAAAAAACAAACTTAAGACTAACCTTAAATACAATTCTAGAAAAAGAGGAATGGCAATTGTTATACTAACTAGGATTCAAACGCAGAGGGTGGTTTCTACTTGCTGATTTATCTGTGTTGCTGCTCAGTCTTGAATGAATAACTCGGCCTCTGCCTCTTCCATACCTGATCTGCCTGAAAACAACAGGTGGCCAAGACACGGTTGGTTCCCAAGATCCAGCTCCACATGCTCATAATTCCTTTTTTGGTTTTTGAGGTAGGCAGAGCTGAAAGCTTTCTAGGAAGAGTTTTAGGTTATTGTATCAGTTTGACACAGATTACATGCCATCACTTCTAGGCGACGAGGATCACGTGAAGGATGCTGTGGTCTGCATCCAGCACATCAGTGCCCACCCAAACTGAAGGTAAGTATGCTTTTGAGAGCTCAGAAGTGTGGGACCTTCTCTAAGTTCACTCTTCTCTCAGCTCGTTTGTAAAATGCATGTTACAGCACCTCCTTACCAAACAACTATGTGTTTGATATGTGAATATGTGAATATGCATTGTTGAAACCTGTGATCATGCTAATATTACAGTAACAGAGCAATACAAATGCCTCAGCTAAGTAGATGATATCTCTAAAGATAAAATTCCTTGCTACATAGCATACTTAGATCACTAAGAAATGCGTAAGTGCAGGGTAGAAATTCAGGGCCAAACCTTTACATTTCTCTTGGCTATCATGGAATAAGTTCTAGAGGCCTCCAGGGAGAAAGTTTGCTCCTGTAAAGATCTGGAGACATTATGGTGTTTATACATTCCTCTGGTGCTTTAAGCACCAGTCCCAAAGGCCACGCATTTTGTTTTACAAGTGCAAGACAAAGCACTCAGTGCTTTAGTGCTAACAGGAAATAGAAGAACAACATAAAGGAAAAAATCAGGAGATATTAAGGGTGGTAGGAATGCCAAAGAATCTCAAAGCAAACACATCCCATTATTAATTGCATTCCTTCATGTCCTCCATTATTCATGTGCTTTGCTGACAAACTGGATAATTTAGCCATTTCTTCCACAATATCTTTCAAAAACTTTATAGCAAAAATATAATGATATCTGACTCATCCCTGTTCCTGGAAATATCTTAAGCATTATCTTAGATATTAAAGGTTAATCCTGATAAGATGGAACAGAGAGGAAAATCCCATTTGCCAGTAACATTCACTAAATAGGGCATATTCTGGAAACTTAAAAGTGCTGAAAGTAAAAAAAAAAGTCTGTCACAAATAGCAGCCAGTAGTAAGTGAAGTTGTCCTCCTGCTCTCAAATTCTGGAGGACTGTTTCAATACAGAACCACTGAGTATGATTGAAAAGGACAGACAATGAAACCGCAGCAGAACATCTGTTATTGGCAGCACAGCCAATGGTGAAAATCTGAGTAGGAAAAAATGCATTTATAAACCATGTTATGTTAATTTCTGCGAAGAGTCAGTGTTAGGAAAAAAATACTAGCTTAAGGCAGGCTAAATCTGTGTAGAAAAGATAATCCAGGAGCAGAATATAAGAAAATCTGTGTGAGATGTCTCTGATCTCTCTGGTCAGCAAAAAGTACCAGCTGGAAAAGCAGTGGGATAAGACTGAGGACCACAAGCAGTGGCCTAATTGCTCTCATTCGAAGGCCCTGGGGATTCCTAAACAGATCATGAATGTACCTCTTAGGACCAAAGCTAAAACCTGTGATCCACAGTGATAAATAGGATGATTGTTCAGCAGCAGCCAGAGTTAAGGGAGGGGTGTGATCATTAAGGGTTTCAAACAGTGGCACCAGAAAGTGCTGCACCTGCTGGAGGGTCAAGGGGGATAATGAGCTGAACATCCTGTGTTTAACAGCACAAGATGTTTGGCCACAGCTATTAAGTGAAATCTGTAAGTGAGGGAGGGACATATTAACAAGGAATGTGGTTTAACAGCTATCCTCCAAATAAAGGTGTCTATTTGACCTTGTAAAATCAGTGTCAGCACAGAAGCTCCATGAAAGAAACACTTGTGCAACAAAATCAAATTAAATTCAATACTTAAGAGCAGGACTGATCAGACATCTGGAATCAACAAATGAAAACACTTCTAGCAGTGAAGAATGATCTGAAGTTTTGAATGCTGTAATTGTCTTTGATACTATTCTCCTTAGGTGGCCCTTGGAGCTTTCAAAGAGTAGCTGAAAATTCTATTCTTTTGACTACAATGCACTATAATTTTATTCCTTACTGCTTAAAGTTATTGAATGTTTCATTTTTTTCAGTGATACTAGAGAATTGTTTCAAAATAGACACAGAAATATTCAAGTGGTGGTTTAGTTTCCTATAATTAAAAAAAAAAAAAAAAAAAAAAGTGGGTCTCTGCCTGGGAGAAACTCTCACTGAAAAACTAGCTGAAATACATTAGAGTTTTCTGTATGTTGGCATTTGCAGACACCCCCACTGATGATGTGGCAGAATAGATGGTAACTGCAACTACAAATAATGTAAGAACACAGCAATAGAAACAGGAGGTTGGGGCAAGGATAATATAGGTTAGCATGATCTCCTGGAAGTGACTAGTAGCAAATTCTTTGAGAAAAGACTGTATGAACAGAAAAAGCATACAGGAGTTATGAGGGTAGTGCAGAAGGAGGCAGCACAGGGAAAAAGACAATAATGTATCTGAAAAACATACATATGGGGGAAATGACTAACAATTTATAAAAACTTCAGCATTACACGGTTAACTGCTGTTTCTCTGAGCTTCTCAGAAATGTAATGTAAAGTATACCTTCCATCAAACACCACAGCCACAAAACACAATTTAATGTTTACATCTCTGTGTTTATGTACTATTTAATCAAAAAGGTCCCAGAAGAACTTCTGTGTCTAAAACAAAATCATGGGCCTTCCTCTTCCTTTATAAGCTCTTTAAGTCTCTTCTTTCAGTAACTTCTCTCTTGACTCCCCTCCTTTCTCTGTCCACAGCCAGGAAATAATTGCATGATACAATTGCATGAAGACAATTGCCTTGTCTTCCTGACATGCAGGGCATGTCCTAGGAGTGCTGCCTTAAGGGATGAACTACAGTGCTCTACAGAGACAGTGCCCCTCTCTCTACACAGCCACATGAAACACAGAAAAGATGATTTTGTGCCATGTTTTCCATGACAGAATACAGGAAAAATGGATGTGTCTGTCAATACTATGACCACTACTGGAAATAAAACACTTCAAAAGCTTCTAAGGAAATTTTAGCTCCTGCACTACGAATATGAAAGGCAGCATTTCAAGGCAGTTCCCAGTCACACATGGAAGACAAATGAATCTCCAAGATCACTGAGTAGGTGGAGGAATACCACGAACAGCTGAGCCATAACCCATGCATCTCATACACTCATTTTCTCTGGCACAGTAACGCACCAATTTGCCAAAGACAGTCTGAGCTGGAATCATATTAACATTCACATGCAGATATGAGACAAAGACTACTATTTAACGGATGCACCACAGGCCAAAGCTAGAGTACACAAACCCCATTTTTTTTAAATTGCAGATAATTAAGTCATCAAGAAAACCCCGCAAACATTTAGCCAGCTGAACAGACCTAACCCACAGTTAATATAATTGCTGTTTTAACATTAACAATAAAGGCATCTTGCCAAAATCTGTGTAATCTTGGATTTATTTGGAAAGATGAGATCAGAACTGCAGCTCGGGTAAGTTCGAATGGAAAGGTTCATCACATCTGTAGCCTATAATTGAACAGACAGTTCAACTCAGTTTGCTAGCTGAAAAAATGTCAAAGGAAAAGAATCTCAAAATGATTTTCAATCTCTAAAGAAGACAGCAAAATAGTTTTGCAGCAACATTAAACCATACACAAGAGCTTCAAAAGAATGGCACAAGTAGGCTATATGATACCTATCAGCGAGTTTCAACATAAAAACATATGCAGTTAATCTAAATATCAATAGCACACTGATTTAAATATGTTTCATACTTAAAAAGAACTACTGTGTATCTTCAAAGCTAGAAGAAACAGCTTCATAAATCAACGTTTTTCTAAAAGCGCCTGTAGACTGTCATATATGATTCATCACAACTAGTTTAAAATAGCACTGAGTAGATGTAAATAGACATAATGTTTGATTTTGAGCCTACAGAAAACATTAATCATCAACAAACATGGAAAATGCAAAGTTTATAGAGACACAAATTGAATTTAGTGTCTTTGATATGTAAGACAAATGCAAATGGATGGCAATCAACATACTGATATTCCAGCTGATGTAATCAATAGTAGATATGAATCAGTTAAATAACATGACAGAAAAGGCAGTTTGTATACAAGATGTAATTCTATCACAACTGTTCTTTACATATTTTTAGCTCTAAACACAGGAAACATTATGATGATGTTTGTTTTGTACTCAAATACATAAGGAAAACAAAATCATAGAAGGATTTAACATTTCTAAGTACAACACCCGTAAAGAAGGTGACGTGGCTGTGTATGATTCATTTTGGCTTGCTTGCTTTATTAGCTGCCAAAGTTCATTGTGATAATGGACTAAATTCTGTCACTAAACAATTTGCATGCTGGTATCGAGAATGTTATTTTATCCTGTGATATAAAAGCCAAAACCATGACCAAAATATTTTTTATTCTTGGCCAGTTGTTCTTTTCCATCACCAATCCAGAAAGTAAATTGTTCTCACCCATAATTAGGCAGTCATTTTCTAAAACAAAAGAAATCACTCTGAAATTGTTATAGGCTGCATCAACAATTGCAATCATGTATTATCTTATAAAATAATAAATGCATTATAGTCTCAAAACATCAAAATACACTTTTAAGAAAAAATAAAAACATTTTCCTTTTCTTATTATGCATTTGAATTCAATTAAAGTGTAGGCTAGAAAAGAGTCAATCAGTAACATTCTCCTGCTTTAGAAATACTGTGCCAGGAATCAAAAAAGTTTCTTGGGATCTTGCCTAGTAGCAGAGGAGGTTTTTTCTCATGAAACACTTCCAAGATGTTTTCAGACTCTTCATGATAAAATAGATGAGTAACAGTTGGGATGCAGGTGATTCCTAATGACTCAAGTACATTTTCACACTAGCACTAAACCTCTCACACCGATCACAAAGGCTTTTAGTTTTCCTGCCCACTTCTCTGCTTAGTGGAGCATGCAACCATATTAAGAAATACATTACTGACCTGAAACTATTGCAAAATGCTGTCACAAAGGGAATGAACCTCTGAACACTCAGTCACATGTACTTCCACGCATAGAATCGGGAAGAACTAAGATGCTTTTTTATTTTAATCAGATGCTTTAATCAGAAGAACTCTGATTTGGCAGTAGAATCAAGTACCAATTATTTGTGAACACCACATTAATATTTTGGACCACACTTAGTTTTTGGGGGGGTTTGGTTGGTTTGTTGTTGTTGTTGCTGCTGTTGTTTTTTGGTTTTGCTGGGATTTTTTTGTCAGTGATCCTCTTGTTGGAGGCCAGTAACTAACAGTTTAGTCTAGGGTCAGTAATGGGTCGAGTAATGTTTAACACCTTCACTAATGGCCTGGACAATGAGACAGAGTGTACTCTCAGCAAGCGTGCAGATGACACCGAACCAGGAGCAGTGTCTGATACACCAGAGGGTCATGCTGCCATCCAGAGGGACCTTGACAGAGGCTGACAGGAACCCCGTGAAGTTCAACAAGTGCAAAATCCTGCATTTGGGGAGGGACAGCTCAAGGCACCAGTGCATGTCAGGGGCAGCCCAGCTAAACAGGCTGTCAGAAAAGGACCTGGAGGTCCTGGTAAACACCAGGTTGAACCTGAGCCTGTGATGTGCCCTTGTCACAAAGAAGATGGGTGGTATCCTGGGCTGCATTGGGAGGAGTGTTGCCAAGAGATCCAGAGAGGTGATCTTTCCCCTCAGCACTAGTGAAGCCACACCTGGAGTACTGTGTCCAGTTCTGGGCTTCCCAGTACATGAGAGACATGGACACATTGGAGAGAATCCAACAATGGGCAAAAGATGACTAAGGATTGGAGCATATTCCCTATAAGTGAAGGCTGAGAGCTGTGACTGTTCATTTGGAGAAGGCTCAGGGGGCTCCTAGCAAGGTATACAAATACATGATGGGTGCAGGGGCAAAGATCATGGCTCTTTCAATGGTGCCCAATGACAGAGGAGACAAAAGGCAACAGGCACACCCTGAAACACAGGAGGTGCCATTGGAACACCAGGGAACACTTTTATACCATGGGGTGACTGAGCACAGATGGCCCAGGGAGATTGTGGAGTCTCTGTCCTTGGGAGATATTAATTCAAAAGCCATCTGGCCACGGTTCTGGGCAACCAGCTCTAGGTGGCCCTACTTGAGCTGGAGGTTGGACCAGATAACTCCAGGGATCCCTGCCAATCTCAACCAGCTGTGATTCTGTGATAATTATCTCAGTGGAGCTGGATTCTGTCATTCTATATATCTAACCACATTTGCATTCCAAACTTATTCGTCATGTTAGGGCATTTCACACACAGTATAAACCACTCCATGGCATTACAGCAATGTTCAGTCATACGGATATCGCTGGGCCTGGAGAGTGGAATGAAGGAAGGAGGGCTGCATTTGCAGTAATTTTACAGATCTCATATTCACATTTCTTCATTACAGCTGAACATAAAGAGGAGAATATAGATGACAAAATGGGACAACAGCAAAGCATAGAATGAAGAGCAGTTTAAAGAGAGAATTAAAATGAAGAAAAAGACGTAGTACTTATTGATACTTTAAAGCTAGGTCAGTGAAAAGAGCAGCTCTGTCAAAGACTCAAACATAACTCAAACAAGTGCATGGATGTCACTTCTGCATAATATTTACTACATGTTTACATTCTAAACTGTCCCATATCCATAACCATTTGCAGTACTGAATTACTATATCATATGCTGAAATATCTGATACGCAACACTTAAAATGTACAATTCTAAGTATGAAGAAGAAACTAGAAAGGAACATAGTTAATAACATCCCTCATCACTTTTCCTAAAGTGACTTAAATATAAGAAAACCTTTATGTTTGTATTGTAATTTATTATATAACTGCACAATAATACACTAATGCAAGAGCTTAAACTTTATATGGTAATTTGCCGATAGCAAAAATACAAAACCACTTTCTAATTTCATCCTATATCCTGTCACTGAAGAGAATTTTTTCTTACACATTTCCAAAGAACTTTGCACTTAAGATATGTACATTAATAGTAAGATGTCAGCGTGAAAACACAGCAAAGGTGCCACTGGGGTTTACAGAAGAGTTTGTCCACATTAGCTACACAACTTTCCATAGGCTATAATTTCATTAGCTAGAGAGGGAAAAATCAGGTAGGAAAATTGCTGATAATGTGTCTCTTCCCACTAGCATTTAATTGCATAGGTAATACATTCAGGTAATTTGCCTGCTCCTCAAAGTATGCTGCTTTTCAACAAGCTGTCTCTGTTCACTGCATATAAATTCCTTAAAACAACTTCTAAAAATCAGGTTTTCTGGCTTTATGTTCTTATTATAGAATTTTTGGAACTTGCTATAGCCACAACCATTTTAAAGATATTTAAGTGGTTCAGAATGCAGTTGGGGTTTACAAAGATTTTTTAAGGTACAGAAACATGTAGGCCCTTCTCAATAGCAGATTCTTCATGTACATCTCTTTAAAGACTTGCATCCATGATAAATAGAGTTGGCTCCATCATGGGCTTCTCTAACCAAAAATCTGTTTAACAGGGACATGTGGATCATTTCCTTGAATTCAAACTGCATCTAATTTAAAACTCAGTGTCAGGACCACAGCAGCCACGTTTAAAACACAGCAATCATTTTCTGTCAATAACTCAACATCGGGGTACTGTGGTACCATTGACCTTTTTTAGGAAACTGTAATTAACAAAGCAAATGGTTTCCATCTGGCCCTGAGGACAGATCTTGTCCAGCCATAAGTACAAACTGACTTTTTTTTTTTTGCAGAGGAGCAGAACAGAAAGCTGCAATAAATGATAGTGTGCTAATAATGATACTTACTAAATACCCTGTAATTTTGAAATGATCCAACACCAAACGTCATCTACAGTGTCAGAGACAATAAAATCTGCTAACCATAAGTTCCAGAACTTTGAAAAGTCCAGGCATGCTTTATTTTCCAAGTCTGTGAATGCTCAGAGCAAACACAGATTTGGCCTGGAGGAGACAACACCCAGCAACAACCTCCTGTTGAAGGAGACTGTATCTACATACCGAATCCACCAAAAAGAGAACATGAGGATTCACAGAGGGAGAGAAAGGAAGAGAGAAAGAGCTCTGCCTTTCTGCAGCAAATGGTTAGGCACTCAGCTACAGAAAACCTCTGCTCTGTCTTCTAAACAGAAGAGCTCTTTCTGGATTTCCCATACTGAATAAAATAGTGACAGCTCAAGAAAAAGAAATCAGGTGACAGTCACACAGATTTGCAATTCTCTCTGGGTCAAGGGAGCTATAATTTTTTGAATACAAAATGGAAGCATTTCAGCAGGCTTCCTGCTTTTCTGTAATAATTTTTGTTCCCTCTGTACTTTACACATAAATAAAGCCATTATTTTGCAGCTTGCCTCAAAGTTCCACAGCCCTAGCTCCCAGCACACATCTCAGGGCATGCTGAATTACACTAGAAATATATGTTTATAATATATGACTTAGTTGCACCCAAAAGGCTACAAAAGTGTATACAATATAAAAGTACACAATTAAAAAATGACTCAGTTATATGCATTCTAATCTAATTATGGAAGTCAAACCAATCAGTGCAACTGCTATTAAGAATGTACAGAATTTGAGACTGTGAGACAATTATTCCCTCAGAATGCCCTGATACGTTCCAGAAACAGGACATCTTTAGCCAGCCCAGTCTAGTCAGACTAACATTTTAAGTATTTTCATATACCAGTTTGTCTTCTGACTTTCTTAGTTTGATTTTCACTCCATCCTCACCTCTCATCATGCATTCCATCTAATTGAAGCCGACAAGTCTGTGATCCCTCCTGTTTTATCCCTATCACTGCACTCTTCACCTCCCAGAAAAGCATCCCAACTCTTTCCACCCTGTACTTCTGACACACACCCCATTGCCCTAACACCTCCCAACCAGCATCACTGCTCAGTCTTGAGAGAAGAGTACCAGCACCCTCTGTCCTAGCAAAGAATACAGGGACTTGTCTCTCCGGGCACTCATGGCATCAAATTGTCCCAGCTCAACCAGTGGATGGAATCCTGCAAAAAGACAGCTGGGTAAATGGTTGGACCAAGAACATTTAATTTATACAGCATGACTTTCTATTATATATTATGCATTTTTTTTGTCTTATGCAGAGCAGCTACCTAGACTTACATGTCTTTTTTTCCTTGTCAGTCTACATCCACATGTTCCACTTCTGTATAATAACTCTTAATACTTGGACATTATAATGGACTTATCCTAGGGCCATCTTCCACTGGGTTTTTTCTCATCCCTTTTTAGCAGATTATATTTTATCCATCCTCTGAACTATAAAACAGAATGAGTAATTTAATACAGTTTCTGACCTGAAGTAAAATCCACAAAACTCTGCAATTTGCTGTAACATACAAAGCAGTCAAGCTCAACAATACAAACTTCTGAATAGAACTGATGTTTATTATGGATAATTTAAATAAAGTACACATTGATAATATTTTTCAGTAGCAATTCATTCACTCATTTTAATAAAATTTCTACTTGTTTGTAATTTTCTGAAGTATCAAGCAATAAAAATTTGCTTGCTTCCACTGCCATGGAGTCCTGCTGCTGTCATCTGTACTTTATTAAAGAATAGATCTGTATTTATGGGAGGACATTTGAGTGTTTGTAGAAAATAATTTAAAAGTGCTAGATACATGCATTTACTTAAGTGCTGTTCATATTTCCTTGGCAATACAAAAAACCCCAATGTAACAGAATGCAAATTCAATTTATATCTTACCAATTTTAACCTTTGGTAAAAGTCCCATTTTCCTTCCAGGCTAAGCAATACGAAATAATTAGATTCAGAACAAAAATGTATTTCAAATGAGTCACATATCGCTGATATATTAAAATACACTATCTCTCTGTTGCTGAATGAATTAGACTTTCCATGGCTACTTTCATTTGCCAAAATCTCCCTTGTTTCACATAAAATAAAAAAAAGAAATCATATACTTGGGAGAAATTATAAATGGAACATGCCATTGTTCCACTGTTTCAGTCCAACTTCTGTGATAATTAAACAAAACTCTTAGCTGAGACAATCTTAGAAAGGCTGCACTGAAGAAAAAATGAATAATCTTCCATGTCCCTGTCATATAAGACAATAAGATTAAAAAGAAAAGGTGGTGGGTTTGTTTTTGTGGTTTTTTTTTTTTTGCAAGAAGGGCTACTGTATCAGGAAAATATTTGTAGTAGAAAGGATTATGAAGTACTGGAATAAACTGCCTGATGATATTCATGTGTCTCCAACACCTGTGATTTTTAAAATGACTAAAACCACCCTGGACAAATGTGCACCGAGGTTAACCACAGCTTGAAAATATTCATCTCCTTTCCAGTTCTGTGAGTCATAAGGATTTACACCAGTGTCCCTAACAGAGTTGCACCTCCTATATAATAAGCACTGTATGCTTTTCAAAACAAAATAGCCCACCTTACCTAGTTCTGAATGGAGAGTCATAAAATTTTATACACATAACAAAGAAATCAGTGGACATGTTTATTTATTGTGATTATCATATTTTAAAACATATCTATATATAATACCCATTTTTCAAAGGAAAATTTGGATTACATAAAATATGCTCTCCCTAATTCCAAGCACAGAAAACCAAAGAAAGAGCATAAGAGAACACAGATTGTTTACTTTTAGTCCTAAGTGGAAATTGTCCTTTTATTTCTGGGTATACCACCATATTCCTCATAGAATTCCACCATATTCCAAATAGAGCTGATTAAAGTACAGAAATGTCAGGTCTGGAACAGGCAGAAACTCAGAAATGGCTAGTTTTAATATAGAATAACATTAGAGAAAATTAATACCAAATCTAAGTTTCTCTCTTTATGTTGTTGTGTAAAAACAAAAACCTTTTCCTCCCACAAAAGAACAACATAAATATTGCTTCAGTAAAAGATTTTTCCTGTGATGTTCCTGAGGTATGTGTAAAATACATATAATTACCTCAAATAAAGTTTCATTAAGTTTCTGCTGTAAAAGTCCCATTCTTTGGCACATAATTCTCTAGTAATCTAAAAAAATAATTTATGACAATACACAAAGTAGTGCTGTTTTATAAATGTTTTTAGTCACACAAAGAAAATTAATCTTGTCTTTTCCACGTTGATTGTTGCAAATTAAAGGATCTAATTTAAAGTGATGAACATTCAAGTATCATTTTCTGTGTATAGTTAGAAGTACTTCACTACCAAATGACACTTCTGTTTTTACACAGAGAAGTTAAAGCAAAAGTTAAATTAGCATACAAACCAGAACTAGTTTGTGTTCTTGAAGGAAAGCTCAAAAACTGAAATTCAGGCTTTCATCCCTCATATCCATTCTTTTATTGATCAGCTGTATTCAGCTATTTAACATATTAAATACTTTAGTTACTCTTTGCAAAAATTTTCAAGACTCATTGGTATGTCAGCCATTTACCATATGATTCTAACTGGTATTTTAATAAGCCTGTCTGAACTTCTACAAAACCAAAACTGTGTAAGACTATGGGCTAAGAATATCACTGTGAAAGAAAATACAATCCTTTGAAAGTACAAACAGCAATTGGCCTCAGAAAATACTGCAGATTATCTCACATATTGCTCTTACTCCTAAGAAAATCTATGAGAGGATTTGACTGCAACAAGTTTGTATATGTATACATGTACTGTGTAAATCAACCATTCTAGTTCTGAACCGATCTAAATACTAATTGAATAGTTAGCAAAAGAGGAAACAGCTGAAATGCAATTGCTGTGAACTCAGGACAGACGTACTAGCAGAAGATAAAACTGAGTACAGTTATAAAGAGGTAATTAAGAGAAAAATCCAGTCACTCTGCATGCCAACTTACTGACTCAATTGTTTAGTGAGTGGATCCAAACATTAAGGATTTATTATTCACATCCTATTGAAAATTTCAACCAGAAAATTCATAGAATATTAAAGCAAGAAACATTACATTATCTTCTAAAATTCCAGTGTAAATAAAACTAAATCCTTATTTCTTTTTAATCTTATGCTGTGCTGTCTTCATTCAAAAGGGTGAAAGAACACACAGAGAACAGAAAATATGAGAAATACCTCACTCAATGATGCAGTGCCACATCTCTGGTTCATATAGGTAAATATAATGTGGACAGCAATGAACGATTAACATCACCTCAGTTTTGATTATCACAAAAATAAGGGTTTAATATACCAGCTACACAAAGAGGAGCATTAAGTGGAGGTTATATTCATTAAATATTCTGTAGATAAAAAAGCCACAAACAAACAAAAACCCAACCCCCCCAAACCCATAGATATAAAAATAAAATATTTTCTATGTTTTTAGAGATATTATCTTACTGTATTTGCAATATCATATGCCATTAATATTTGCAAAAACCCCAATATTATAATTTAAGTTGCAGTATACATAGTAGATGCTATATCATTAGCAGGTTTTGAAAGTCCAAGTGCAATATTATAAACCACATAGCACACACAGAGAGAGAATAATTTAGTATGTATCATAAGAAAGCACCTAATCCCTTTGCCATTATTTCTCTGAGCTTTTCTTCTAAAAACGTGAGCGGATCTTCTGGATGAGCAATAAATACATTACAAAGCAGCACCCTCAAAAAGAAGCTGCAAATTAACTCCTTGTATTAACAGCAAAGTAGCATCTAGTTATGAAGATGTTAAAATAAACAACAGTTTACCAGAATCTTTTAAAGTACTGAAAAATAGAGGCATTTCTTTTTACCACTTCCCTTTCATTCAATTTTTAAAGGTAATATTGCATGTATCAGCGTATTTCCATTGCCAATCTTCTAAGTATTAGGTTTAGGATAGTAAAATATGTGGCATTTCTTTAGCAATTCCTACTAAGAATTTCATTGCTTTTAATGTGCATTAAAAAAAAGGAATATATATAAGACTGGATAATTATATTTACTTGTCGCTGTTGTGCTGGGGACGGCAAGAGAAGAAACACACGAAATCTAAGGTTCAGGGATAAAAGGAAGCACTTTAATAATTTTCTAAAGACTTTTATATGTTAGTTTGCAAAAATGTGTTAAATGGCATAAGGTAATTGGTCCTTTGGCTATCTACCCCTTGAGGCGATTGGTCAAATTCTAAGACACCTATTTCTAAATATTTCTCTCGTTAGAACTATAACAATACTGCAAAACAACTTGCAGGTGCAAGAAGTTTACAAAACCGTAACATAGTTTAAAATAGTTTGCATGGGAAAGACAGAACTCTCACAAAATGCTGCAGAGGGCTGAAGAAATCCCCTGCTGAAGCCTTTTCAGTATCCATATTTACTTAATGAGAAACGGAATTTGAAACAAGTTTAATATTGTGAGGTAAAGAGTACGTTGAATGGGAAGCTGGGCAAAAATTGATCTTGTAACCAATATTGAAAACAAAATTCAGCTTAAAAAATATTTGCTTTTCAGGATTGTTTTATCATACAATTTTACATCATCTTTTAGTAACAATGCACAATAACCAATGAACCATTTTTCTCATTTGTCCTTTAGCTATCTTCAGCTAAAGGACACAGATCATTTACTTTTGGACTTTGAGCTTGCATACAACAAGAACATTCAAAGTATATTAAAGTACATGGGCAAATTGCAGTTATTTAAATGAATATTTAATGGAAACTATAAACAAAAAGTTCTTGTGCCTGGTAAAAATGTCAAAACGTGGCACGCAGTATTACTTTCCTTTCAAGACATGGCCTCTTGCTGTTATTAAATTAATGTGGAGCTTGTGCTTGAATCCTTTTCAGGAAGCATGGTGGGAGGACAAAGTAAAAGAGGAAGGCACTAAATCAAACCCATGTTGTGGATAAAGAGCAAAAGCCACACACGACATAGGGGCAAGAAAAGGCACCCTGTCAAGTGGGCCCTCGCCCTGCAGAGGCGGAGAACAGGGCAGGCAGGGAGAGGGAACAGCTCGAGAGGCCTTCCATGCTTTATTCAGAATACTGTGTAGAAAGAGGATCAGACAATAATGTAAAACAGGAGGCATCTCTGAAGGTAGTTGAACAGAAGCTGTTGGGATGTCCCATTACTGAAAGTGTTCAAAGCCAGGCTAGACAGGATTTTAAGAGGGCTGATCAAGTGGAAGAAAGGTGTCTCTGCCCACGGCAGGGTGATTGCACTGAATGTTCTTTGAAGGTTCCTTCCAATCCAAACTGTTCTGTATTTCCATGAATCTAAGTCAAGACCAATATAAAAAGGTGAAGAAAAAATGAAAGACAATTGTCTTCACTTTAGACATCTGAATATTTACAACACTAAAATCATCACACCAATTCCAACCTTGGCATCTTTTCAATCTTCTTAACAGAAATGTAATTTGCAAGATGTGGCTGATGGTTGACTATGTTAAAAAAATATGAATGCAACACTTGTCATTGTAATTCATGTCACGCAATATTTTAAATAATAAACAGCTAAATGCCTTTTATCACAAATTCTCTTATGGGGAGATTCCCAAAGCCATTCCCAACATTGGTCAGCTACTCCCTCTGCTGGATTAAGCCAGTATGTGACTGGCATTTTTTTATTTCAAGTATTGTTTGCCTTTCCTCCCCACCTCCCTTTTTTAAAACAAACAGACAACTTCTTCTCCTTTAGGTGTTCTGAAAGTTCTCCAACACAAGAAAGCCAATCAATCCAAGGATATAATGAAATGCAATGCCTCTGTTTAACATTTGAGAGTGTTACTTACTTAAATAAGGAAGGAATTGTAACACCTGGTCTTGCAATCCTCATTCAAGTACTCTTCAGTGATGCTTGGACTAGGTGTAAAACTGGAAACAATTACGTCAATTATGCCAAGCAATTAGATCTGTACAAGTCTGGCTATTTCTACGAGACGTCTGCAAGCCTCTCAGCAGTCTGAAAGCATCCATCACCAATGTTTTCTCCCATTCTTCTTAAAACTGCTTTAGCCATTTACCCTTCATGGCAAAATTAATTTGGGTCACAGGGCAGAAAAATCTTAGGCCAGCTCTTCATCAATATTTAATTCTAACATTGTAAGAATACAGCTACTAACTACAGTGAAGTTGTCACACAAGAGTGTTTGCAGGATTACAGTTCACCTGACTTTTAATGGATATTCCCGACTTTTAATGGATATTGTTTAAAAGTAAATCTGGATGAGAATAGACAGGAAGGAAATTCTCAGATGCAGCAGGGAATCCTAAATTATTTGGACAAGATTACTTGGACTCCAACTGGTTTGGACCATGTCCAAACCACAACCTCATCATAAAAAGACTTAAGCAAACAGCCATTTTAGAACTCTATATCCTTAATTTTGAGACTATGTGTATAAATGTTCAAAGGTCTCATCTTAGCTTTGATGTTCCTTAATAAAAGGATCAGTATCATCTCATTTATCTTCACACCAAGCACACTGTAACTTCATAAAGAAATTAAAATATAACAAAATTAAATAAGAAATATGGCTAGATATCACCAAGGAACAACCTCTAAGAAACCAGAAAAAAAAAATGGTAAAAAGATCTTACACAGGGTAATTTCTAACTGGTTCTTTTAAAAAGAATCTTCCTTTAATCTTATCCTTCATTCTTTAATTTTTAGTTAACTAACTTAATGTCACTGCTGCTATAATGCTGTTATAGCTATAATGCTATAACTTTTGCTTGGAAATGTAGATATGAGCTGGTTTTTAAGTGCTGAATCAAGAAATACACCTCATGAAGCTACATCTTATATTTTGTTTTTCTGTGCTCAGAAAGCGGTTAATGATCTAGAGACAGACTAGACTCCCTGGAGAAGTACTCGGTCTACATGGCAGCACTGCTCTGTAATTATTCTAATTTGCTCAAGATTTCTTTATTTCCATGTATTTCCATGGAAATCCAGGCTGTAATAGCTGATTGCAAATGGGATCTATATATATCAGGATATCTCTTAAACTTGCATTTATGCATTGTGCATTTGTTTGAAGGAAACTGAAAAACAGCTGCTGCAGTTTTGGTAACAAGCAGAGGTGAACGTGAGAAACAGGGAGGAAACTGTAGAAACACAGAGAATCATCTCACAAATTCTAAGTGCAAACCTACCAACCCTGCTTCCCCCACAGTCCTTCACGCTGTGCCAGTTTTACTCTCTGACATTTTATGGAAGTGTACTCCTGTGCCAACAAGAACACCTAATCCACCAGTATCTGAAGCATGATCCAGTGTCATCTTTACGACTGACAGGCCATTAGAAAACATGGATTGCACCCACTGCACTCATGAGGAAGGAATTACCCGGCTGGAATAGAGAGGTGCTTCTGTAATTAACACTGAATAACTTAAACGAATCAGGGAAAGAGCCAGTGCAGCTCACCGGGTTGCCTTCATTTCATTTTAACACAGATTATAAACCAGAATTGCTTTGTTCTATCTTGTTTCTGTTCTTAAAAGTTTTCATAAATCGTTTGAAGCATGTTAGTGACAAAACGAGCAGGACAAAATCATGCCCCAGGCGAGCGGAGAGCACTGTGAGGGGTGTGAGATGCCCCGGCCAGCGCCGAGGGGCACAAGGAGCCGAGACCAGGGCTCTGCTGAGGGGCGAGGGGGACCCTTCGTGGGGGAGGGTGGCGGATGGCTCCCTGCCGCAGGTGTTCCGGGGCAGTTCGTGGTCCCACTGCAGCCGGTGCTGCCGACCACCTGGACACCCAGCGGGTGGCGGAGGGCCAGGGGCGGCGGAGACGACTGTCCCCCACTCTCGGGGTGTCCCCCACCGCCCGCCAGGGGCTGCCATGGCGCAGGACCGCCCTTCTCTTCAGCGGGCCGCCTTCCCGAGCGGGAAGCCTGTTTCGGTACGCGCTGCGGGCCCAGGCCGGCCCGGGAGCGCGGGTGGTTCCTTTCTGTAAAACAGAAAGTGCATCGCATCGTCGCCACGCAGCGGCGGGGCCTATCCAGCGACCCGCACACTGGCGGGTTGGGGGCTCGGCATCCCTGCGGCNCCCGGGGGGGTCCCAGCCCGCCGCCCTGCAGCGCGGCTCGGGGCCCGGAGGCGGCTCTGCGCCCCGCGAGAGTCGCTGCCACAGTCCCGCGTACCGGCCCTCCACAGCCATGCGGCGGTTTGGAGCACTCTGGAACATGATTTATTTTCAGAAAAGCCTAACTTTATTATTTTTTTTTTTAAGTCCCCCAAAGCGTACGTCCGATCAGTGTGTTTACTTATGTTATTGCAGTTATTTGTGTTCCCCCTATAATTCAAAGCTAAACTAAGTGTTTAGACGAGGATGAAAAACTATTTTGTTTTTGAAGTGAGCTCTTGGATTATCATAATTAACTTTGACCTCCTTTTCTTTTTTTTTTTTTAACTTCCAAAGAATACTATAGTATTTGCCTGGTGTGATAGCTGTAAAGCTGTGGAATTTAAAGCACTGGCTAGCTTCTCAGAAGTCATCTCGAGTCGGCTATGACCAGTCCAGCAGTCATAGATTGGGTCTCACGGCTCTTCAGCTGGCTAAATTGTTCTGCCTCCAACCTAGCTGAAAATGGCCTTTGATGGCATTTGTTGCCCTTTTATAAAGGCCAGGTACTCATCACATCATCCTGACTCAGAAGCAGCCTTCCTCCATTGTTTGAGTGATGCCATCATCAGCAGTGTTCCCCTAACATTGTGGCTGTTATTTTATCAAAGGACCTCAGGGTACTAGCAAAGTGTCATTCTGGAAGTAGTAGTCTGTAAACTGGAAGTTTTGTTTCCTACAGTGCCCAGACGTATTTCCACATTTCATTTCAGGGACACAAAAACCCCCACCAAACCATGTTTGGTGAATATTCCTAATAATTTTGAAGACGCAATTTGCTATTGGTTAACCAGGAAGTAACACACCTCAGTCTCTAATTGTGTGTTCCTTTTATTCTCCACTTTGAGAAGAGGTAATTACAGGACTCTGGAAAAGAATGGGAATCTTAGTGTTGTAAAACACAGTCTTTTTACCATGACGTGATGGTTGGGCACAAACTTAGAACAGTATGTCCTACAACTGAGAGCTAAATTTCAGCTTTGTAAAAAAACATTAAGTAGCAACTAAGTGAAATGTCTCAAACTTGATATCAAGTATTTAATTTCTAAACATCAACAGACAGCAGTCCTCCAGTGTCAACCCATACCATGGATGTGGATGCTCTACAGAAACTTATTCATTTGCTCCAGGCCACAGATGATCCATTAATTCAAGAGCAAGCTTTAATCACTCTCAGCAACAGTGCTGCCTTCTCCGTAAATCAAGTGAGTATTGTTCTGTAGAAAACAACAATGTCCAATGCCAGCCAGTCTGGCAGAGGAGAGCTGCTGTTTTGCTAAAGAGTGACACAGGACTGAAAGCTAGGATAGCTTGTGCTCTAAAATCCATGTAATGTCTTGCCTTAATTTCTGCTGTCCCAAATAATATAATTCACCAGCTTCACAGAATTTATCGAATCATAGTCTTTGGACCACTTAAAGTCCATACAGAGTCCTGTACTTTAAAAGTGCTGTAAATATACCTTTTGTTGCTTACAATTATGTAATGAAAGGGTTGAACTGGAGGTCAAATACTTTCTGGTCCAGATCTAAGCTTTAGTGAGATAAACTGGTTTTTTAATCCCTCACAAAGTTGTGTGCTGTTTGCACATTAGCAATTTTACCACTATCCAGGCATCGTATCTCCAAATCATTTGGACATAGAATGCAGAAAAACTTTGAGCTGGATGCAGTTTTTCATGTCTTTTTAACAGTTTAACCTCCAAGGTCCCACCCTTTTAATTTTGTCCTTTCTGTTACTTATGACAGCTGTCTATTCTGGCTTCTCAAAATTGCTTTCTTAATATAAATCTCATAGAACAGAATGGAACTGGAGCCCAAAGTCCATTGGTCCATTTTTAACTGTTTTGAAAACAGTATTTTTTTTTTTTCAAAGGGAGTTACAGTCTAAGTGAGAAAGATTAAAACAGTAATAAAACCAAGTGTAATGGAAGAAGTTTCAGAACCTCTACTATTATTATAGTAGAGTACTACATATAGTAGATATATGAAGCTGAATCTTGAAATTCTGTCCTGTTCAATCAGGGCTTTTAGGTAGCGTGATCTGGCTCAGCTGTTCTATAAACTCATTATGCAGTAATTTCCTTTTATTCTTTATAATCTAAAATGCTTTAAGCATGCTTTGCAGACGAGATTTTAAAAGCAAAGGTGGTTGGCCATTGTCAAATGACAGCAACTAGTACTTTGTTCCTAAGCAGAACCCTTCTTAGTTTCAGTGGAAGCAATAAAGCAGTATCTGCTAACACTCTTTTTAAACAGAGCAGTCAATTCTTGAATTCTTCATTCACATATTTCATTTTTGTTAAAATGGAGACTGTGAGGGAATGCTTCAGCATTTAAATTGAATTTTTAAAAATCTTATTAAATATCTTCTGTATTTCAGGATATAATCCGGAATTTGGATGGTCTTTCTGTTATTGGAGGGATGCTCTCCAACTGTGTTCCCAAAGTTAAAGAAAAAGCACTAAATGCACTCAATAATTTGAGTATGAATATCAAAAATCAGGAAGAGATACAGGTAAGTTTCTTAATGGGAAAAATCAAAGTAACCAAGGCAAAGAGATAGTACAGGACCTTCAGCATATTTGTTAAGTACAAGCCAGGATGCCAAAATGCTTTGATGATAGACATACAAGTCAGCAGATCTGGATGATTGAAAGGATAACGTAGAAATGCATTGCTTCTCTGGCACTTACTTTTATTTTAAAAGACAGGAACCTGTGCAGTTTGTGCTCAGATTCACAAAATACTATTAAACAGAGATTGTGCTGCTAAGATTATAGCAAAATTATGTGAGGTAAGATGATTTCCAAATGTGCCTAGAACATCAGCAGTGGCTGTTCAATAGAATGGATTGCAGACTGAACTTGCCAGGACTCCTTAGGTGAGGGAGAAGAAAAGAGTAATTGAGCCCCTGGGTTTGTATGAGACCAATTTTTCAGGTGATACTTCCATTTTAATAGCATATATAAATTATGACAAGTTCCACTGGTAAATACAATACATGCTATGGATATGAAAGGATTAAGCATCAAGAAAAAAAACCAACCTATCTGATTAATCAATAGATCAAGAAATGTCCAAGCAGTGAGCTGAGGCAGATTTGAAGACTTTTACTAGTTTGTTTCAGTAGCTTGATAAAAAGGTAATGTGACTGTATGTGGTAGTTCGTAGCATCTTTAGCAATGGGCAATTTTTATTAAGTAGTGCTTGCCAATATTTATATAGGTGTATATAAGTAGAAAATAACTCCTTTGGTAAGGGCAAAATAATTTTCTCAGTCAGGACTCCAAGATTCATTGTATACTGTCACCAAGAAGAAAAATGGGTAAAAATAGTTGTTAATGTCAGTTATCATTGCTGTCCCTACAGAGTGCTCCAGTAAATAGGCCACATGGTTGGGAGAAAGGATTTCATTTCAAGGCTTGTACTTAGCTTGTTTTCAATATTTAAGATGTTAGTTATTCATTAGTGACTTTTAACATAACTCCTTAAAGCAGCCGTGTCACTTCTGAAATGGGAGTCAAAGCAATTTAAGTTTTCAGACCAAGTTATGCTTCAGGAAGGTTAGTGAGCATAATGCTATGTGGTCTGCTTCTGTGATGCCAATAGAATGTTTGAAATATTCAAAACAAAAAAGTACTTGTTTCCAAGAACCTTCACCATTCAGCCAGCAATGTTCAGGAAGTATTTATGTTACTGTAGCTAGGCCACTGATAGTATTTGTGACAGAAAATACGCTTTTATCAAAAAGTTTTTCTCTCTTTATTTCCTTCCCCCTTTCCCCAGGTATTTATTACACAAGTTTGTAGGACTGTTGAGTCAGCTCCCCTGAACTCTGATGTGCAGCTAGCTGGACTCAGGCTGTTGACAAATATGTCTGTTACCAGTGACTACCACCAAAAGATGATAAACTCAATTCCATGCTTTCTTCATTTGCTTTCAGAAGGAACTGAAAGGACACAGGTACGGGGTAGTGTTATTTTTACAAGCCATTTATGAAGCTGCTTTACTTGCCTCGTTTCTTACTGTTTTTGTGAAACGGTTTAGACTGTGCCAAAAAACCCAAAATATTCATTAATGATACAGATTTTATGCACTAAAATATGGATCTGTATTAGTTTCACAATATAAATTCAAACGGGGGAGGGAAGGGAATCTTGGTAGTGGAACCACTGGGCTACAGCTCTACCAAAGCAGTGCAGGGTGCACTGTGATTGCCCTGTGCCTTTGCTGTAGCAACTCCAGAATTCTATTCCGCTCTCAGCATTGCTACTGTATCACAGAGCAAGGAGAACCCGCATGGGAAAGGCTTCACTGAGGCATGAATCTCTGTAGGGAAACATGTTGAGCAGTGATATTAAGTTACACACTTTTGTTCCCTTATGACACCTCTTGCAACCTTAGTGACTGCAACTGGAAGTCGTGCTTATTTGTGAATTATTGTGATATTGAAACGAGCTTCAGTTAGGGACCAAACTCAGCTTTTATTCAAGATGTTGTGATACCGTCAGTATACATGGTTGCTCTATCAGATCAAAACTAGTTTTCCAAAACACACATTTCCATTAAAAAAACCACACCCATGGTACGTAAGTACAGTCAGTAATATGGCCTTTTCCCAGTGTTTAAAGACTAGCATCACAAGGTCCAAGAAAGCATAAAGGTATATTTGTATATGATTCAGATAATTTTAAATGTAGTACTTAACCAACCTCTTTGTATTTAAAAAATATTCTGCGTTTGGCCTACTGGGATTTGTTCATAGATCTTGCCTTATTTTGATGTTTAAGTCAATCTGAATTTACTCCTAACACGTCTATACCTTAGTTTTCCCTATACCAAAACACTCAAGATGTTAGTTAACCCACTCTACCTTTTCCTTCCCAAGTCAACATTGACATTATTGATGCCCATGACAGCTGTACTTACTGTTTCGGAGCTTTTAATGAACTTGTACATTCCTCACTTCAGATTCAAGTTTTGAAAGTACTTGTGAACTTATCTGCAAACCCAGCCATGACGAGACATCTTCTCAGAGCTCAAGTAAGGTTCCTGCTGCTTCATTTTATTTTTAGCATATGTATGTGTGTACCTGTTTAGATATTGCATGCACTAGAAGAATTTTAATGTATTAGAAATATATATGCAATTCCAGAGTAAATTCTAGACAGTACCTGCTTAAAATCAGTAGCTGAGTGCACATTCTTTCACGGGCTGGCTTTATTTCACAGGGTAGTGTAATATGGATACGGTACTTGTAGAGGAAGAGGCACAGGGCCTGGGCACTTGAAGACAGTTGGTTGTATGTCCTGTGTACCATTCCAAATAATCCATGGTAACTTGCAGAAGCCTGTTCTAACCTTCCCTTTCCACCAAAGGGGTAATACTATGAACTTCAGTTTGTAATATGGATAAGGAACCCAAAACTTCATTTCCATACACACAGTCAGTATACAGATTGAAAATGATCAAATAGAACCAGTACTGTAAGTGATCCTTCTCAACAGCTGTTTCTATAGCCAACGTACTGTACCAAACCCAACCAAATTCCACTGAAATCCCCACCCCTTTACTCAAATGCAGACATAAAACTGTTGTCTCTAAGTGCTCAAAGTGAACTCTCCCTATGCTATACTCTTACTTATTTCTTCATGGAGAACTTTGTGTGACACTTGCTGTGCTGGCCTTGGCACACAGGTTTCTTTCAGTTTCATCTCCTCACACCAAAACAGAGTCAGGGGCTGGAATGGTGCTGCATCCTCATCCCCCTCCCCAAAGTAGCTTTCTTAAAACATGCACTGGCTTGTATTTGTGAGCTATCTGCCATGAGCAAAGCTAGTCTAGGTAATGCTGTCTTTTCATTATTCAAACAAGGTTAGGGTAGCTAAATATTCAGTTCTCTGTTAAAAGTGTATCATATTTTCATTTATCAGATATGCTAACACAAAATCATTCAGGGCAAAATCAACATCGCTGAGAAGGAAAGCAGACCCTCTCTTCCAAAAGGGAGTTTTCCAGACAGACACATTTTGGAGATTGAAAATACAAAGTATTTATTAGCCTGTTGATGCACACGCCACTCTTTTCTAAAGAGAAAACATGCTTACTGTACAAGTTTCAGACAGGAGTTCACAGCATACGAAATTCTAGGATTTCATACAATTTCTGGTTTAGATGATTTAGGGGCACATTTTTTTTCCATTTTCTAAAGTTAGATTTAGTTACACATACTTACTGATGTTGGTTAAGTATGGAATATTTCTTCAATATCCTAGGTGCCATCATTGGTGTTACTGTTTGACAACTGTATAAACAGAGATATTCTGGTTCGAGCCCTGGCGTTTGCAGCAAACTTGAAAAAGAACATGAATGATGAAGAAGGCACCATGATTGAGGAGTGCAGCAAAGACTCAATTTTCTTCACACTCTGCAGGGACTCTGCCCCATTCGCTCAGAGACTGGCGTCCTTACTGCATCACCCTGACACAGAAGTTAAAGAACAAGTTGTGAGAATATTAACACAATAGTGTTATTTCCTTAAAACAGACTGACCTGATGAAAATATCTAATTGTGGCAATGCTATGCTAAAAAAGCCTGCAACAAGCAAACAATACAACAACAATGGAAAAAAACCCCTCTAAATACTACCATTTTACTAGGCACAAATGAGTTACTAGAAAAGAGAATGCAGTGTTTTTAATACAGAGACCATAACAGATTTTTTTTTACAAGCAAGAGAAAAGCAATAGCTTAATTATTATTGATAAACCACTGCATAGTTGCTATATTTATGCAATGGGGACAAACAGTTTAAAACATGAAAATGTTCATATGTAAAATTTACATTTTAAATGGATAAGTGAAGTGAATTAAAATATCCTTTGCAGTGTCAAAGACTTTTTTTTACTTTTAAGTATTTACAGCTGTTGAATAAATACCTCTTTAGAACTGTGCATTAAAGATTTAGCAACTGGAGATTAGGCATTTATATTTTATTTATCTATGAAATGGGTAAAGGCAAATCTTACAAAATATTAAATAAAAACAATACCAAACTACCATTGGCTTCCTACAGAATTAGTATTTTCAATGAAAACTGCATACTAAAGTCACCCAGCCTTGTTTTTTTAATCTTACCTGCATGGAATTTATTCTAAAACTCCATTCTTGTATGCTTAGTGCATCCATTCCATTTAGCCAATGTGCAGTGCAATTAACCACAACTGTGAAAGATTTCTACACTTGAGAAAAATTAAAAGGATTTTATATTGCTTTAAAATTGTCACTTTAGGGAAAGCAGACATATTTAAAAAAATATGTTATTAGGAGTCAAGGATTATCTGCATCTGCAATTCAGCATTCTCATAAAAAAAATGTCTACAAGAGCAGTATCATGCACAAAGCTTTCTATTCTGTTGCAGCCCTTGAGCTTCCTTTCCTTGGAGATCTTTACTCCTTTTTTTTTCTGCAACTGGAGCATCATTGGAATGAGTGCTTCTGCAGAATTAGCCCCCATAAAGTTTTAGTCATTAATCCAGCATTAATTCAAAATAAGTGGAATCCATACAAACATCACTGTAAAAGAACCTGAAGAGAGTTTCATTGATGAACAGAAAACATACTGGAAAATACTTCTAAAACCAAATTACTAAAAAACTTCCACTACAGAGAAACTAAAAAAGGTGTCAGATGTAAAGGCTAGGAAAGTTTTCCATTTTGTACCATTTTTAAGAGAACTGTATTACCTAAACTCTTACCAAGTGCTTCATCTTTCCAATTTAGTATACTCACTCTGCTCTTAAGAAAACATTGCTATCTTCTCTTTCTGTAATGCAATAGATACTTATTTTCAGAAGGTCACTTTGCATATAGCTAAAACTGCAAGAAAAATATGACCTTGAACTGGTGACGCACCCATGCCCTGATCAATACAGGGGTAAAGCTACACATATCTAATTTATCCACATAGGTAGTTTTAACTTACCAGGAATACTCCTAAAGGCAGAAATAAAAATTGGCATGATTCCCAGTCAGAACCTTGACAATTACTGCATTGACAGTGAACTTCCCTTTTTCCTTCCCACTGCTCCTAAAACACTGTACAGTTTGTAATAAGCAAGTTACATTACAATCACGTAAAGTTTTGCAACTTTTTGTAGATTTAATGTTTTATGCTACTGAATTTGACTAATAAATAAAGACTAGGCCAGACACCTAAGAATTTACCCACTCTCCTCTCCTGACAAGACATTAGGATTAGTCTTTTCTAGGTATACCTGATACATGGTTTCTTAAGCTCAGCAGCAGAGATGTCTAGATGTCCCTTTCCATGTCCTCCAACCTAAAAATAAGTTTTTCAAATACCATCTTTTTGATAGAGTTGATCTCTTATCCTTTGCTTTGACAGCTGACAGAAACAAGTGACCTTTTCTAAAAATACATGAGAACATGTTACAGTGTTGTCTCAGTTTTCTTTTTCTGGTATAGAAAGACCTATTTCTAAATGCTTTCTTCATAGAACAATGCTGTTGAGATGTTTTTAAATCATGCAAGACGTTAAAATGTGTCTTTATGCAAAGATGTGTCATTTTTTTATCACCTACCCCACACCCTTGGTGGAAATCTTATCAGCACCAAGCAAAATATAATGGTCACCATTCTAGGTACAAATGTTGTGAATTAATAGATCCACAACAAAACATGTCATTACTGACATTTAGTTTCTGATCTGTGTAACTCAGTATTTCTCTGCTCTGTAGCTGCTTGTCTAGGTATTCTGTATTTTGGTTTCACTCTAAAGTACATAATTTTCCAGAATAATCTATTGATGATTATAAAAACAGGAAAAGAAAACAACCCACAACAAAACCAACCTTAATTCTAAACTTGTCCTTCAAGGTACTCAAAAATTCTTGCAGCTTGGTGTTCTCCACAAAATTACAAACGTGTAATATACATTGTATCACCCAAGTTGTGATTGAAGCTGTTGTGTAAATACAAGAGACTTCATCTGAAATACCCTCAACGCTGAATAACAGGGTAGTTTTAAACCAGTTTTGAACAAATTCTGGTGAATACATCTAAATGATACTAGAATTGAGTTCTCCAAAAAATCTTGATGTTTGTCAAATATGAACCCCACCAAAGGAAAGTAAGTAGCTTTTTCTTACTTACAAGTATAATCTCTGTTCCAAACCCCTTCCTCAGAATGAACTTTGACTAACTTCGCCTCTTTGTGCTGTTCTTTGTTGATATGAAGATCTTTAACACTTAAAATATTTATATTCAGAAGTCCTAAAAGAGATAACTGTCTACAGTTAAAAGATTACCTTAGTTGTTCCTACAGTGAAATCTCATTAACTGGTTTTAATTAGTTGCCAGAAGTTCATGTCTTTAAATAATATATATTTTTGTAATATATTTATCTTTGTGGGATATGAAAATAAAATGTAGAGCAAGAGCAAAAAAAAAAATCCCAAACCAACCCACATATCCCACAGACCAAAAGAAATCATAAACAAAACATGATTTGCCAATGAATTATGAAGGAGAATAACAACCCTTTTTATTGGCAACAATAGGCTTTAATTCTGTAAATTAGCAAGACAATTTGATACAGATACATTTGGCCAAGTTTTATGACACTGAACCATGCTGTAATCTCTCATTCAACTTTAAAATTATAGGGAAGCTATAACAAAAAATACCACAACTTTGCTTAAGACTTTTNCCTTTTTTAAAAATTTTTACCTAAAAAAAAAAAAAAAAAAAAAAAAAAGTACTGAGTTAATGCAAGGACAAGTGACATTAAGGGATTTTTCCACTTCATGTGCTGCAATTGACACATTCAGACCTAACTTAAAAACACAGACAAAACAATCAAAGTGTGCAGATACTCTGGCCAGCAGTTAGTTTTACACATCTGTGATGCAATACTAAATTATCTCTCTTTAAAAGGCACATTTCTTTGCTCATTGCAAAATTCAGCTTTTGGGGTTCATTAATACATGAAAATGAATAGTAAACCAATTTTACCATGCTTGTGCTTTAACAACACAGCTGTATTGGAAGACTTCACCCCACAAAACATACAGTGAAGCTATCAAGGTACAGGGCATAACCTGAAGACTAACAAATGGGAGATGACAGTCTAACAATTAATAATTCAAGTTAGCCATTAATCCTAAGAATATGTTCTGTGTTGAAGTTATTATTGCTGCTGCAGGTAAGATGAAAGTTTAAAAATAATTTTTTTTATCAGTGGTGTACATCAGAGTTGAAACCGCAAGTTATTCCCAGACAACATTTAATGTATAAGCCACTTTTAGATTACCTCTCTAAATTTATAAACAATATAACTAGTAAAATTTGTCATGAAATTGGTATGCAAGCTTTAGTTCTGAAACTGACAAACCTGGCATCTAGAAATTTAATACAATCTAAAAATTCCATTGTGTAAGTACATCATGTTAGTATGGTGACATTAATTGCTAGTTCAAGTCAAACAGGGCTTACAAGGAGCTGCCACTGTTTCAGTTTTCAAACCGGTCATTTGTGTTCAAGTTCCGTGATTCTCCATGGCGTAAGAGAAAGAAGTCGTCTTTTTTCAAGCCATATCTTTCAAGGGCTTCATTCAATTTAACTGGAGGATCCAAGTAATACTGGAAAAAATGAGAATAATATGAGGGACTGCAATATTTTTTGAGGGAAAAAAAAAAATCACTGCTCTAAAAAACGGGGGGGGGGAGGAAAAGGATATTTGTCAAATTAAAATGTTTGGGTTCATTTTAAGTTTTTGAACGATAAGAAAGCTGATGTACAGCTGCAGAGTAACTAGCAAGGCTCAGCTTGTCAGCCCGAACTCGGTCACCTTCAATGAAGCAATAGATCTCTTCGGAGGAAGCGCTGCCCGCCAGCAGCCGGCGCTTTCCCTCGCTCTGTAAACCCAAGCTGTCCGCGGTCCTGTCTGAACACTCGGCTCCGCCAGTGCGGCCCCCCTCAAGTTACCGCGGTGTATTTGTTACATTTTGTGCTCCTAAACACACAGTACCGTTTGTACCGCGGGCACCAGTAACACAGTTTATTGGAAACACTGGGGACAGGAAACGTTCTATCCGAGCGTCCTATGGTCCCTCGATGCTCTGCTAAGGAGGTGCACGGTGAGCTGGGAGGGAGCACAGCCAGGACAGAACGTGCGACAGATCAGGTGATTACACTATCAGGAGTGAATTAGGAGATAAAGTGGTGCAACTGATGCAAAGACAAAGTTGAAAAACAGCTGCTAGACAGTATCAAAGCAAACGTAGACACTTCCTATTTCAATACTTTTTTAGTTGCTGTGAAGGTATCTGGGCAACCTTATTAGATCTGTGGACTTGGGGGAGGGGGGAGGGATTGAGGGGAATAAAAAGATCTTAAAATATCAAAAACTCATAATAACTCAATTTTTTTCATATCCTTTCTGGTTTTAACTTTGAATCAACCATTAAAAATACTGTTCATATATTTACTAGACAGACACAATTAATAAATACTGTATTGACCTACAGGCATGCAGTTCTTACTATCTCCAAGTGATGCACCACTGAGTTTGTTTTTATTACTCCATAATGTAATGCATAATACTGCATGTGTCCTCATCTGTTATGTTCCTCAGCATCTGGATATCAGAAACCCTCCACATTTGTTTCAATAACTCTGTACTTTCTTAACCATGGAAATATTTGATGTAATTGGTTATGAAAAGCTAAGCATTATTTTGAACAGCAGTACATAGAGTAGTAACTTTTCACTCATACAAAGTTCACATTTTAAGTTTACATTTACAGATATGTAGGTTAAACTGCACAAGCAAAGCTTCACTAATGACTGTCTAGTCCTTGGAAATCTGAACTCATGTTTAGCATTGCAATTTACCTCATTTGCCAAAGCAAAGGTCCCCCAATGAATTGCTACAGACTTCTTTGCTTGAACATCAATATGGATTCTTACTGCTTCTTCAGGATCCACATGCTGGTATTTCATAAACCACCTACCAAAACAAACCACCGCTTTTTTGTGTCACCTAATTCAGTGCAAGATTTCTCCTTTACTTCCATTGCAAAGAACAAAAAGAAACATGCTCACCTAATCAAAAAATTCATAAGCAGGTACACCTGGACAACATACAGAACACTCAAAATCAGGAAACTAACATATACCAACATACCCATGAAACAGCAGTTCATGTCTTGTACTCCCTTTTTGAAGCATTTTTTCTTATCTCTATTTTCAATAGTATAAGGACATATTACTGGGGCCTTAAGGCATTAAGGCTAGCAGTACACACCAAAAAGTGTGTGCTTCAGAGATAGCCCAAGGGAACAGGCAAAACAGAAGAGAGAACTTGGCAATTCTTAAAAGATACTGGATTTTTACCATGCTACTTGGATTCCTATTTTCCTTTCCCAGCCCATACATGCTTTCCTTCCAGCATTATACGAGTGCTATCGTCTAAATGTTTTCTCCAAAAGGAGAAAAGTTTGCTCTTCTGAGCAAACAGATCTTACGTATTTGATAACCAAGTTATCTTTGTCTCCAGATAAGTTGCAAAACCAGGGTAAAGACTGAAGCAAGAGAAAAATGCAGTAAATGACATACACTGGAATGGGCTGGATTAAATGATGCTGTTTCAGAAAAAAAAGCAGAGTAATTCCAGATTTTTAGTCAACATTTTTAAGGGAAGAAGGGCTGCTGATTCATCCTTGCTGTCTTTAAGTCTGAAGAAAAAACTCTCCAAAAACATCACACGTACACATACTTTTGAATAAAGTACACCTATAGTTTTAACTTCTGGGTCTATTTTTTGTCATCAGTATATAATTTCATTTACGTATTTTGCTCGAACTCTGATTTTCCTACCTTGGCTCATAAGCTCCAATGGGGATGGCTGCAAGATCGAAAGGTCCAAACCTTTTACCTATTTGTTCAAAAGCAAAACAATATCCAGTATCTCCTGCAAAGAAAAACCTATTCCAAGGTCCCAAGACAGACCAGCTGCCCCAGAGAACCTTGTTATCATCTGTCACAGTCCTTTTGCACCAATGTTGGGAAGGGGTGAAGACAAAAGTTACCGCATCATGACCAGGGACACAGTTCTCTTCCCACCAATCCAGTTCAATCACATTCTCACAACCACATCTCTGCATCCACTGCAGGAGCCCCAGAGGCACAAACCAGCGCAGCTCGCTCCCAAAGCGTTCGTTCAGGCTGGCCACAGTGTTGTAGTCCAGATGATCGTAGTGGGTGTGGCTGATCAACACCGCATCTATCTTGGGGAGCTGCGCTACTGTGCACGGAGGCCCCCGGAAGCGCTTGGGACCCAACAGCTGAATAGGGGAAGCCCTCTGGCTGAAGATTGGGTCAGTAAGAAATATAAGTTCATCCATTTCCACCATAACTGTGGCATGTCCCAGCCACGTGACTCGCATACCAGCTCCTGTCTTCCCAGCGTCTTCTGGCGTTTGAACAAAGTAAGGCTGTAACACTGGAAGTTCTTTATCGAGTTCCTGGCAAAAAAGAACACGGTATGCATGAGAGATTTCAGAATGCACTTGGCCGTGGAACAAAAACTGCATACAAGGCACAAATCAGTACAGTCAAGGCTTGTACTTTGTTTATGTTTTTATGCAGAGAACTGCAGCGCACACCAGATGCCTTTTTAATGTCCATTTTCCCAGCTACTTCCTCTTAATTTCATTTTAGGTTTTTGCAACATTTATACTTCTCTGTCGAGAAAGAGAAGAGAGTATCCCATCAGGCCAGGAGACCTGATAGAGTCTGGGGGCATTGCAATGAGAGCACTGCAAGGCACTCACAGCATCCCAGGAAGGGATTCCTCCACCTGAAAAAGAACATGCATACACACACACACACAGAGTGTTACTTAACAAATACTCAAGTTTAGCTTATGCAACTAAATGATGCATCCTCTTAAGTCCTAACACAAGTAAGTCACAGCTGAAAGAAAATGCCACGTTCCCCAGTCACACTCCACAAAAGCTCTGTTAGCCTTTATCAGGCCCTCTTTCTCTCCTCATTACATCTAGAAGCAGCACACAAAGGTTAACCTTACCTGGCTAATGTTAGCTATCACAATTCTGCTTTTCCATCCTGCCAATAATTTAATGAACATTCATAAAACACAAAATCATTTTTAACATAAACCTTAAGGTACTTAGATATGCTTCTTCTGGTGTTTTATTGAAGCCTTTAGGGTAATTAAAGTTTAATTTTTGCTGAATAAATCACTGTACTGATGTCCATGTATGTGCAGGATGCAGTCCCATGAATGACCAGAAATCAACCTAAATCCGTTCTTCTGTGTAACAAAGTTATGAAAAGGTTCCCCCATCTGCTCTCTTGTTCTAGCTTGACTAGTTATACAGTCCCTACTCGGGTATGAAAGGTCAGAGAACTGATCTGGCTGGACATCAATCCAGACGTAAAAAAACCCACAGCTCTCATTTTGCTTGGCTCAAATTTGACTCTATGTGTATCCTCAAGTTAGCACAAAGGAGGCCATGGCTGTACATTACCTACTCAAACTCACTGCCCAACCACCACTCATTCACTCATTTTGAACCAAAGTTATGCTCTTCAGAGTTATGCAGTTTGGTGGAGGTGCTTATGCAGAAGATTTATGTTTAATAAACAAAAGCTTTCCTATTAAAAAAAAAACCAACCAGCCAAAGAGTCTTCTCAGAATTCCTGACCATCTCCAGCTTGGCCATAACATGGCTAATGCTCTCCTCCCAAACACTTCTGGTCTGAACTCCTGTTGCTTTAGAAGAATTTTCATGTGCTAGGGCAGCTTCTAGACTCCTGACACTCCTCTCCCTGGTAATCACAAATGTCCCAGCACTTCTGGTTCCAAATCAAGTTCTCCCTGCCACAGTTGCTGCTCTCATTCTCTCAGCCTAGCACAGGTTAGCACTATCAGTGAGTTTATACAGAGCCGACCTTGTGCTCCTTTAAAAGTCCAGCAGATGCTGTGACAGTTTAGGACTACAGGAGTTGCCTTGCTAAACAAGTCCTGACAGCTTCAGGGAAGTTACTTTCTCCACAATATTTTATTGATTTGGAAGGCATATGTTGGGAAAAACAAAACAAGCACATCTCCATCCCCCTGCAATTCTACTGTAAATAATAAAATATTAATGAAATTGCTTTTTCTGAGAGCTAATGTATAAGACACATCCACTGAAAAAATTTCATTACTGTCTCCAGGAACAAGAAATAGATAACCTTCTATAAAGCTGAATATAAGCTTAGTGCAATACAACCCCTTAGTTCATACAAGAAAAGTAGGAGTCTTAGACTGAGATAAATGGCTGCTTCTCCAAGAAAGAAGCATCATTTTCTCATCTCTATTTCATTCCAAGTACATGGGAACAACAGAAATCTGAACCACAGAAGTGTTATACTGTGACACTTCAATTAAAAAAAAAAAAAGCATAAAACTAACATAATACTCAAAACCAGAAATTAGGACATACCAACAAATTACACATTGTTAAGTCAACAAATCTGATCATATCAAAGAAATAAAACTCAGATGGGGAACTTAATAATTAATTTTCATAATGCAATTTAGGTCAGTTAGTACATTTTTAATGGAAAATATTCTTTTTGAGTAGCTAGTTTTAGAGTTAGACTACAAATTTTCTCAGAAATAAATTTATTAACTAAACTTATTTTTGCTGACATTTGGGACAAATTCGTTTTTAAAATTAGCATCATGCAATATTAATAAACAATACTAAATGGAAGAGAAACTGGCCAATTGGCAGATGTGAACAATTAGTTAAGTGAGACTCAGACATATTTTACCAAGTTTTACCTGGGATGGAGTTAATTTTCTTCCCAGTGGCTCCTACGGTGCTATGTTTTGGATTTGTGCTGAAAACAGTGCTGACAGCAGACTGACTTTTAGCTTTGCTGAACAGTGCTTACATTGCATTACAGCCAGTTGACTGGGGGCACACAAGAAGCTGGGAGGGACACAGTTGGGACAGCTGACCTCAACTCATCAGAAAGATATCCCATACCTTATGACATTGCACTCAGCAGTAAAATCTGGGGTAGGAAGGAGGAGGTGGGGGACATTCAGAAAGAATGGCGTTTGTCTTCCCAAGTAACTGTTACGTGGGATGCAGCTCTGCTTTCCTGGGGATGGCTGAACACCTGCCTGCCCATGAGAAAATAAATTTCTTAGTTGGCTTGTGCATGCAGTTTTTGCTTTACCTATTGAACTGTCTTTAGCTCAACCCGTAAGTTATCTGATTTTTCCCCTTTCAATTCCACTGAGATGCAAGCATTGGGGGGGGTGGAAGTGAGCAGCTGACTGGGACTTGGCTGCCTAAAGCCACAACACATCTGCACTACTAATAAAGGCTTTACAGGGATGTCACCGGGATTGTCACTATCAAGTATTTCGAGTAGTTGATTTAAAGGTAGAACTAATCACTATAAAAGGCATTTGTAAAAGTTACATAGACAGGAAGATTGATAAATAGAGAGGAGCACAGTTCGAACAACTGCTACCCTGACCTATTTAAATGAAATTCTGTGAACAACAGTTCAAGACAAACCAAGAGCACAAAGGCAGTGTAACTTGTAGATCTCATACAGAGCTTGTGCTTTCCAGGTTTGTGATACACAGGCCTCTGATCCAAATCAATGATTGCTCAGAGGATGAGATCAGAAATCAGGCATGTTGAGCTATCATAGTAAATCACACCAAAATATTACTTCTCAGTGCATGGGATTTGTGTTTGGGTTTTTTTTTAGTATTTTAAAAAAGCACACCACAATCACCTTTTAAAGCAATAAGCAATACTCAGCTCATAAGATTTTGAACTAAAACGCAAGTTCTATTAACAGTATACTTCACAAGAAATACTTAAAACTCACACAACAGGATAAAGCAACATAATGAATGAAATACCTATCTTATGGAAATTTTATCCTGCTATAATGCATTTTGCTCTGTCAGACTAACCAGAAACATATTAAAACCAGAAGAATTATAATACATTTTTGAAATACGGCAATTATGTCAAATCAGCTACCAAGAGAAGCAAAATGTGCTTAATACTGTCTTTTCTTCATTACTGAAGTAATACAAAAATTCCTCCTCCTGTGTCCCTTCCCCCCTCCCCGATCTTCTTTCCCTCCTAATGCAAAGCAAGAAGAAACACATGACAGGCTTTGGTAAGACTAGCTGATTAGCTTAGGATTTTTGGCGCTTAGTGCATACTGGAATACCACAGGATTTTACAGAAATGAGAACGATCTAAACTGCCGATCCAACAACCAATAATTAAAGATCCTCCAACAGCCCTGAACAAAGTTATTAATAAAGCCTGTACTAAAAATACAAGAAGTCCATGCATTCTGGATAATGATATAGGCTCATTGTGAAGGCATGATTATAATACATATAGCTTTTCCACAGTGAAGCACAAGCCCATATCCTGAATAATGTGCTCATTTCTACATACGCAAAACACTTGGTACAGATAAACTGAACCTGACCAGCATAGCAGGGCACCACCAGGCACACTCAGTGTGGAAACTGAAGTAGGAGTCTGCTCAAAGGACATGCCATCTAGCAGTGATAAATAAAGTATAAAGGCCTTAGTTTGAATTTTCGACAAGCTCAGATGCGCTTCGCAGGCTGATTTAGGGGTGGAACAAAACTGAATGGAACAAGCATCAAAATGGCTGAGGACTCCACAAGTGCATTTCATTGATCCGTATCTAGGTTTTTCTGTTTCTGATTAACTTCACTGAACTCCTTGCAGTTTTTGCTTTATTAATTAAAAGATTTAATATGCAAACAATAAGATTAGCCCAAAATTAATCCCAACTGGGTCAGAGAGACAGCTTTTCAACTGGTGCCTTGTAGATTTCTTTGTGATCATCCTTTATTGTAGGGACGAACTGTAAATTAAAGGGGAGTGCTGCAGTTCACTCCATCAGAGTGCTGTATCTTCTGCACTCCACAGTACACCTCAGCACTGCCTTCGAGGGACTTCAGTCACTACTCAGGTTTCTGACTGGCACTGGGAAGACAAAAATAGCGTTCTACACGTAGCAAGTAGGGCAGAGGTCAAAGGCAACTGAAAATGTCCAGGTGTGAATTTCATGAAAATGTGGCCAGCACACTGTCTAGAAAGCTGTATACACTGAGGCAACTGTTGTCGCCTCAAGGAAGACACCAAATTTTAAAACGTAAATTGCTGGAAGCGATACCAAGACCAACACAAGTTTGCTGTGCTTCTAAGTCAGATTTTTTTTATTATTATTATTATTATTCAATTACAGCCAAGAATATTTGTCCTTTAAACATCCCCAAACCTCTGACCATCATGTGTTAATGTGTAACATGGCTTTCCTGTCCATAAAACTGATAGAATTCCTTCCTTCACAGGTAATTCAGGCAAGACAAAATTGAAAGCTCTTTACTAAATACTGGCTGTGAGATTTATAACTTGTGCATAACGTCTTGCATCCTTAAAAGCATTATTAACACCTGCTTGTTGACAAATGCTGTCCTTGGTTGTGCACCCTTCAGCACAGCTTTTCTGAAGTACAGTCAACATATCAGAAATACACTGAGAAGTAATTCTGTCAAAACTTAGTCATCTTCATACTTCCTGTGACCATAAACATAACCCATGGCTTTCCAGTATCCATTACTCTTCATGGAAAAGAAGCTTCTCCCATCTCCTTCTTTATACACAATACCTGACAAAAAGCATTTCACCTAGAACAAATAACTGTGTTACCCTGTAAAGTGGCACTGTACTTTAAGAATTTCAGTACACATACTTGCTCAGGTTAGTTTTAACATATGCAATTTTTTCTCCTGGTGTACTGAAACAGAAAAAACAGATTTGTAAATATTTTCATAAGTAGGTGACAGAAACAATTACATTTTCATGAAAGAGATGCAACATATGTATTAAATTGCAGTCTGGAAAAAAAAGGCAAAATTTTAAAAATTAGATATGTCATGAAGTCAGCTGTTTCATGCAAGACAAATTTAGTTAATAGTATGCTTCATTGGACAGCACCTATTAAAAAGGAATGGCTGTAGCTGGTTTATGACTGAGCTAGGGAGCCATTTTTGTTGTTTTTATAAATATAAACTTAGCTGTATAAATCAAAAGGTGTGGACCTAACAAGGAGACAATAATTAAAGAGGTAGAAAGTATAAATCCACCTTTTGAAAAGAATAAAATGATACTAAAATCAGAAAAGTAAGACTTAGAAAAGTGTCCAGAAGATTCCTAATGAGTATTAGTTAGAAACTGTCCTATTTTATTGATTAGAGCAGAGGTAAAAGCAGTCTAAACCACAAAAGGAAAACATGGAGGTATTTACCTGCTTTGAGCGTGGCACATTGCTGTTATTTTTCTCCATGAAGGACCATTTCAAAATGTTTGATAAGGTTGGTGATTTCCATGTTGGCCACGGGTTGACAAATCTCCCATCTTTGCCTCTTTTTGATTTAGTTACATCCTCTTCTAATCTGTAGTCCAGCCTGAAGCTTTTCCTGAAAGTCCTGGAAGAATCATTGCCCCCCGAACCTCGACCCGAATTCTGACGTTTCTTCACTGCTTCTTTAGGGTACTGGTTACATGTAGTTGAAGGCTGCTCTTCATCTGTGTTCTTGTCCATAATTTTTTCAGGAGAACTAAATCAAATTTTAAATTAATCAATACTTTCTTGGACTACCATCAACATTCATAAGACTGAATGTTCTCACACACATTAGAAACAAGCCTGCCTTTCTTGTTTTATGATCTACTGTACTTTTTTTTAGAATATGCTTTTAAAACAGTCACTCTTACACAAAAGACTTCAAAAACATGCTGTGGCAAGCAGACATGAGGGCTCTTTGTAGTTCAGGCTGAATTTTACTCCCTGGAATGCACAGCTTCAGATACTAACGCTATTATCTACCAACTGCAGAAGTGAGGGGGAAGGGTTCCTTAATTTACATTTTGGAAGAATAGTCATTCCTCCTGAAACTTATGACATTTAGTGCCTGATGTAACACGATCCTGCAAAGCCTGTCCAAGAGACACTGGAACTATACCATACCTTAGCATTTGCCTATATAGTGACTTAGTTTTGCAGTAAAAGCAGCAGTCTCGTGTAGCATTACTAACACTTCACTTATACCAACACACATGCAGGGAACTCAAAACACAAAAGATACTTGGTACTCTTTCCTATTTTGTCTAAAACAAAGGAAAAGTTTATTACAGTCAAGGTAAATGTAACTGTTCCAAATATAATTTTGAGACACATTTAACTGAACTGACTGGTGAAAGGCAGTCAAATCACAGCTGCAATGTTTGCTCTTAATTCCATCATGAAATATAAAAAAATGAGAAAATAACTGAGAAAAACTTATTTCTATGAAGTCATGATTCTGGTACATTTCTTAGAAAACTATGAACTCAGTAGTTGGAGTCTCTTATTCCAAACTGCACTTAAGTGTTGCAGAGTTTACAAATTTAATCTTATTATATCCAAGGTAGAAAAACCAAATATCCCTATTTTATTTTAAAATTTTCCAAAGCAATTCAATTGAAGCTCAATGCTTCAATTTCTATATTTACTTTCAACTGAAATGTTGAAAGTAAATACACTGTTCTGTCAGCTTATTTTAAAAAAAATATAGTTACCGTTTTAATGAGTGCACAACTTTCTGGCATTTTACAAACTCTACCAGATAAAAACTAGCAGATGACTAGTAATGAACAGACAGCACTATTTACAGCTTAGGTGCAGGAATAATTTTTAATAACAAATTGTGAAGTTTGTCCCGTGCATAACTCTCCACTACATGTTTTGGCCTATCTACTGTTTCACTGACTCACATACTCAGGCTTCAGCTGTGCACTCAAAAGCACTGGGCCAATGCAGCCAAGCCACTCCATGCAAACAACAGTGTCAGAGAACAGAATTAAAGCTCACAGTTTTCTTAGAAATCATATAACTCACTGTGCCCCCCCATAAGCTCATAATTACAGGGAAAATTGAATTTATTGTTCACTGCAACATTTCAGCTAAGATATTACACACATGCAAGTGTCAGCAAACTGAACCCAAATGCATTTGCTGATGATGCTCCAACTTCAAATGCAGAGTCCATTTCTGCTATTTCAGCAGCAGCTGATGACTAAACACTACGTATGGCATCAGTTGTAAAGAATATGACAACTGACAAATATTGTGAAATTTTCTTAACAAAATAACCATTATTGTGCCATACAGTAGAGATAAAATACACATCAAAATTAATTTCTAACAAAAAAGCATGAACAGCATTCAGAAGACACAGCTGATAGAATTTTTTTATACCCCTGGTCACAATCTTATTTTATGTAATTGCTTTGTACTCCAGTTTCCCTGCAGTTTTACTGAAACCATTTCACTTATGTATTTCCTATTTAGCATTAGGATACCATATCCACATCATAATTTAAATTTAACCGTTGACATTCTAGGCTTTTTTCCTCTATTCCACTAAGCATTTACTGGAATCAGCCTTCAATGAAACACTCAACTTGCTCTATATCATTTTAAGCAGACGTAAATAGTAACGCAAAGAATCGGTGCCACAAAAAGGCAGACAGAATACCCAAAAAATGGTACTGGATATTTAACTGTTACTTTAACTTAAGGGTTGGGTTTGGGTTGTTTTTTTTTTGCATTCCTCAAAGAGCATTTTCAATGCCAAGTCAGCTTATTAATTTAGGAAATCACACAGACACAGCATAAAACAGCTACTCTTTTAGAAAACATTATGAAAACAAATCACAAAAGTTTAATCAGATAGGTACTTAATTCCAGGAAATTCTTCTCTTAACATCTCAGATGTCTGATTTCTTAAATATATGTAACTACTGTAATTATTGCTCCCATAAGACATTTTATATTAGAGACTGGGGCGCCTAAAGTTTTATTTTTAAGCTTCTGTTTATCTATTCATTCATCTCTAAAATAGGTGAATTCTACTTTTGCTTAAATCTTCATATAAACCTTTGATCTTATTCTGAAAGCATAAACCTCTAGGGGAAGCAGGGATCGACTATGCTGATTAAACAAAGACAATGCCAAAGCATTTAAGGCACTGCAGGTATCTATCTGTCTGCCAACATATTTTCCACATGACGCACTTACATTACTTTCATTAGTATTCCATAAGCAACTGAAGGGATAAAAGACCTCAGTGCTCACAGAATACTTTAAACCTTTTACATGCATAAGAAAGGGACACATTTACAAACAATTAACTTGAAGTATTCCTGATGAACTGTAGATTCCTTTGAAGTATCAACCTTGCCAGATCATTTCTGTTTCATTTAAACTGATTAAATATACCCTACAATGTTCATGACATAGTTTTCTTATATAGAAGTCAAAGATGATAATTTCTTGAAAGCCAGAAATCATTAGCTTAAAATAAAACTCAACCAATTATTAGTCCAAGGAGATTCTTACACTTTTGCAAAAGAAAGCCTCTACAGATAAGGAGATTTGGCAGGTATATTTTAAATAATAGAAAATACCCAATCAGAAATCAGTTGATTTTTCTGCCAGCTTTCCTAAATTCTTCCCACCCAAAAATGATAGTTTGGCACTTGAAAAACTAATTTAAGCACTCGAATGGCAGAAAAATTATGAGCTATAGAGATATGAAAATCAAACTGGAGTAGAGTTGTATTCCCTTAGGAGGGACAGAGGGAAAGGATCACATCCCTGGTGAATATTTGTTGTTATGTAAAGTTATACAAGAAATCTTTTTATACTTTTAAACATAAAGAAAAACTACTATTTTACTTAAAATCATTAAACTGCTTTCCTGGCAAATGGAACCCATCCTTCAGGATGAGGTGACTTACCCCCAGCAGAGGGCAAGTGGATTGACACTATTTGGAAGAGGGGCTCAGGAGAGACACGAGGCAACCACCCTCTCTGTCTGTCCTTAGAGGTTCTTTGCTCTTTCAACTGAATTCAGAAGAGGAAATGGACCAAGACACACAAACTCCTAAAGAAGACCATTAGTCATGCGAAATCCACAAGGCCAGAAGGTGTTCTAGACAGAGGGGAAGAACACCACTGGCTGATGACTAAGATGAAGTCTAACATGAATCAAAATGCAGAGCTCACATAACTGGTTTTCCAACATCAAATACTAAGGCACCCCTAGTAATCCACAAAGGAGGAGAGAAGTTGTAGATCTGGCAAGACATGGCATGGAAAACCCATGTCTTAACATCCCACTAAACTGGCTTACACCTGTAAACAGGACACAGCCCTTAGGACAACAGGTTTTGGGCAAATGGTTTATTTTAGCATTGCTTACATAACTGAAAATTAGGAGATAAATATTTTGGCTTTGAGCCTTCTGTTTATTTAGGAAAATAACAAAAATTTAACTAAACATTTTAATACTCTCTGTTCCAAAAGAAGGCTTGAAAAAAGATACAATACCATTACAAGAAGCACTCTGCCATTATAATTTTTCTTTTTAAATGATCTTTTAAACATACCAGAACTTTAAGCCAAATTACTTGAACATAGGCATAAAATCTATTGTCTTCACCTTTTCCACCCAGTCTCCTCTAACATCTGCTGCTCCATAAATGAAATGGATGTAGTTCCCCCTACTAATCATAGAGCCATGCTACTAATCATACATGCTACTAAGCATCAAGTCTGCCAAAACAGACTTATCCTTCTTTGCTACACAGAAATGTGGTCCCTATTTAACAGATCCGTAGGCCTGAAAGTTTAAGAGTTACTAAGAAGCTATGGTTTACTGGAACACAACAACTTGCCCAGAACTTTACGATTGCCCAGTAAACATTTCATAGCTTCCCAAATACCTTTAATTTCTCTGCTTTTTTTGAAGTAAAGGGTTTGGTTCATTTTTAATCACTGTCTCTGTGTGTAAACTACATTCAGAACTAGGCTGCACTAACGACCGCCTAGAAGGGACAGCACACAATTCCCAGCAAACTCACACCACTGTAACCTTATCAAAACAAGACTCTGAGCTTTCTCCATATACAGCTACAAAAATCTGAAGTTTTCTTTCATTATACATATTTTTAATGACTGCAAAAACCATGCATTCTGGCTTGAAATAAAACAAAAAAGTTGTTTTAGTTAGAAGGAAAGGTATTTGCAAACGCTAGGGAGCATGTAAGTAATTGGCTCCCACAAGCTTTACTATCAAATGACTGCCAGCTAAGTTTTGGCTCTGCTTTTATTTTTCCTTCAGGTCTGAAATTGGCTGCTTTAATTAATGAACAGTTTGAGACTAGAAAATTCTGAATGCATTTAAACTTTTATTGTGCAGTACTTCAAGCTGTTCCATCTTACCATTGTAGACTTACCAGAGCAAGAACCTGAGCCTTCTGTGAGCTGTATACTGCTATACATCTTGAAGTTTTCTTTCACTATACATATTTTTTATCACTGCACAGCAGTTGCACCAGCAATTATTCCAGATGCTCTTGGTATTAGGATTTCACACAAAGATCTCTCAAGCTTGCATTAGCTGATCTGTGAATACTTCTATTATTTGAACTACATCAAAAATCCCTAGCAACAACAAGTGTTGCCAAAATTTTCATTCAACAGATCTGTAGGTATCCTGATTCTACACTGTCCTTGTGTACTATTCAAGAAAGATTAATAACAGAGTTGATAACAGAAAAAGGAATAGCTCTCTCCATAAACAGCCTCATAAAATCAGAATAAATCCTTTATCATTCTTATCTAGCTTTGAGAATCAACAGTAAAACAAAGCAAAGTTTTATTTAGACATCATGGAGAAAAATAAAATTAGTTACAAATAAAAAAAAAGGTGAAGAATCTACCCATGGTCATCTCTGGTTAGGCTTATTCTTAAACACCTGTATTACTTAAGCAGCCACTACCATGAGCCAATCCATTTCTGCCCTCACTACTCCCCCAGGCTTGCCAAAACAAACACTTTTGTCCACATGGTGAACTTGTTTAATAAACTGGCTGATAGTCACTTCCTGCCTTACCATCCCTAGAGCAACCCTTAATTTTCACTTGCATCACTGTGCAACCATGCAATTGTTTATACCAAAAAACTGGTCAGGACAGGGAAGGGTGAGAACAGAAATATACTGTTGTAAACAAAAACTACTTATGCCAGCACTGGCTTAAAAAAAAAAACTAATTAAATACCCTCAATTTAGAACTCACCATGTAGCTCAGTTACACATACCACCAAGTTAGGCTCAACAATTCCTCCTACCCTTTCATTTTCAATCTATTCCCTTCCAAGGTTTCATTCACACTTAGTACTGATGACGCTGAAACTCTCTATTTACCTCTTCAGACAGTAATGTTTCATAACCAAGCACATTCAATAGCTACCTACCACCCACAAGGCAGCCCACTCCCGTTACTACACATTCCACCTCTGTTTTGCTGGTATTCATTAGGGGAACTAAACCAACAGAAAGTTATTCATGCCTATCAGCTACACCTTTACATGCCTCTGGATACAAATGCAAATAGGGTTTAGAGTCAAGCCCATCAGTACTCCCTGGAGCCAATTACTTCTCAACGCTGGGTAAAATCTAACCAGCTATGGGCATTGTATCAACTGAATTAAGATGCCTCTTCCTGGACATGGGATAATACATAACTATTTTCCCTTTGTTCCCAGGTGCCCCAGCTGATTCTCCCTGTCCAATATGAGCATTCTCCTGTCCCCAAACATGTCTATGATCTGTAGATAATATGACAGAAGTTTTTTGTTATATGTATATTCTGTTTAGGTTGTGATCCGTGATATGACAGTAGCTGTCCATAGGGGACATGCAGTAGAACAGAGATGACAGAACCAGGAGCAAATTTCTTTAGCAACACATGCCTTTGAAATAAATTATTTTCCTCTCTACCCTCATCTTTTATTGCAGTCTTGAATAAAAGAACACAAAAGTTGGCATGTGGCCATCACATTCAAAAGAGCAGCCCAGACTATCATTATGATTAAGCACAAGAGCTGTGTAATTCTGTGCTATTGCTGAAGCAGTCACCAAAGGGAAGCTGGAGTCAAATTTCCCTATACCAGAAAGGAAATTGCCTTCCTTTGCTCTCCCTAAACAACTAATTTCATATGACTACTTAATTTATAGGGAAGAATGCTGAAAGAACAAGAGCTGGAATCAAAGTTTTCTTACCTGCTCTGCAGGACTGAGGCTGACACATAGAGAAGCAAAGCTTGTGCCTTACAGCTGTGTTATGGTACACAAGACAATACCCAAGTCACAAATCAAATGCAGAAAATTTTTAAATCAACAGAAAAATAAGTGCAGATAGCATATGCACACAGCTGCACAGGTAAGTCATGGATTCCAACAGCAACTACAATCTCCCTGGATGGCCCTTCACACTTAGACAGAATTTCAATAAGCTTTTCCAAAAGAGCAAACACTAAACTTGCACCAACCCAGCTACAGGATCCAGAGCCCAGCTTTGGCATTCTGGCACCAGCTGCACTTGTGTAACTATTTATGCAAACGAGTAGTTCGTTAGTTTCAGTTGGTTACTGATGTGACTCCAGTTAATGACAGAGGCACACCTTGCCAGGATGGGGTTTACTGTCAGAAAAAACTGCCAAACTTTGAAGTTGAACATTTAAAAACACACTCTAGCCACTCCTGTGTGTTAACAGACTCTACATCTTGGAGTTTGTGTTTTAAGTTACTATGTCATCGAAGATGTTAGCACATGTTTTTCTTAACTAAAATAAAGTTTTAAAATATTACGAGCTCACACTCCATCCTAAGGGTAAAGGTTTTCCATCTAACATCTTAATGTCAATTAGGAATGACTAAACTCAAATACTATTACACGTAATGAAACTAAGGCTCCACTTGAACAAGATATGGGAGAAAACTGATTTCCTTTGTAGCATGTGGTTGGAGAGGCAATATAAGAACTGTTTCCATAAAAATGCACAGAAATCATGTTAAAACTTTGATGCATAAGATCCACATGGCAAAGTAGGATCTAAAGCTCATTTATCATCAACTCTGGCACTTTTACGTGTGCAATTGCTATCTCCACCTCATTTACTAAGCCTTTTAGGTTTCTTTTTCCTTGTCTCCCTGCGCCAGAAAGGAACAAACACCTATGCAAACTTCCTCTAGACTCACATCAAGAATAATCCTTTAAAACCCTATAAAACCTCAATTGTCCAGGAAGTGCAGCAACACACAAGAACTCGATTTTATTTTTAAGTTAATAGACAGTCATAAAATTTTGTTTATATTCATATTTAAAGGCTTGTCTACTTGTTTCCCTCTTTTCAGTTCAAAGTCCAAGCACATAGGGTCCAATGTAATTTCTCTGCAACATGAAAATACTTCCCTAAGTTCTTTCTGGTTCTACTTAATTTTCAATATAAAATCAACTTTTGCTTGTCCTAACAACATTCTCTCTCTCCCTCTGTTTACATATGTACATGCACCCCATACATATATGGATTTTACAGAACTATTTATAACATTTGAATTCAAATTTACTGAAATCCAAGCAAATAACTTCAAGATCAGCTGAGATAAGGAAGTGGTAAGTTTTTCTTTGTTGAAATATATGTTTTTCTTGAATGCACCTGTTCAAAGGCCACCTTTCACATGACTTAAGCCAAAAGCTCACCAGCCTTTCCAAATAATAAAAATTTTGAATATCCAAACTTCATAGTGGAAAGCCAGAAAACACATCCAGTACAGCACCCTTATAGTTCTTTACCAAAACACACCCATTTAAGAAGAAATTCCAAGGGACAGTACACCAGACACAGCAAAACATCAATACTCAAGGAAACTGGAAACATCATGATACGAAAATGTTTTTCCTATATATAAAGGGCCTTTGATTCCATCCCGACAACTCTAGATTCTGAGGTCTTCATGTACTCTAAACAAAATGCAAAGTGCTTTGGTTGTTAGTCAACAACAGAAGTGTTAATACTAGAAGTTGTGTGGTTTGGGTTTTTCTTCTTATGGAAGAGTCAAGGCATACTTCCAACACAAACATGAGCCATCTACTAATTTTCAAGGCACCATCCTAAATACGTAGGTGTTTTAAGGAGACAAAGTACTTCGTGTAAACACACAAACACCTTGCTATTGCCACACTCTTATTATCAGAAACAGTTGAACCTCACTGAAACCTTCCCTCAAAAACCAGTCCACAGCATGAGAAAAATATTTCCTAATATTTTAAGCAATAAAACCCGTTATCCTATCATAAGCCTTACTCCCCAGGCAGAAGCACTACCAGCTTCAACCACAGTAACAGGCCTTACAGAAGACGTAACTCTTGACATAAATTCTTTAACAGCCAATTTTTCACACACACGTCTTATCAAACTTTGTTTTTCACAGTAGGGGCATGATGGCAGCAGTGTTTGCACAGTGTTACTTGGCAATGCCCAGTTCTCTTTCCTGAACAGCTTTGCCAGGTTTATCTGCTTGGGCACAGTCGTAGCTATTCAAACTCGAATGATCCCTTCCTTGTGCAGCTGCTAAACACCAAGATGTTACGTGCAAAGAGAGAAAAACATAACGTTTTTCGTAGTCCTTTTTAGAATATTCAAACTAAGTGCAACATTTAGTTTACAGAAAAATCCTTTTTACTCAAAGTGATTTTCCATGGTCCTGGCTCTGAATGTATCAGAAGTAGGACTCACATTGCAACCTATAAAGCTAAAGCAATAGACTGAAAAAAAATTAAAGTGAGATTTAAAGCAAGGAAAGGAGTCATAGATGTGACAAAAAGCAAAACTAATTTCACTGCAGGTGTTACTTATAAAGACACTAATTAATATGGCAGTATTTCTGTTTTTCTCATCATAGACAATAATTGCTTTCCTTTTTGCTGAAAAGAACATAAAATTCTGAATGAAGAATTAATAGTTTCGGTTCAATCTTGAGCTTATAAAGGCTGAGAAGATAGTATATTTCTCCTGGTTATTCCTCAAATCTACTTAGTTAATGCAACTGAATAAAAAGATAGTAATGGATTGCTTCCTCCTAAAAAGGCTGCACATCTCTTTTGATTTGAGATCAAGCTGAAGCTTAATAACTTTTATATTTGAACAGTTTCACTGTCATCCCTTACTTCCTCCTCTCCTTTCCATCATAACTGAATTAAACAGGGCTTTCCAACCTCCACATATTAAAAATTCCTATTACTTTTTATAACAGACATTTCAATTTCAGATAATTTTGGGTATTTTGAAAGCAACTGTTGCAATAATTCTTGAATTAATAAGAAAAAAAAAATCTTATTCTTGTCTTCCTCAAAATCTTATCTACAATAAATCAAGCTTCCTACTTTCTCAACTGATACAGCTGCTACTATGAATAAAAAAACCTCTTTTCAAGGTTTTTTTGCCAAAAAACTTAAGTGATTTTCCGGTCACTATCTTTAATTTTGATGCCACGTTAGTCGGTGCAGTTTGAAAATTAAAGAAAAAATACTTAAGTACAAATAGTACTTTCCTTTAAAACCAAAAACTTGCTTCATAATCGCCATTTAGCAAATGGAAGAAATCCTAATCGTCACTAGAAAAACCATTTCTGCATAAGTTCATGAATTTAACTGCATGCAGTCAACACTTTCCCTAAATCCTTGCTAGGGATAATTGACGATCATTGAGATTATTTGACTGCACTAATTACATTAAATGACTTCCTTAATATCTTCCACTTCGCACTATACAATGCGAACATCCCCCCAACTGCAATAAACATCTGGTCGTGCCTCCTCTTCAAAGGAAAACACTCTCTAAGCCGCCGATACTATAAAGCAGATTTTTTTGTAAGCGATTATATAACTTGTTTCTCTCCGAGCGCTGCTGCAGCATGTTTTACTGTCAATTGCTGGGAACGAAAGCCTTGCGCTGGGAGGCCGGGGGGCGAATGCAGGACTTTTTCTTCCAGGGTTTCTTTCACCGGTGCGAAAGGATCCCCCCGGTCCCAGCTGGTTTTGGAGCTGGCGCCCGTCGGGGTCTGTCCCCAGGCAGGGCGGCGGGCAGGGAGCGGGGCAGGGGCACACGCCGAGCTCCGTGGGCAGCCGGGCTGCGCCGCTCCTGCCCGNCCCGGCCGTGAGCCGGGATCGCCAGCCCCACACGCCTCGCCCGCCCACCCGCGAACTTTTCCGAGCGGGCGCCCGCGCCCGCTCCACCCCGCTCCCACCGCCTCCCGCAGTAGCTCAGCCCGGTCTCCCCCACACTCACCGGCGGGGCTCCGGTACCGTGTGTGTGTGGCGAGCCCCGCTGGCGCTCTCGGAGCAGGTGCTCCGCTAGCCCGGCCGCCAGCCGGGCTCTGACGGCGGCAGCTCGGGCAGCGCCTCCCCTCCGGACGGGCACGGGGCGGGAGCCGGCGCTCTGCTCGGTCCGGTTCCCCCCTGCCCACAGGAAGGCTCGGGGTCAGAGACCCCCAGCCCCGGAGCGCTGCTGCCGCTGGAGGGCCGCTCCCCTCCCGGGCTGCTGCTGCTGTCCCTGAAGACTCTCGTCCCCCTTCTCCTCCTCCTCCATGGTGCCGCTCCACCCCTTCCACGGCGGCGGCTCTGCAGGTCTCCGGTAGGAGCTGCTGAACGACTGCGGATTTCCACCTGACCAGCCTGCCGCCGAGGGCAGCGCGGCGAGCTGCAGGGAGCAGCTCCACAGCGCCCGGCGCCCCACCATGGCCAGCAGGGGTTCCGCGGCGCCCGGCGCCTCACCGTGGCGGGCAGAGGGCACCGCAAAGCCCGGCGCCTCACCGTGGAGCGACGCCGTTAACAAGATGGCGGCGGAGAGCCGGGGCGTCCCTGAACCACGGCGGGACAGTGTCAGGGCTGCCGGCACGTTCCGCCCCTGGAAGCGGGGCTGCTCGTCGGCTCCGGGGAAAGGGAAGCACTGGGTTGTGCTCCTGGCCGGCTCCGATGGGAGGGAAACGCTGCCCGCAGTCTCCTTTGGGAGCACGAGCGTGCTCCGGTGAAAAGTTTCCTGGGCTCGGTTTTCTGAGCAGCCCGGGGTAGTGCCGCCATCCCCGGGGGTGCCGGCACCCAGGGGAGGTGCGGTGTCCGGGCGAGGCCGCCCTCCGCAGTACAGCCCGCCTCGCAGGCACCTGTATCCCCACGGCCTTGGGAAGGTAAAACTCGTGTCCGAGTCACTTCACGTACTGGGTTACAACCATCCCCTGCTCACGTCTGTCAGAAGTTTGCAGGCAGCTCAAAACGATGGGCTGAGAAGTGAGGCATTTTGAGGCACCCAACCCAGAGGAATTGGGTTCTCAGAAATAAATGTGTATTTTTAAAGTATTTCCTTACCTCCTTAGGGACAATGGAAAGCAAAGAACAAAGCTATGCGTGATACGAAAACCACCCTGTATTACCCAGCAGCCATAAGAAATCTAAGACTGTCTGGAGCTCTGATAACATGTTTATGTACATTTTATCTTGAAACTTGGGTGTGGTTCATCGGTGAAGAAATCCTACCTATCTTCAAGGCCAAAGTTCTCAAGGCACGTCTTGGGAAACTAGAAATACGGGCCTTACTCTTTTGTTATCTGTCATTCTCTTAGTTTCCTTAAGGTAAAGGAATGATAAAACTATCAAGCTGTCTTGTTCTGTATGAGTTATCTGTTTTCTATGTTCTGTACATACTGATACAGATATGTATTGGTTGCTTATGGTCAGGCAGATTTGCTGACCTTTGCCAGTTGAAATTCCTAATTTATTTTTTACTTCTGGCCCTTCTCGCCTGACATTTCCTGATAATTTCATCTACCACTATGTCTAGTGCTAAGCTGGCCTTGTGGTAGCAATGACTTTTACTCATAATTATTAAACACAGATCTATATTGATTGAAGTTATTTCTACTGTTACTATATGGAGTCTAAGATCTACTAAATGAGTTAGATGATGAAGCTATTCTAATCAATGACCATTAACAGTAATAATTAGTGCCTATATATAGAAACCTGTGTAAGCCACTAGGTAAGTGCTTCCAGGCTGGTAGTAGCTGATAGCCAACAGTAGCAGATTTGGGGTGCTCATCCTACACTTCAATTGAGTATCTCCTAGTAGGCAGCCCTGGCTCCACATGTGGTGTGGAAGTAGTTTGTGTATCCCCAGTGCTGCAAAAGCCGAAGCTTGGGAGGCTCTGCTTTAGTAAATGCATTTTGTCTGTGCTACAAATAGAGATGTCAACGGTTGGAGGCTGTAAGTAAAGACACCTGGTATCTGAGCAGCATGCAGCTTTCAATTTGAAAGGAAACATGACTGGTGAAGAATGATATGGTTGTTCAATTTCTGACACTGCTAGAAGTGTGTATCAGTGTATTACCAACTGTGCCACACCAGCATGCACAGCATGAGAAAACTCCACTCCAGAGGTGCTATTCAACAGAACCAGGATTTTAAACTAGTTTCCTATTTTCAATATTCCCAGGAGCCAACTGAGATCTCACACTAGTCCTGCTTCTTTGGTGGGTTTGGTTTTTCGATGTCTTATGCGCACAAACACATCTAAACTGAGGAAAAGTCCCAAGGGAATATCTGTGCTCAAGTAGTTGTGTAAACCCAGAACAGGGATCTCTCTGACTCTTTAGTACTCCCCAGACATGCTAATGTGCTTAGAGGACTGATGTTAGGATCCTGCAGGAGTTGGAAGCCAGAAGTTATTAACAGATGGGAAGGTTCCAGCCATCTGTGCATGAGGTAAGAGTTTTTGCTTGGCATCTAGTCTTAAGAAAGGAAGATTTAATAATTTTATTTCCATCAGTGGCATACAGTCCTGATCAGTCAGACACTTTTACTACTCAGACTGACCCTATATATTGTCCTCTATATATGAAAGTAAAAAAGTTATGGGAGTTTCTTTGTACTGCAGAGAGGCACAAATACTGAGGAATAGCAAAGTGGGGTTATTTAGGAGTCAGTGCATTTTTTTTTCCTCACAGTGAAATTTAATGGCTGAAACAGAATAATTTTTAATAGAAATTTTTGGGGTATACCATTTCATTAACTACTTGGAAGGATAAGTTCCTTAAACCAGCTTAATTTGCTTAATGCAAAAATCTGTATCTTAATTAGAATCACATGGTTAGTGTTTCATGAATTGTATCTGCAGTGGTGTCTTTCCCTTGGAGATAGTACATTAATCATGGGCAGGACAGCTTGACTAACTTGATTATAAAATTTCTCTTGATGAAAGGTTTAACCTTCTCCACAACTGAAGTTTATCAGTATTTTGTTTAGATCTGTCAAGTGTAGTGTTCATGTCTTTTTCACGAAGTCTAATTTAGTTGGTTGACATAAGCTGTGTCAGAGCAAGATACTATTGTCTTGGCCAGTAACTGAAGCACAATGTAAAGCAAGAAAAAAATAGAAATTCTTATAGTTAAATTTTTATAGCTTTATAACTGAACTGTCTCAACTTAATTGAAAATCCTCCTAGATGACAAAGTAAAAATGTTGTACCATCTCTCACTCCATCCTAGAATATCAAGCCATAGTCCAAAGTCCCTTTTGGCTGAGGTTGGCTATATACTAGGCAATGTTTATTGTTATAGTGCAGATGCAGTTTATTGCAGAAAAAAACCTACACTAGCTGGAACAGTTTGTGCTGGATATCTGAGTGAAATAAACTATCCTGGCAAAAAAAAAATTTCATCACTCTAATATTGGCAATACTGGAATTTTTACTAGCATAGAAATTTAGCACCAAAAGAAATTTTGCTCGGCTAGTAAAAGCCTCTCAGGCAAAACTGGCCCATATTGGGACATAACCAGAAAGCCTAACCTTGCCCTTCTAATTACAGTGTGCTGAAGTAACCACCCTTATAGTATCCACCCTCTTTAGGAGAGAACTTGCAACCTGTTGCAACCAGAGTTTCAAATCATGTAGGATATTAAGTTACTCAGTGAAAGAGGGTTACACAACCAGCTCATACATATATATATACATACATACATACATACATACACACACACATACAGGTACAAAATGCTTCACCATAATGTTTAATCAAAACATTAAATTGACATAAGTACAAAATTTATATATAATAAATATATAATAATTAAATTACTGTAAATATTATGTTTACCTTTACAAATCACAATCTCTTACATGATAAAGAATTTGACAATTTTGGGGACTATAGAGAAGGAACTTATGAGGTACAGTTAATGCTCAAAAGCACATTTTGTTTTGTTTTATGTGAAATACTTTCTGATGCCTTGCTAGCGTATTTTAACTTCTGCTTAGGGAACAAAACTGGGAAAGATAACAAACTGGAACTATTACAGATGTATTTTCATACAGATAAACCTTCCTAGCCCTGAAGAGCAGGTGGCTGTATCAGAATTGCTGTTGAAGGTCTTACCAGGCACATGTTAATCCCTAAAGATGCTTGGGCACTATGTGGGAGAATGCTATTCAGCAAAACTCAGGTAGCAACCTTGCTTGTGATTTAATGCTTAATAAAGTGCAGTAATATCCACCATATGTTGTCGTTTACTGGAACACATCTAGCCTTAGACAACACCTGATTTTGAGATTTAACCTTGTATCTCGGAGCAAATGAAAGTTTTTAGGTTTGTTTCCAAAACTGGTAAAGCTTGGCAGTGTCATTGTGAACAAGCACTACTGTGAGATGATGCTGTTATGGCCAGTGCCTGATAATGTATTGTTATTGCACAGCACTTTGCAAAATTGCTATCATTAAAATTGACTTAGGAAGTTGAATCACAGTGTTTAAAAGGCTGCATCAGATCCAGATTCCTTTGTGAGTGGCACTGTTCAGAAAGAAAAATCCTTGCCTTTTTGCAATTGAATTTGTAATTGAGCGCAAGGTGTAGGGTAACATGTTTAGTAAACAGGAAAACATTCTGGATTTACAAAGGAGAAAACAACAAGAATATGTAGGAGAGCTCCTAACACAGGTTGATATGAATGTCTTGATTTTCAGTTGAGAACTAGAAATTATAGAACATTGTGCTGTTTTGATTGCAGGCAAGATGATGACAAACTGTTTCTTTGTGTCTAAATGCATTCCGGAAAAGCGTACCTCTATCATTTTAGACTGATACTAAAATGGATTGAGTGTGTGAACTATCTTTTGTTTAAGGGAGTGTTTCTCATGCGTAGTGCCATGGCTTGAATGTGAATGTTGGCAATTGTGAAGGTCTTAACTATACCCTGTTATTTTAATTTTTTATATGACCAGGTCACTGTCTGAATATGTAATGATTCTTAATCTGATGCCATTTATATGTGTGGCTTCATTTTTTTTTTGAGGCTCTAAGAAGTATTTGGCTCTATCTCTGTGCTTTTATTCACCACAGAGCACATAGGTTACTCTGAGACAGATACACATCATCTGACAACCCTGGCACTGGGTCTCAATAGGTCTTTAAGATGGTCTGGCTGCCTTCATGGCAGTGAATGTTGCCCTTCGGCAGAGTCTCCTTGCATGTAGGGGGAAAATTCATCCTGTCAAGACATGGCTTCCTTGTATGTTTGGCATACAGTTGGCATGAAAAATGAGAGGGCTACTGGCACTGGCAGCACTACAAAGTCCTCTGAGACAAACAAGATGCAAACGTGTGGGAAGGAGGCATGGTATGAGAGTATGGAAGAATGTACTCTTAGGGACTTTATGGTGGACATGCTGGGGCTGTCCCAGTCTCTGTACATCTGCAGGTGTATCTAGACTGCCTCAAGGGGATGCTCATATGGTGCACAGGCCTGAGTTCTCACCAGCAGTGTCCCAAATAGGTTGATCTCCAGATGCTTTTGGAGGTGCGCCAATACAGTGATGAGCTGATCGTGGAAGTGACAGGTCAGTTCAACCATTTATTCTATATGCTTTACAGGAGCTGTTTGTAAAGCTGCAGGGAGTTAAAACTGTCTCTCCCTTCTCATGTTTGCACATAACACCTCCAAAATCCAGCAGACAGTGTTGGAGGTTCATAGATGTTTATCTCCTACTAAAAAGTGGCATACCTGTTTGGAGATCCTAGGATTGGAACAACTTGTTTGAATTCATTGTCTGTCTCATTTTTGATTCTTAAGTTGGTATAATACCACTGACAACAATGTAGGATAAAACCTGTGATGGTCATGGAAGAACTGGGGCCACCGTTTACTCGTATACTTTCAGAGCACATGTGGAAAGGCAAAGCCACATAGAAACCTAAAATCATATAGAAAGAATGAAATTAAACAAGCTTGGTGTCCTCTTCATGTCTATTTACTGCTCTCTAGTCTCACCCTCTCAGTGCAATAATCCAAGCCCAGTTCTTCCCATGCCTTCCATGACATCTGTTTTGGCAAGAGACAGCGAGTGCTGTGGTTAGTCCAGTTAGTCACATGGGCAAGCAGACTGGCCAGCCAGTGCAGCTGCCCACTGCCAACTGGCTTGTGCTCAGATAATACCTGCTGCTGTGTTCTGCCTACTTTTCCCATACTCATGGAACTAATTTGAGTCTCCTTCCTATATCCAGATACTAGTGTTAAAGAAAATTATAGGAACTTAATTACTTTGGGCTACATTAGGCTTACTTCAGGCGTATACTATTACCCCTACTCTTCCTATTATGTAAGTAAGGATTTATAATATTTAAACAATAGTAAGGAACTAGTACTATTAACATGCTCCAGGGCCTTGGTCCCTTGACTGACCAGAACAGACGCCTTTGGAGCACCATTTATATCCCACCAAACACAGATTTCTGATGTTTACTTTCTATGAAAACCAAGCTGCAGGAAAAAAGATAAATGCACACCAGGTTTTTTCACAGTGTGAACTGGGATGCAGCTAAGGTGTCCACCTTTACTAAGAAAGCTGGGAATGCTCAAAGATTTCCCATTCCACCTAATCCATCCATCCATCCTAATCTTTCTTTCCTTCTTTCATGTATCATTGAAATTGGCCAATAATTTGAGAGAAAGGCACAGAGCATGATTTCACAAGAAAAAGGGCTAAAATCAGATAATGATGATGGTATTGTAACTGAGACATTATGGATAATTTCAAATAAATTAGGGTTTATATTACAATAAAAAAGACATTGTGGAAAGGGAAAACAAGAAAAAATAATTACTTCTTAAGTCATATAAAGTTACTGTAGGGAAATAACCATAAATAAAGGAGAAATTGTATAACAATGAGGTAAGTCAGAGCTTCCTTGTGATCACTTGTAGATATTCAGAATTTATGACCATCATTTTCCTTGTCTGCATAAAACATTTTTTTTTTTACTTTATCATACAAGCATCATACAAATACAGGACTAGAAGGGGTTTCAATAAATCCCATTGTCCAAACCACTACATTCACTGAGGGTCTTTCATAATTGGAGTATTGTTGTAACTGTCAGCATCCCATGCAGGCAGCATCCCATGCAGGCATGCCCTGTGCCACATGGAGCTGCTTTCAGCTGCCAAGCGGCTGCTCTGGCACTAATGAAACTGCTGGGTTCCCAGGCTGACCTCTGTACCCTGCTACTGCCCTCCTGAAATGTGTCTGAAACCTCTTCTTCATCCACAGCTCCCAGGAGGGAGAGAGAAAGCAAATTCACTTTGATTGTAACAGCTGGCACTGAATAGAGGAGAGAGTTATAAATAAATGGAAATAAGAATGAAGGCATGTGACTGAAGCCATGACAGTCACTTTTTGGTATGGCAACAGATAAACAGTGCTCTGAGTGACAAAATGTCAGTCTGAATGTGCAGACACTATGATGATGTCAAAAGAGTCTCATTCGAATTGGGATTCAGGAGGATCCTCTATTTAAATTCTGTCTGAACTACTGACAGGCTGCATGACCTTTTACAATATACTGAGCTCCATGGGTCAAACTGGTCTTTGCTGCAACTAAATTGACTACAATGGAATTATTCTGTGACTGAACTTGATTTCTCAGACATCAGTCAACACAGCTGGTTCACTGAATAAATGAAAGAAAGCAATCATAGATGTCACTGGAAAACAGATGCATCTGAACTGAGTCTTTTAGTTTTGTAAAAACTAGAGCAGAAGTGCAAAACTTACTTAAAATGCATAAGTAATTGCTGATAGTGGGTTATTGACAATGTAAACTCTCTGAAGGTAACAAAGGTGTAAAAGTGCCATTGTTTTTTTTAAAGGGACTGTAAATGTCACATATGTTATTTAAAACTTGGAAAATGATGGATGGTTCTTTAAGTATTCTGGTATAGATTGCTTTTTCTTTAAAAAATTAATAATGACAAATGACTCAGGTATTTATGCTGAGTCATTTGCATTACAATGCTGCACACTGGTAAGCTTTTCCATAGAAAATGCTTTTAGAGTTAGATAAAATAATAGTATTATTTAATAAAAGATAAGTGTCATGAGCAAACATTATTTTTAATTTATTAGACAATAAAAGGTAAGTGTCATGGGCAGAATGGGAGCTTCATACAAAGTTTACTGGGGAGACCCCCCCCTGTCCCATTGAGTCATATGCTGCAGAAAGGACCCTCTTGCTTTCTAAATTCCCTCTCAGAAAGGAGTCTGGGTGGAGCTGGATCCAGTCCTAGTCCCAGACTTTCAATGGTTTATGTCTAAAGTATTATATAGGTGTAATTGAGCCTTTATACAGCTCTGTCCCACAGGATTAAGGATGGCAAACCAAATATTTTTCTATGAAGAAAGTAGATAAGAATTTAAATTGATTATGATGATGAAAAGAGTAAAAGACCTTAATCAGTATTATTTACTACACAGTATAGGTAGCTGTAACTACCAGTATAGTGCACTATGTATTGAAGCAATATCGAAACAATTATATTAAAGCTAGAAAATAATTATGGAAATTGATGTTACTCACTCATACAATGCCTGTGGGCAAATCTCTTGCTCAGCCTCGAGGATTAACCTTGAGGGGTGTCCTCACCCAAGGGAGGAATCTCCACACACACTCCAAGAAGGGGTATGTTAGAAAACTACCATTAAAAAGTGGGACTGAGCTTTCATAGTACGAAATGATTGAATATCAGTCAAATGTCTCCAGGCTCAACAACTTTACATACATTTATCAGTACTATCACTTGTTGGCTCCTTTATCAGGAACTTTGCCACATCCTCACAGGTGCCAGTTTCTGCCGGGAAACATTGTTCTTCCTCTGAATGTTAAATTTTGGGATTGATAAATCAGGCTGGTCGCAGCGTTTTTCACTACCAGTGTGACTCACATGAAGTGTGAACCTCCTGAAGTTCAGTGAGGCCAAATGCAGGGTCCTGCACATGGGTCAGGGAAATCCCAAGCAAAATACAGGCTGGGCAGGGAATAGATCAAGAGCTGCCCGGGGGGGAAGGACTTGGAGGTGTTCATAAATGACAAGCACAACATGACCTGGCAGTGTGCGCTCCCAGCCCAGAAAGGCAAACGTAACTCGTCGAAAGCAGCGTGGCCAGCAGGTCAAAGGAGGCGATTCTGCCCCCCCCTCCACTTTGGTGAGACTGCACCCGGAGTACTGCATCCAGATCCGGGGTCCCCAACATAAGAAGGATGTGGACCTCTTAGAGTCAGTCCAGAGAAGGTGAGCAGAGGGTTGGAGCACCTCTCCTATGAAGACAGACTGAGGGAGTTGGAGCTTTTCAGCCTGGAAAAGAGAAGACTTCAGGGCACCTTCCAGTACCTAGAGGGGACCTACAGGAAAGCTGGAGAGAGATTTTTTCTCAAGGGCATGCAGTGATAGGACATGAGAATGGCTTCAAACTGAAAGACAATAGGTTTAAATTAGGTATTCTGAAGAAATTCTTTACTTCAGGGGTGCTGAGGCACTGGAACAGTTTGCCGAGGGAAGTTGTGGATGCCCATCCCTGGAAGTGTTCAAAGCCAGATTGGATGGACTTTTGAGCAACCTGGACTAGTGGAAGGTGTCCCTGCCTATGGAAGTGGGGATGGAACTAGATGATCTTTAAGGTCCCTTCCAACCCAGGCTATTCTATGATGCTGTGAAATGAATCGGATCAGGAATGTGTTTTCAAGCCTAGCTGAAAGGCTTCTGTGTCTGTGTAGCTGTGTCACTAGGTGTGCTGGTTTTGGCTGGAATAGGGTAATTTTCTTTGTAGTAGCTGATCTGGGCTAAATTCTGGATTTGTGCTGGAAACATTGTTGCTAATTCAGGGATATTTTTGATTTTGCTAAGCAGTGCTTACATAAAGTCAAGGCCTTTTCTGCTTCTCACCCCACCCCACCAGCAAATGGGCTGGGGGTGCACAAGGAATTCGAAAGGGGACACAACCAGGACAGTTGACCCCAACTGACCAAAGGGATATTTCGTACCACACGGCATCATGCTCAGTACATGAAGCTGGGGAGAAAGAAGGAAGGAGGGGTTTAACCAGTAGAAAAAAAATACTTGGCATAATTTAAGAAAACTTGGAGAGGTGACACTGGTACACTTTTTCATTTTTTCATGCAAATTTAATAATGAGGACAATGGAGGTGCTTCTTTAGACGTGATTAAAAAAGAGATCTGAAAGTTTTCCAGTTCATCCTCTTGCCTCAGAGCAGAATCCACTCTATCTAATCAGCTCCTGACAGATATTTGTTCAATATGACCTTGAAAATTTGCAGTTATGCTGATTCTTCAGACCTTTCCACAGTCAGCTACTGCATAACATTCTTTACAGTTCAAAAGCTTTTCGTAAAATATAACTGCAATCTTCAAGTTGCAATTTAAGGCTATTATTTCTTGCCATATCAATGGACATGAAGAACGCTTTTTATCTCTGTAATACTTTTTACATATTTAAGGACTGATACCATATCTTCCCTCAATCCTCACATTGCTAGACTGAAGAAATGAATTCTTTCAATCTTACCTCATGTGTCCCATTTTCTATACCTCTGAAAATTATATTGTTCTACTGTGGTTTCTTTATTGTTTGTTGAGATTTTTTTTCCAGAATGTTGCTTTTAATAGGTTGTTTTCTGGTAAAACTACATTACCTCTTATTTATCACCACAGGATTGCAGGATAATTTAATTTGAAGGGAATCATAGGAGGTCCCTAGTCCAAGCCTCTGCTGAAACCAGGGTCAGCCATGAGTTCAGATCAGACTTGATCCTGTTGGATTTTGAAAACCTGCAAGAGCAGAGACTTCACAAGGTCTATGGACAACCAGTTCCATGGCTTGACTCACACATGAAAATGTTTTCCCTTAAATCTAGCTTGAACCTCTCACATTTCAATTTATATCTATTATCTGTCACTCTCTCACCATACAGCAATCTTGAGGAGTCTGGCTCCATTTTCTTGATAACTTCCTCTTGGCTATTGTGTAGATGCTTAAGAATACTTATTACTGTTGTTGTTATTATTATTATTACTTGCAAAAAGGCAAATAACTACATTTCCCGAATTCCTGAGTTTTGGATTCTTCCTTTTTTCCATTTGTATGCTTGACCATTTTTTTCCTATTTAACTTACATGTTCCTTATTTAGAGAGTGAATGAAGCATTCCTTAATAGAGTACTAGTAGAGAATGGGTACAGGTTACAGCAGGCTGACACAATTTAGAACATTTAATTTATCTAAGTTGTATTTATCTGGTTTTTTTCCCTTTTCTATCTGGAAGCCTTATTCCATTCTCTAACTTACAAATCAAAGCAAGCCATCCCACCCAAGCATTTGCAGAAGCCAAGGCAAGGAGGAAAAAAAAGAGACATTAGGAAACACTTTTTTTACCAAGAGGTGGGCAAATGCTGGAACAGGCTTCTTAGAGAGGTGGTCAGTCCCCAAGTGTAACAGTGTTTAAGGGGCATTTGGACAATGCCCTTCACGACACACTTTAACTTTCAGTCAGCCCTGAATGGGTCAGGCATTGTTGGTCCCTTCTAACTGAAATACTCCATTCCATTCCATGTTCTGGTTGCGAGTGTCAGCCATGGAAGTCAAGTCATCTGTTTAAAGGCAAGTACTTTGAATTAAATTGGAGGTCTCATTGACTGTGCTGAACTTTGATTTGGGATTTGGAGTCTGTGCTTGTAAAGATCAGATAGCAAATCTCAACTATGCACATAGTTCCTGGCGCTTTACTGTAGACTGTCTAGATGTGTTGTTTATTCAAATATACGTGATTTGGGATAGAATAATAGAATGGTTTGGGTTGGAAGGGATCCTAAAGGTCATCTGGTTCCAACTCTCTTGCCAGGGGTGGGCACACACTAGATCAGGTTGCTCAGAGCCCCATCCAGCCTGGTCTCGAACACATGCAGGGATGGGGAGTCCACAAGTTCTTTGGGGTAGATTTTATGTAGACACAGAGTCAATCCATACATTTCTGAGAAATGCATGAAGACTTTATATGGATGAAATAAAAATTGAAATGTAAATGCCACATATTTTTTCATTTATTTATCCACAGGCTACTGAATACTTTGGAAAATAGTAGAGCAGAATAGTTTCAAGAAGCTTTGGGGTGTTTAGAGTTTCTCAATAAATCTTTTATGATCAAATTATATGTATAATTATACTAAAAATTACTCCTAGTGCTTAACTTATAATTCTAAATGAAAAGATTGAGAAGTAGATCCTTTCACTGGTAGAAAGCCAAGGATAGAAAATATAGGTTATCATAGTGGCAAAAAAAAGGTGGAAAAGACAAAAGGAATAGCTGTGAAATTTGTGCACTGTGCAGCTGGCAGTAAGTTCTGAAGTTTTCTGGGTTTATTTTTTATTGGGAAAAATGTTTCAGGATAAAAAATGCATTACATAATACAAAGATAGATCTGCCAGCATTAATAGACCAGCAGGATGACTGATAGGCACAGTCAGAAACATATGAGATTATGGCTAATGCTTGAATTAGTGCAACCCCTATGCATTACTATCAATGCAGTAACTGCAAGCAGCTAGAGAGTAGCTGCCCATCCCCTAATTCCATTGGATCTACTTAGCAGTAATGACTTGGATTCCTATTCCAGACCTCATTTCGTTTGACATACTATAGCTCATCTGCTATGAAGACCATGTCGTGTTTGAAGATGCCTCTTAGGTGGATCTCTTAAGCCTCTCATATTAACCCAGTTCTTACATACTTAGTTAAATGCGATTTTCAAATTAAAAAAAAAAATCTATTTCAGAGGCACACAGGTACTCTCAAGCCTCACAGTCAGCTTCTGAAGTTCCAAAGGCAAACGTGGAAACAAATGTATTTAAGGTATACTGGATCTCTATGTGTTTGTGTCAATTTTTTTTGTCTTCTGGACATTGCAAACTTACAGCTTGTTTACAAATCAACTCATTAACACACATGCACTGAAATTCTCACACTGCAAACCTGGTGATTTTCTGAGCATATGAAGCTTGAGTTGCATAGCTTTTGTGAAGGAGAAGCATCAAAGTGCACATCAGCTACAGAGAAAACCTGTGCATGCACGGTGTCTGGATTCAGTAGATGTTTGGAAGCTTTCTTGGAATTACTGCACTGCACTAGCTGCCAAACATCTGGAAGTCAGTAGAAAAATGTAGAAAAGTGGTAGGGAAGAAAATGACCAGCAAAAGCAGCTGTCTCCCATAAAAAAAAATGGTAGTCTGCCATTCTGGGCTATAATAGGATTTGAGAAAGGCATCAATCTGGGACATAGAGCACAGTGGGTTTAAGAAGCTACAGAAATTGTTTTCCTTCAGAGGACTGTAAAAAAGGCCGGTGAATCTGAAATCAGTCTGAAAAAAAGATATTTAGTGAAATATGTGACTAAGCAGTGCAATCAGATCATTAACTTGAAATTTGAAAGTTTGAATATCAACTCTAGCAAGTTAGCTGCTTATGTGAGCAGAAATATCTGACCAATGATATTCCACATTTCAAACTTCTAACAGCTTCTCAGGTTATAAAATCCCCAACTTTCTCTTTCCCAACCATCTGTCAACGCTCCTAGCTTCTCCCTTGATAGCTTTTACAGTGTGGTTGTTCATCATATTAAAATCAGCACAAAATCCTGTTGCTACACAGTCCTGAACCTTAAATATATGCATGTATGAAAAAATAAACTTCTTGTAATATAAAATAAATAACTCAAGGATTACTCTTGTGATTACTGTATTTATATTTAATTAATGGAAACCACTCAGTATTTAAAATTACGTAAAGATGCTGCAAAATTTCCAGCCTCCTGCATTAAAATGCTGTAGGCCTTACAGAATATAAGTTCAACTTGTTGTGCCCTTGAGAAAATGCATTTATAATCTGTGTAATATCCTCTAATGATATATTAAAATATATGGATCTGATATTTAGATAAGGGATATTTAGATGCATGCAATGAGCTCCTAGCCTGAAGCTCAGGATAAGGTTTGTTTTGCCTGAAGGTAGCTGCCTAGAAGTTGGGTGTTTGAGTCTGCTGAACTAGTAATTCATTCCTCTACAATCAGTGGGAGAGGGAAGTACCATGAGAAGACATTTCTAAGTAACCATCCTAAGAGAGGTGTCCAGAGTACAAAGGATAACCCACAAGCCGAGGTGCCTGTTCCCCTCCACTGACTATTGAAAGAGCACAGAGAAGTAGTTTTGTACAGCTGAGGGGTGATGAGTGATACAAATTTTGTACATGAGCACAGAGGAGGCCCTGCAGCACAGAGAGATGAGTCAGGACACAAATTTGTCCAGTCTGCAGTAGTGTGATGAACCCTGAGAGTCTACAACATGATGGCAATCAATGCAGGCTAGGAAATCAACCAGGAGGCTGGATAGAGCTGTAGAGCAGAGGGCTCATATATGTTGTTTCCACAGTTAGAGTGCAACAGGGAAGCCTGGTAGCTAAACAAAACCTGCCCTGGATCAATGACTATTTTGGGGAAGTCTGGAATCACACTGTATTAATATCAGTATAAAACTACATGGTCTGTAGTTTGTGTTGGCCAACTTAAGCATTAGTAAAATTATAGGGATTAAAAAGTGAGAAAACAGGGTTTAAGAGAGGAAATAAAAGAGAAAACTCAGTTATCTGGATGTTACAATAGCATGTAACTGTACATTTGCTGTATTATAAACTGTGATGAGTAGCATTAGCAACATTTTTGGGTAATAGAAAATCTACTTTCCTTCCACAGATTGCTGAAAAATGCTCACAGCATTGCTGCCTGAACAATGCAGAACAGAGGAGGAATGAATCAGAGAATCAAAGAATGGTGGCTGTCTTGGCTGCCTGAACAGGTGCCAAATTCTAATCTTTTCAGTAACTGCATTAATTTCAGTTTTCACTATGTTAATTTCAATTGAATTATACCAGAGACTCAGGTGACTTTCAAAGTATTTTCTGGAGAAAATATTCACTGAAGTGACCCTTTCTTAAAATGAAAAAAAGGTTGAAATAAATGTCAGAGTTTTCAGAACTCATCTACCATTGAATCAGAATAATGCCCTAAACAAGAAACCCGTATGTGGTTATAGTCACAGGGAAGGATGCAAATGACATTCGTGTACAATGCCAAAAAAAGCAATAAAAAAGGACTGATCCTTATTCTGCAGTGAGTCTGCTGAAGGGCAAAGACAAACCTATCTGTTTAGCTAAATCAGATGAATTTACCTACAGGAATTTCTTGTTGAGTTACTGCATCAGGCAGAATCATTTGTTTGGCATGTTATTCTTGAAAAATTGTTGTTATGAGCTATCCAAACTCCTTCCATTTATCTTTCTGATAAAAGCTCTCAGCTGTCAGGTAGTGGGCTGCCTGGTACTTACTGACTTACTTATTTCAGTGCATAAATACTTATGAAAAAAGAAAAAGAACGGCAGACAGAATACTGTAATATTCCCTGAAGAAAGCTTTTAATCAACAGCTTCAAAAGAGTGCTCTGTTAATGAGCAACTGAAATGTTATAAATTCAGCCAACTATGTTTAGTTTAGACAGTCTTCCTTGCAGCTTGAGTACAAAAGACCAGTGTCAGTGGCCTGTAGGCCTTTGCAGTTGCTGCCCAGTGGTTAACCATGGGAAGGAAAAGCTATGGCAATTTAATTAGCTGAAGGATAACTTCTAGGTAATACTGACAAAAATAATCAGCTAGATGCCAGTGAACAGCTGGCATGAAAATCAGACGACATAATGTCTGTGAAGTTTGATTTGTATTCTCAAAACAGCTTTATTCACAAAAAAAGCCTCCAACCCACTCCTCTACAGAATAATGTATTGTTTCTTGAGCCCATGTTTTTAGGCTCGTTTGAATTCTGCTCGCTTGGCTGAAATCAAGCCAATTCCTGGCAGCTGGATTTCAGCATATTCATTAAAGGCAATACTGTATCATTGCTTTAAAAAGATAGTAGATAAACAGTGAACACGATGACTCTACAAAAAGCCAACAGAGCGTTAAGCAGTAGTTTAGCCAAAGGCAATTTCAGTTGTTAATGTTTACTGTGTGCTGGTTTCAGCAATTCTGAAGGTTTTTTTCCAGAGCAGTGCTGTCGTAATGCTTAGTTCCTGTGCCCTCTTGTTCTAGGGTTGGATCAGCCAAGGATTACCAAGTTGTTCCGAACTACTTCTACAGTAAGCTGATCACGATAGTGTGTCTTGCTGATATGCACTTCTTCTTTATTTCAGAAGAAATACTTTATATATACAATTGAAAGAAAAACCTTTCAAGATCACGCTTTCTTTGCTCATATCAAGATTGTCATCCTAGTTCAGAGTTACAGAAGTGTTGGTTTCACAGTGTTGTGTTCAGCCCCTGTGCTGACATATAGCTATACATACATCAGGTATGCATAAACAGATTTCTCATTTATATCACATGGAATTGTTTTATAAAGTAGAAATATTACTCTAGAAGCAACAAGCTAGATCTATGAGTGCTGGCACCAGCACCAGCTGGATCTTTTTTCATATGGGGTAGTGTAGAGTCTTTCCCATGTGTGAGCTGAAAATGCAGCACCTCCTCAGCTGGTGGTTCCTGGAATGGCCTTTTCTTTGAGATGCTTGTGTCATTTGGTTGATATTGTACAGTAATGAACATGGAAACTTTATTTCTTCAGAAAACCAGTTGGAATTGTATAATTCAGACTGTGCATTATTACTGGTTTCAGTGGAGTTCCTGACAAGTTTTAAGCTTAAAAACTGAAAGTGCTATTTGGTCATTTCCCAAGCACCTCTTTGGGAGGGATGCTAATCTAAAATAGCTACTTAGTGTGAAATACAAAGCTTCCCATACTTAGGGTGAAATCTGGAATCTGGATTTGAAGGAACCAGATTTTCATCCTGAGACTCTCACCTATATCATCCACTCATTTCACAAGGCTCTGTGGCATCTTGAAATTGGCAGGCAACTATTTATCTATCGTGCTGATGACAAGGACATAATTTATATAGAATTTCCTTCTTTTAGTCCTGGCCCTTCTGTTCTGTTGTTGCTTGAGACTGGACACCTAAGAACTATGAACAAAGGTCTAATTTTCTCCATGTGGAAGCCGCAGATTATACTGTTTACCTAAACCCAAGGGATATTGTGAGCATTTTTTGTTATAATAGCCCATTTCAAAATAATTTCATTGTGAAAAAATTGTTAAAACCATTTAAAAAGTAGTGTTTTGTAAAAGTTTAGTGGTGAATATTTACATATTCAGCTTCTACTGTTAGAACATCAGTATTTGTTTTATTTTATTGCATTTTTAGCTGCTAATAAAATTGCTTAATTTAAAGTTGCATCTCTTTAATGAATGACGTTTGCTGGATGCTAAATTTTAGATTGCATTTACATATGAGACACTCCTATTTTGTTAAGTAGGAGACATTATGGGGATAATCAGTTTATCTTAAGCTGTAATTCTATGTCTAGCAACGATTCAAATTTCTAGGATGGCTAATGGTTTAGTGAAGTCTTGTAAAACATCTTTGAGATAAATCCCAGCATAATGAGATCAGTTAGATCTAGCTGTAAAATGGAACAGAAGCTTAATTTTAATTTTCAGTTACACAGTTTGGTGCTTTGCGTTTTTTCAACTTGACAGAGCTCTATCTGAAATTTTAAAAATGCTGGAACTGGATGGATCTTTTGAGTATGCATAAACTAAATGGGAGAAACAAAACTAAAAAAAAGAGAAGTAGCTAGTTTCATGTAAGGTTAGATTTTCTATTCCATGGAAACTATTTTGACTCCAGTGTAAATTGGTGAAAGGATGTGCATGCTTTGCAGCTACAAGATCCTTCTTACATAGGCTATGTGGGCACTAAAATGGTACAGGCAGCAAAGTAACAGTAACAATTTCAATAAGAGATCTACAGTTCCATATGAGGCCAAGGCATTATTGTCAAATTAGGAAGCATCTGGTTTAGGAAGCACCTTTTGGCATTAAGGTTTATATTTTAACCTATGTGTTAACAACAGTATCACTTTCATTTTTAATTGTATGCACTATGTCACGCTTTGGGGTTTTACTATTTTTATGCAATTACAGTCCTTGTGACAGAAACTGGACAAGCCCAGCTGCAGCACTAAAGCTGCTGTTAAAGCACAGAGTTTATGAACTGGCAGTGCAAATGTTTTAGGACAGCTGGTGCAATTTCATTCTGAACTGCTAAGGAAGTAAGAACTTGCCTATATACACAAAATACTCCCCAAAAGCTATACATTTAAAATACAGTGGATTTTTCTGAAATTGGTCCATGTTTTGGAGTCTGAGAAGCTAAATCACAGCCTTCTCACACCTCAGCATCTGAGCCAGCTCAGGAACTACCAATAATCCCCAGTGTCCTTTTAAGAGTCACAGTAGTTTTTGTCACCTACAATCTGCATGTGACTGATAACGTTTCAGGGGGAAGGAAGCAACACTTCTGACAGCTCTCGTGAATCATCTCTGAGTAACAGGAGACAGTTCATCCTGAGCAGAAGCATCCTCAGTTCCCACCATTTTCAACCTTTTCCTTCTGATCATGTGCCAAGAGCCCAGCTCTCTCCTTCTTTTTAGACCAGGGCAAGAGGGGGAAGGTTTGTAGTATCTGTACAGAGGCAGAGAGTGTCAGAAGTACTGTGCTACAGTCTGAGGTAGAGGGGTG